>JAWWEE010000085.1:22369990-22393700 GCA_035221455.1 Xenops minutus | reverse complement strand
AAGGAAGGAAGGAAGGAAGGAAGGAAGGAAGGAAGGAAGGAAGGAAGGAAGGAAGGAAGGAAGGAAGGAAGGAAGATTTTCTTGCTTTGATGGAGATTTAAACTGGAGGGACCCATCCCAGCCTGAGTTCTGGTCTTTCCATTTGTGATTTCTTCTTCTGTCAATAATTTGATTAGTCACTGAGGATATTTTTTAGCTCTTTGGTGCCTGCAGTGGCAGTAAGGGAGACTCAGAGAAGTTTCTCTGTCTGCAGGGTTCAATATCTTGGTTGTTTTCACACAGAAGGTTTCTGCAAGTTGAGAACAAGGGAAGAAGGAAGAGACAGAGGAAGGAAAATGGCTCAATAAATTTTGTCATTTCTAAAACCTATGAACTATGACATTGTACCCTTCTTCTCTGATGTATGTAGTAAGCTGAGTTTAGATTCAGGGATAGGCTGCTCACTGACATCTCACTTTAAATATGGTTATTTGGAGAATCCTTATGGGTGTGTTCAGAAAACAATTCTTTTCAAAACCTTTTTTTATTCTCATTGTTCAATGACTTCTGAAAAATACAGAAATACCATGTACATAAGAGATGTCAAAGTGATACCTGAGGCTTAGGAGAACAATCAGGTTTTTTAATAAACAACTCAAAGTCAGCCCAGTTAATGTCACACAGCATTTCACAGAAACACCAGCTTTAAGATGCTCCTACAAAGCCCCAGCACATTTTAGAGCTGCTTCCTCTATGAACACAATAGATGTGAGGATATTTAAAACTTACCTTAAAGAAGCAACTAAAACAAAAATGACTGCCCAACTGACCTGAAATTGCAGTTCTTGCTGGCATGACATCACTTGCATGCTGGCAATTTCAGTGTTAACTCTGCTGAGCTTGAGACCCACTACAGTCATCCTCACAGGTTTACTGATGCTGAAAAAGGGAGCATGGGGACCAGTTACACCTCTTTCCCCTCTACTACCTGTAGTGTTTTTAGGAGTGGACTGAAATATAATCAATTTATATGTATGAAAAATCAAATGTCTTCTGGCCCATATTTATCAGAAAAGACAGCAAAATAGGCATGATGACCATCTTCCACTGGCAAATGGTGTTTTCAGCAAGTATTTCAGTGAATGTGTGTTCAGAATTGTGGAAAAGAAATGTAAGCCAGAGAGGCTGATGAAGGGTAAGACAGTGCCTTCTCTTGGGATCAGCTCTGAGTTGGCTGCCTGGCTCAGAGTAGCATACCTGAAATGTATGGGCAGATCTCTAGAGGAAAAGTTAAATCACTTGCTCCAGGACACTGACCCTAAAGGATCCAAACTTTCAGGGGCAGAAAGGAAGGATGAACCTCCTTTCTGGAAAAGAATGGAAGTGATCTCTGGGAAGCATGGTGAAATCATCACTGCAACTTGATGGTGGCAGCAGGAGTTGTGTGGGGTTATTTATATAGATGTGTATTCATGGCTCTGCAACATCATCTACTGCACCTGGTCCACCCTTGATGCTGCCAGAAACCTGGGGACTTCTTGCTTCACTCCAAGGAGCACAGCCTCGGGCCCTGGCACTCTGGATTTGCAGTGCATACTGGACACATCAGTGACATTCACCATTTTCAGGTGATGACTTCCTAGGGTGCCTCAACTGTGTGCTTCAGCTTTCCAAAGTGAGGCATGGGACTTATCTGGCAGATGGCTGTTCCAAAATTGTTTTTAGCACCATCTGTCTGCCAGCTAAGTTGTTTGGGGGACACCAAGTTGTCCATGTCTCTGCTGAAAATCATCCAAAGTATGGGAGAAAAATAATAGACATTAATAGTTGGTAATCAATTCCATTTATATAAAATGACAAATGTTATGAAATGAAACTCTTTGACTTTCAAACACAGAAGGAGACTTCCTTAAATCATTCTGATGTGGTATGTAAACACTGCCCTGGGCAGTTTGAGGAAATTAGATGTGTTCCCATGTGTGGATATCCCTAGGGGTTGAACCTCCACAGGGAGGTTATTAGGTAGCCTTTTCCAGAACTGAACAACAAGGTAGTAGCTTCACACATGCACAGAGTCAATGCCACATCTGCACAAGGTTTTGACATTACTCAGCCTACCAGATATGCATTTGAGCTGTAGGGGGACTATGGCTGGTGTTTAGAAAAGCAAAGCCCAGAAGGATAATATTTTGGGGTTCAGAGCCAGCAAGCAGTGGGTGCTGGGTGAGCTGGGCACGGGGCACCCACAATGCTCCACTGGTGTGTGCCCATCTGCTGTCCACCCCATCCCCTCGCCCCCTTTGTGCACAGTCTATGGCAGGCATGACCAAATGATCAGGGGTTTCCTGCAGTGGAGTCAAACAGTTCTGGTGTACCTATTGGGTTTGTAGAGCCCCCTGTTATCTTGCTTTAGAAGAGCAGACCATTCTCCATGGCAAAGCTGGCAGACCTGCTCTGTCAGCAATTATTCTTCCTCTTGGTTATTTATTTTTATTTTTGTGATTCACAAGCAGGTAGATGCTTCATTGTGAGTTGTGGGCATGACTCAAAGGAAGCATAGATGCTGATAAAAAGAGGGAGAGGCTTACAAGCTTAGCAACAGTGCCATTTCCCATAGTTATTCAGTCAGAGGTTAGCTTGCACCAGAAAGCCTTTGGGGTAACTAATGTCCTCTCATTCTTTAAGGCACACATGTTTTATTGTATCCAGTTTAAACAGTGCTAAATATTTAGAAGTTTGTCCCAAGTTACAACCTGGCTAGGCGAGCAAACTTTTCTGTCTGTAATATTTTTGGTTTTCCTACCTGTATGGTTTTTCTCAGTATTGTTATGTGCCAGATTTTAACTTCCTGTTTATAAGGCATGCAGTACAAAACAGATTTAAGGCCAAGATTTTGAGAGTTTGTTAACCCAAGAAGCATGACTTTTGTTAAGAGAAAAGATCTGATCTTTCTAAAATGACATATTGGTTTTTACAAGGCCCCTTTTCTTGACTGAGCCCAAATTTGTTATTTTGAAGAGATTTTTGAAATTATACAGGATAGAAAAAGAGAAAAAGAAAAAGACTGTTAGGGGACCAAGAGGAAACACCACAGACTTTACCACACTTTTCCCTGACTCCACCTCTTTCTCTTTTTGTATTTATTTACTTTGCTTGCGTCCAACACACACCTCCCTTTGCAAACATGAGGCATAAGAGATTTTTTTCATTATGTTGTGTTTGAAAACGGGGTTGGGAGGGAAAGATCAGGCTTTTTATTCATAAATATAAGCATAAACCTTCTCATTTATCCTGCTGAGAGAGGAAAGTTGAAAGACAGAAAAGCTTGGAGAAACTAGAAAACACACCTTTGTGATTTCAGAATTCAACCGAGTTATTTAATGTATATATTTCTGTGCTTTTTGGAGCTCTCTGGCTCCCTTACCCATCACTGCATCACCTCCCTGATGGCTGGGACAACAAGAAGCAGGGTCTGGGTAGCGTGGAAGGCTGAGACTCCTAACCTGTGAAGAAAGAAGGCAGAAGGGGTGGTAGGAGCAATGCCAGCTCCCTGGGGGCTGCTTGTGCTTCCACTGGCAGACAGCAGCTCCCTGGTACCACTACCTTGCCTCTCAGTGATGCTCCTGGGACCAAGGCCATGGAGCAGATGATTCTGAAGGTGAAGGAGGTGGAAGAGGGGATGCAGCAACTCAAGGCACACAGGTCTCCCCATGATCAGTGAGATAGGAGCTCCTCACTGCCACAAAGCATGGACTAGCCCACACGTTTTTACTTTCCTTGTGAGGGCACCAGACCAGACTCTGTTGTGTGAAACAGTGACCATAAGGCTGTAGAGACCCACACTGTTATAAGTGTCAAACACTTGGTGGCTACCAGTACAGGACAGCAAGCATGACACAGGTGAAACTATGAGTCTGACCCCAGAGGTTCTTTGCAGTGCACAGCAGAAACTCCCAGGACTGCTGTCTCTTCAGCAACTGTTCGGCTCAGGCACTTGTCCAACACAGCTGCTTTCCCTCTCTTAAGGAAGTGGTACATATCCTTATTGCTCCTCTTGACTAGAAAAAAGGTGCTGTAGAGAACAAAAAGTTCTGAAAACCCCTTTCCATGGCTGTTCCCTTGAGGAAGTGGCCAGCAAACATGGATGCATGTTGGGAGGGGGCACATGTGCTCACCGAGTGCAGCCCCTGGGCATGCTTCCCCCCCAAAACAGCCCCTTCCCCTGACTAATGCATCCCTGGTGGCCATGCCTACTTGCAGCAAAGTGGCAGCCCTCCTCTGCCTTCTCTACACCCATCTTTGTGACCTCATGGAGGACACCCTTTCCCCAACCCCAGAAAGCCCTCAGGCTATACCCCTTCAATACAGGGTTCAGTCAAAGACCGAGAGTAGTCAAAGACAATGATTTCATAATTGGCTAGATCCACTGTCAATTTCAGGTGGATCTCAGCCCTGTGAAGAAAGCCCCATGGGTCTCCATGCAACTCGCCTTTTGCCTACAGTGATACGGCATTTCCCATATTAAGTGTAACACATTCTGAACAGCTTTAGCAACAGCTGTATAAATCCAGTCCCTGTAAAACATGGACGTAATTTCCATCATCAGAGCTGAAAAACAAACTAATTCAAAAAAAGAATTTTTCCCTCCTGGCTGAACCACTTTAATCATCAGGTTTTCAGAAGGACTCACTTCTGCTTTTGTTTACTGCATGCAAATTCAGGGGAACTCCAGATTCTGCCCTTTCTTTACTTCACCTATCTAAACAGGTTGCCTTACATGCTTTTGAAATACTTTATGTCAAATTATGTTGAGTTGAGCAAAGCAGAGAAGGAACTGGGAGTATTTATGGTCAATTTGTTTTGAGTGTTCTTTCACATGTACATCGGCTAATGCACGTTACATCTATGTTGCAGCTGCTGGCCCAGCAGAGAGAAGGAAGTCCCCACTTTAGCCACAGGATTAATATATATCACAGGAAGGACAGTACAGTCATCTCCAAATTTCCTACACTTCTGTGACTGAGGCTCATTAGGAGAAACAGCTCTCTCAGTGCCAAGAGAGAGGTTAGCATCGGTCTCAGTTCAGCAAAACCGTTAACCACAAGCTCAACATTGATCCCATAAGTTGCTCTGCTAAGCCAGCTGCCATTATCATGAGTTGTGTTTTATTTAAATGTGCCAATAAGCAAGTCTTTTATTTTGGAGCTGAAAGCCAACATTTACAACAGATGCACTGGCATGGCCTGGCCTGGGATGTTGTGAACACCAGCATATGCTGGCTGCAGTTTTCCAATCATGGATTTGTTTCTCTTGTTTCCTCCCTAATGACTTTGCTCACTTGGCAACTTCTTTTAATTGCTTTGTTACTGCTTTTCTGTTTCTCCAAATACTTTCTGTATAGTGATCACAACAGGGAGGTGTCCTGCCTGCTCCCTCTCCCAACACACTAATACCCAGGGACATGCGGACATCTCACTCAGAGACTTACAGGCTCTGCCACCAGCAAAGAAAAGTGGCTTAGCACTCAGGGGTTCACTTGCAATCTTTTTCCTCCCAACTTCCCCGAAAAAGTGCTGCTTCTAGGATCATATTCAGAGCTCATAATTTTGATACTTGGGATGATGGATAATTGCAGTTACCTGCCAAATACAACAATTGTTTGTGGAAGTATCAGGAATGCAACCTATGGGTTCAATTCATCTTACTAACTGTGAAGCCTGAATGGTATAAACACACATAAGGCACTCCTACCCTCAGACATTATGGTTGCAGTTAAATTTCTTTTTCTGATCTTAACTTCAAGGTTTCAGGTTTTGAAGCCTACAAAACCTGTCTGCGCTTCCTTCTAAGACCTGCCCATGTCTCTAGCTGCTGTCTGCAGAACTGCTGTATACATGGTAATTCCTACTGGTAGATGGAGCTGCATAAAATACAGGGCTTTTCAAAACTGTCTGACTGCATCTAGTGCAAGTGGAGCCCAAGCACACACTTCGGCTTTCCCTTCCATAAAGCAGGGCAAGACAACCTCTTATCTCAGTCCAGCAGGTGGGTGCTCACGGTTTCAACTTGACACGTGGCCTGTGATGAGCAGGTAATACAAGCAAATTTTGGGTTTCAGGAAGCATTTTCAATCTCTTAATGTCACAACAAATCCCAAAGTGCTGTGGGTCATGCCATATGTGCAGGTGGAAAGCCCAGATTGCGTGAGAGCAGCATACTTGAGATGTTAGTCCATGACCAGAGCAGGTCTTTACAAAATCTGGAGATTTCTGTGCAGGGAATAAAAAAGGTCTCTTTGAAGCTGTGAAACCCTCTTCACCTCTCCATTCACTTGTCACAGCCTCCACTTTTTATATCGAGGGAGAACAAGCAGGTCCAAACACTGACAAAATGGCACAGGAGAGCCAGAGAGAGCTGATGGCAGCCAACACAGAAAGTTGAAATTCTGGTTAAAAATGTCAGCTTTGTTTGCTATCATGCCTGATAACAACAGAGCACCTCTGGAGTTGTGTATGCAAAATAAGAACAGCTTTCATGACTTCATGGAAAAAATAAACCATACAAGGATTTTTTTGTAACCTCTCTGGTGAAGTTGATAGGGCCATCTGGCCATTTTCAGTGTCCCATGTGGCCTGACACCAGCTGCTATACTTGGCCAAACACAACTTGATTGATGTAAGTCAGTATTGCCCCACCAATTCAGTGGAGATAGAGAACTACAATCAGCAGAAAGTCAAGTTGTGAGGCTGTGCTTTCCCTGTGCACCAAAGGTTTGTCAGTAGTATTGGACCAACTCCCAGAAAATAGTTGAGAAAGCCAAACCTGAATTAAGGTTAAAGCCCCTTTCATGTTTCAGCCTTTTCTCCGCCACCTCTCCAGCTGGTGTGCTATGCACAACACTGCACAAACTGATGGCAGTGTGGACCTTACTTGGCATGTTCCAGCAAGAAGGTTCCTTTGGAAGAGGCAGATCACAGGATCCCAGAGCAAGGTTGGGAGATCTCAGGTTGGGAGATCCTATATATGTTATACTGTTTCCCCTCCTGTAGATATCTCAGCTTAAAAAGGCTTTGGTGTGGCTCTGGTGGTACCTTGTGCCCAGGAGCACTGTAATCCAGTGTCACACAAACACTTTTTCTGTGAAGTCTGTGCTGAAACAGCTGGACTGCACACAACCATTCCTCACTGCAGGAGATTGCCTGCTTTGACAGATACACTTGCAGGCCAGAAACCAGCTAACAACAGCTCTCAGTGATGCTGAGTGGAACTGGATTTTCCAGAGCCCTGTCCACCTTCAGACATCATCTGACGAGTTTCATACAATGCTTAAAACAGTGACAGAGTAAAGGGGCAGCAGGAACCAGGCCCATGCCAGGCCTGCACTCCCTGAGCAGCAGTTCAGATGGTGAGTTTAATTGTTCTTGTTAGTTTGCTTTTTCCTAGAAATTTTAGAAGCAGATGGATGATCTGAGTGGCCTTCTGGACCTGTCCATGCTCGGGCCTTCAGGTTCTTGCAAGAGCTCTTGCAAGTGCTGTGGGAAACATGGGAAGTAAAATGTGCATTTGAACACCATGCAGATGAAAGAAATAAGGAACGTCTCCAAGGGAGTTCACGAATCTGCAGAGCTCCATGTCCAACAAGGTCTGTTCTCCCCAGGGAAAATAGGCTTGCTGCCTCCTTGTGACATGTATAATTGCTGCCCTGTTGCAGCTACCTGTGACTGTAGCCACATCCAGCAACGTGGCTGTAGCTACATCCAGCAATATAGCCACATCCAGCAATGAGAAACCCACCCATGAGCTAAACACTCCTTCCCGAGGGCAAGAAGAGCCATAGAATTAAAGAACTGGATAGGGTCTCTTTTTCCATGCTCCAGCTCATCTCAATGGGGATTTTTTTCTACCGTCTTCACATTGCTCTACAGATGTAAAATAAATAAGTAAACCTACAAAATTTGGATGACACACAGGCCTGGTCAGGATGATGTCCAAGCTGTCTACTTCAGAACTATCACCACTCTATCTTTTCTGTTTGAAGAAAGGATTATAGCATGTCACAGTGTTCAGCAGTTTTATGTTTTCATTTACAGGCTCTATATTCAATGTGATCAAATCTGAATAAGGGTCATGTTAACAGCTGACTGCAGGGCCCCCAGTACCCTCATCACAGGGCTGCTGCTGTGCCAAGGCAACATGATCTCAGGCATGCCTGGGCCAAGATCAGAGAACAGCAATCAAAACTACAGAAACAGATGGAAGGAGCCCAAAGCCGCAGAATAGCTATGTGATGTCTCATGGCCAGAAATCATAGCACAGCAATTGGTAAGACCCTTCATATGAAAGATTTTTTTTATTGGAGTTGAGAAAAAGGAAGTAAATGAAAAAACAGAGAAGGTAGAAACTAATTCTCTGGAAAAAACATAGAATAGAGTTTTTGTCAGTTAATCTTCCTTCAGAAATGGCTATAGTTAGTAGCCCCTTGAAATGGTGTTGTATGCAGACAGTAAACCCCACACAGTTCCTTAGCTAGTACACTACAAAAAACCAGCATTTCATTGCAAAAGAAAAGGCATGGTGGAACCTGAATGTGTGTGTGCCTTTGTAAATTTCTTTCACACAAAACCACTGTGCACACTGTGTGCACACTGGCACGAAGTTTAATAAATATGATCTTGTACAGTAACTTTTCTTTTCTGGGCATCCTGTTTTTCTCAAGAACACCTGCAATTCGTCACCATTTGGTTGCATCTTGGCCCATTTTTTTTTTTATTTTTTTTTTTCAGAAAGAGACCATTTTCTAAATTGCATTAAAGAAGAACTTTGACAATATGAAGAGTTAATTCCTGTCAGTATCGTGTAGAAGCTTTCCATTCTTGATATATGTTAGGAAGACCTTCACAGCTGGAATAATTATTTAACAAAAAGAAACTTCCAAATAGTGATGCAGAGGTGCATGGAAGTGATTGAGAGTCATAATGAAGCCAGACCAATTTAGGTCTTTTCAGTCTGTATTAACAATGAGTAAAGTCAGGATTAATTCATGCACTAATTCTATTCTTTCCTCTCTGGAAGCCAGAACAGCATAAAGATCTAGAAAGAGTACAAAGGAGAGCAATGAAGATGGTGGAGGGCCTTGAGGGGAAGCTGCATGAGGAGTGGCTGAGGGCACTTGGTCTGTTCAGCCTGGAGAAGAGGAGACTGAGCGCAGACGTCATTGCAGTTACAACTTCCTTGTGAGGAGAGGCAAACACTGGTCTCTCCTCTGTTGTGACCAGTGATAGGACCAGAGGAAAAGGCCTGAAGTTGTGTCAGGGGAGGTTTAGGTACAATATTAGAAAAAGTGTCTTCACCCAGAGGGTGGTTGAGCACTAGAACAGGCTCTCCAGAGAAATAGTCACAGCACCAAGGCTGACAGAGTTCAAGAAGCATTTTGAAGGATACTCTCAGGAACATTGTGTGACTCTTGGGATGGTCCTATGTAGGGCCAGCAGCTGGACTCAATGGTTCTTGTGGATCCCTTCCAACTCAGCATATTCTGTGATTCTGTGATCTCAAGACAAGAATGCTGGAGTTTCTTTTTCTGCTGAAGACTTGAAGTCTGGGTCCTCAGGTTAGGTAGTTCAGTATTTACAGTTTCCATAAGTGGATTAGGAAAAAGTCTAGCCCAGATGGAAATATCATCATCATATATATTGTTTAATTACAGTCAGGGGCTAGGCAAAAGAGGATTTTCTTAAAATGTAAAGTGGGGTTCGGGTAGGGAGTGTTATTTTACTAATGGCTCCAGGCACAGCAAGAGATTCCCACCAGGGAATAAATCTGCAAATAAAAGCATGACAAGCAAAATAATTCTGTTAGCTTCTCTTGTGGAGAAGGGGAAAGAAAAAGAAGAGAGTTTTCATATTACTGTCTAACTTTGCATGAACACAATGGCAGAGACCTATTAGTGATTCTCCTATCTTGAATGTATCTTGACAGTGTTTACTGCATTTGTCCAAGGGTCTGTGGTCCCAAGCAGTGTCAGTTCTTACCTTTTTCACTAAAAAATAACATCCTTCTCCAAGCATTTCCTACTCAACCATGTGTTTAGCTTGTACTAGTCATCACAACATTTAAAGACTAGCTCACCCATTAGGTAGATTAACAGGCTCACTGATTCAACTTGTTAATTATTGTGAAGACAGGAAGACATCTATCCTGATGCCACCTGGTCTCTGTTACTTGGACCTTTTAGAAATCTAGTACAGGAAGCAGGGCAAAATTACAACCTGATTATGAATTGTCTCAGGCTGCTAATTAAGTGATAGCAGGGCTATCCAAACACTAAGCATGCTGTTTCAGCAGGAAATATGCTGGTTTCAAGGATAGCTACAGCAGAAGTCAGTGGCCATTGTTCAGCACCAGTCATTGGCAGAAGCTGACACTGAGACACCTAGTAAAGGATGACACAGGAAAGATCCCAGGGGACATGGTGCAGTGCCTGTTGGCGCTCTGGTTTATTACAATCACAGTGAGCATATTCTCAGGGGCTTTTCTTCAGTATGCATTTCTTTGCCCTTGCTTCTTCCAGAGATAACCATGTGCAGGTGACTCACTATGCACGCATCACTCTTATGACTGACCCACAAGAAATTTCCCAAACCATATATTATTGTTCTTCTATGGCTCTCAGGTTTCCAAATGTCCAATAAGGGAGAAGAGAAATCCCAGACCATTCACTCTTCCCTGAAATCACTCAATCTTCAATGCATGTTTTCTGTGGGGTTGTGCAGCTCCCAAAATAAACAGAGAATGAAAGATCACACAGTTCCTATGACTAAAAACTGCTTTGTTCAAAAAACAAGTGAGTAGTCAAGATGACCAGACCAAAAGTGAGAAGGCAGTTGTCTAAACAAATAAAAGTTTAGGAGTTTCCCCCAGTTCAAACAAAAGAGCTTCTGACTGTTTCCAGAAAGCAGTTCCTCACCCAGAGCTGGGCTTTTCAGGGCAGCTGTTTGATTTCTGCTTGCTAAGTGCACATGAAGGACACTAAGCTAGAGGTGGGTAGTTTCCTGCAGTGTTAGCAAGGCACATGAGCTCTGGGCACAGACCTGGCAGGGGAGGTAGTAGGACCCTAGGGCTGGAAGTGTGGAGAGGAGCTATTTCCCCACAGCTCCTGCATTCAGCTTGGGACCAGCTGAGGGATGTCATGCAACTGAAACCAAGCATTAGGGATAGCCGAGCTTTTAATCTTTCCATGTTGCAATACAACTAATCTGGTGTCTATGTAAAGAGACAACATGTGTACCAGGTCTCCTACAGTTGAACCCTGGGATGTGGCTAACTTCATGGGTGAAAAGAAGCAAACAGCTTTCCAGCAGGTCCAGAGATGGGCCTGCAAGAGAAACACAGGTTGCATGTAATGGCTTTCAAAATCTGAGATTTTGTGGTTGCCAACAGTGTATATCTTTCAGCTCAACTTCAATTACCAGAGTGCAGAGGTGTTTGTATGTGCCACAGAAGCTGGAGGATCTGAGCAGCTACACAGCCTGCAGTGCTCCCAGCCCTGGTGAGAACAGGCAGAAAGGAGTGTGAAGCAGGTGAGAAAGGACCTCTGTGAATAGCCAGCAATTCCCCAGGAGAACCTTCCTAAACTATTTTAGGTAAAAAAAGTAAGCACACGCTTCCTCAAAAAAAGAAACCCCAGTCTTCTACATAAGGGGTTTTAATGCAATTTACAAGTACAAATCTCTGTGAAATGGAGAAGAATTTTGCCATGGGACAAAGTTAAATGCTCCCCACTACATAATTTTTTGTGTGGTGGTTCAGGACCACAGCTAGGGACAGACAGCAGGAATGAGTTGCAATGTCATGAAGCAAACACCATTTCACGTCAGAAACATCTGTGGAACTCTGAACCTTCTCTGCCCATGTCACCCTTTTGCTCAGAGATTTCTTACCAGTTCATATCAGGACATTGTTGCACAGCTGAATCTCAGTATCAGTGTCACTGTAAGTCAGTGGGACAGTAAGAGTTGGTATTCTGAGCAAGGAAAAACAAATCTCCGAGGCTGATTAAGCTGGGGAGAATGAGTGACTCATAGTCTTTTGCTCTTACAGAATAATTTTCTTGTGCGAAGGAGGAGGAAAAACAAAACAGACTGTGAAAAAGAATGGGGAGGGGGAAATGATAGTGACCAGCATTTGGGTAGTAGAATTGTAAATTGCAAAATACAGTAAGCAGAAGTCTGTTTATTCTCTTACAAGCTGTCAAAAAAAAAAAAAAAAAAAAAAGATAAAGGTAAGAGAGCAGATAAAAAGATGATAAAGGCAGAATATTTTTTTACGTAGCAAGAACAATGCTGAAGTTAAGAAAAATTTAAATGTTTTAGAAGCAAGCCTTGACTAGGTGTAAAACTGGCAAATATTCGGAACAGAATCACTTTGGTTTTGCCACAGAATCCAAAACAGGTTTTTGATCCTAGCATGGCAGGGAAAGAAGAATGAATGGCAGATGTAATTTTGGTGTTCACCTGCCTGCTTCTAAGATTCAGTGATCCTGCTTACATCTGAACTAAAGGCAGTGCTCACCTTGGCTTCAAGAAGGGCTATTTTTCATGGCTCATTCTGATTTCCCACTATCATATCTTTTATTTTTGTTCTTATATACATTCACATATGTAATATTGTTCCCAGGGCATTTGCAAAGGCACAGAGCCTACCTTTCTGACTGCATAATTGCCCATGTTTTCAAAGTGCAAGCTAACAATGTCCACTTGTTCTGTCTTGAAATTGCTGTTTCAAGAGATGCTCAAGTCCTTCACAAGCCTCCAGCAGGGCATACATGCATAAAACCAGTCTACCCCACTGCACCAAGCTGGGAGGGCCAAGCCTAAAGTGTTTGCCAGAAAAGCAAAGCCTTTGAGCATACTTAGACCAGAGCACAGGTACTTTCTCTGACCCTCCTCTGAGATGCTTCCCAGTCTTTGAGAACACCAAGATCCAAAAGGTTTAAAAGGAAAGAAACTATTTCCAAATGCTCTCCCAGAAAAGGAAATATCTCAGGGGCAAAATAAGTGCAGAGAAGAAGAGATGGATCTGAAAGAGAGAAAAGAGATAAACTGAAAGAACGGATCTGAAAAGACTTTTCATGGTTGGTGGGGTTTTTTTGTCCTTTTTGTTGTTGTTGTTGTTAGTTTTGTTTTTCTTTGTTTTGCTTTGGGGTTGTTTGTCTGTTTGTTTGTTGAAAAGGCAGTAATATCATAGAGCAGAGAAAAGTTTGCAGTTGTAGCAGGTGCAGAAGTGCAAGCCAGCTCAGCACTTGAACTTCTTGAATAGCTTGAGAATCACCTTCACTTGCAGGAACAGCCTCCAGCCCTGCAGCAGAAAGGCTCACCCCAGAGAAAGTGAACAAATGAAACAATCAAACAAAAATGGGAAAAAAGGGGTAGGAAAACTTGGTGAAGAGCTCCTTAGGAGAGAACAGAAGCAGTCTGAGAGCCTCTTGAAACCTGAGAGGCTGTGTTCCTGTTATTTGATAAGAGAACCTGTTTGGGGCCTGGCAAGGTTTGCTTGTGCAGATATTGGAGTAGTGCAAAGGTTAGATAGGAGCTGTGGGGGGCATGTGGCAGGTGGGGTTGGTAAGAAAGGAGCAAGTAAGAGAGACGGGTTGCTCTGCTTTATCCATTCAGCACCATGATGCCTTGATACCCATCATGAGTTTTGCAGCCTGAAAATATGTGAAGATAGCATTGGGAGGGTGAAATTCTCACAGTGGACATCCCAGAGGAAAACTGTGACTTTCTGAAAAGAATTTAGGTTCCTTTTTAAAGTTCCTGTTGAAATAGTGAGAGAAAACAGGTTGTCTTTTTTTATTCATGTTTACAAGTGGGGACAATTATTTCTGAAAACACCAGAAAGTTCAGATTAAACACCACAGATTTTTGGGAGAGTTGTTCAAGTTCAGGCTGCTTGCAAAGTGCCCTGTGTACACCAAGGCTGCCAACAAACCCACGTGGTCACCTCCACAGCAGGAGGAAACAGAAGGAAGTGGCAGCTGTTGGCAGAGAAGAACCATGAATCCATTTTCTGAAGACATAGAAAATTTTTTTTTCAGTGTTACCATTCTTTACAGGAACTTCCCTGAATCTGTTTCAATCATGCCAACTCATATAGCCATTCTTCTGCTCTCAGGCCAGGAAATCATATGTCTGATGTACCTGTGTATAGTATCAACATAGTCTGAAAAAAAAAAAACAAAAAACAAACCCCAAAAAACCCCAACAATAGCAAAGCCCAGTAAATATACAGTTTTTGTTGGTGCTCTGAAATCACTGAAATATTTGAAAAGCATTAAAACTGTCACTGGCATAGGAAAAATATCTTTAGGAGCATCATTCCCTGACTTCCACCTTTACTGTGGTTGTGGTGAGAAGATGTAGGCAGTCAGCCTTGGATCGTCAAGGGAGTTCTATTAAATCTATTTTTTTATCACAAACCCAGGATGACAATGAATTATAGCCATGCCCAGTGGCCTCATGTTCTTTCAGCATAACCAAACACATTCAGACGTTGTCTGCATCATGAAAACAACACCACAAGCTTGATATTTTCATTATTTCTTCTTTTAGAGTTCAAGCTCCTTCTTCCCCAAAGTTGTTGCTACCAAGTTATTACAAAGAATGCCATACTGCTGAACTACCTCCTGCTTCAGAAGTGGAGGTGTCCCTTCCCATGGGCACCAGTAGGGAACGCGCTCAAATGTCATGCTTGTTCTCAAAGTAGTCATCTGAATATGAAAATCTCCTTAAGGAGTAGAGGCTTTTATTAAGACTTACTAAGAGTGTGTGCTGAAGGACATCTTAAAATGGAGACTGCCTTCCCTGTTGGCATCAGTCAGCCTGGTCACAGCAACTTTAAGAAGAGACAACTCAGTTACTGTTAACTGGGCTATTGCAGACAGTCTGGGGCACCCCTTCTACCCAAACTTGCTCGTTCTTGAATTACAGGCAGTGGAGAACTTGAGCTAAACTGGCACTGTATAATCTGCTTGGCTTAACTTTCTGTGCATAGCTATGTAGGTTGCACTTTCAAAAAACAACAGCAGAAAATAGAGTCCAGGAGTGTGGCTTGGCAAGTGGGGAGGCAAAATGGCTTTGTTTTCCTTTTCTAGTTTGGTTTGGATAATGGTGACTGAAATTTAAGAATGACTATTGCATGCTCCAGCAAGTCAGTTTTTCTCTCTTGTTTCTAGTGGAGTCAATAATTGTTTACTTTTCGGTCCTTTCATTTTTACAAATTTACAATGTCATGTAACAACATGACATAAAAACAGCAAGACAGTATGGCAGCATAAGGGCAAGCTTGTTATCTTCTATTTCCTGTAAAGCTTCAAGAAATTCTACTCTAATCTGTAAAGCAAAATAAAGCCCTTTTGGAACCTCTGACACAAACCTTGTGATCAGGCCTGCAATAATCTTATCAGGCTGCCATTGTACTTTACACAAGCTCCAGCAAAGAGGGACAGCTGGCATTTATTTTTAAACCTAGAAATGATCATGAGATATGGAAGTGCTTGGGGAGGAATTAGTCATGGTTCACAATGATAATCTTTGTTAATGAAACTCCAAGCAGGTTTCTATCCAGAAGCAGAAAATAATGAGGTGCAGAAATGTTTACAAGTCCATAGAGAATTCATTAACAAAGATCCTCTAGTAAAAGATTGGAAGGAGTCTACAGGATTTGAAAGGCAATATTTATACCAAGGAAAATGTTAAAATGCCAGGCTGTCAGTACACAAGCAGGCAGGAGCCTGACTCATTAGTGGATTGCTGCCTTTCCTTGTAAAATCATGCATTCACATGCCCTTCTTTTCTGCCTTGAAGGAGCAGAAAGAAGTCAATCATGTTTAACATTAACTGTGATTTGGAGATCTCTACAATTTCCTTGGTGGCAATATGGCAATGGAATGCTCACAGTGTGACATTTCTCTGTGAGAGCTGCCTCCTCCACTCTCATTGCTCAGTAATCCAGAAGTCAAACCCTTTGTGACACCCTAGCGGTTAGTTACAGAGGACCATCCACAAATGGATCAATAACAGTACATGTCTGAGTAGTCATTTTTGAATAGTAGATGGGTATTTGCCTTACACAGACATCAGGGACACAAAATGGGTTTTCACACCTGGAAGATTAAAGCTGTGAAAAAGCTACTTGGTTCCATGCCCAGGGGTAACAGTGACAGATGGGGACCTTCCCAGAGGGGTCATGGCATGTGAGGGACAGCATATTTCAGTAGCAAGACATCCCAGACCTTGGACCCTCAGTTGCTGCTGAACAACAGCACATAGCTACTGATTGCCACAACTATGAAGGATCATAGACAGAGACCCTTAGATGTTTCCTCTGAGACTTAGAGGAAAACTCAAATGCAATGTGAAATGCAAGAGAATGTGTGAATTTCTGTGCTTCTTGCTACTGAAAAATTGGAGTTACTGAGTCTCATTTGCCTGACACAGACATACAGTACTAACAAACACTATGTGCTGCCTTCCTTCCCCAGAACAAACCCCTTCTAAAGTCTAAAGGAGTTTTGTCTAAGGGCTGACTGTACAACTAACCCCCAACTTCTGGTAATTTCAAAGTGCCTAGTCAGTTCCCAAATCTGCTCTAGCTGGAACAAAGAGATTTAAGAAGATACGCACAACTCTCTTGTGTTTGATCCTGGCTTGGATCTCTGCAGGTGTTGGATCCTGGGCAGGGGAGGCAGGGAAGGCAGTGAAAAATTGAATCCTCTGCAGCTCCTGGCCAAGGAAATGTCTTGCAAGCAATATTTGTCTCTCCTCTCCCCTTTAGCAAAGGATCTGCCAGCACATGAGCAAAGATGAGACAGCCAAGGATTTGAGCCTTTTCCCTCCTGTTGTCTGTAAAGCTTCTTGCACTTCCTGGGCAGGAATTATTACTGCACACAGGTGACTGCTTAGTCTTGCAGCACAGGTACAGTGCCAGCAGGGATGTACCCTGCTGGGCCCAGGCACACAGCTCTCAGAGCTCAGAAGGCTGCTTGCTCTCAACCACAGTGGGGTGCTGACGCAGGACATCAAGGAGGTGTGATCGGCCCTTGCTCAAAGCAAGGAAAAGTGTTGCTTCCGCATATGGGCACTTATCTATTTCTCTGAAGGGATGGTACTACGCAGGAGTTTAGACAGCTACTTCTAGCCAAGGTTGCACGTTTCTGCCTGGACTTTGAGCTTTTTGCCTTGAATATCTCCAAGTTTTATGATTACATGAGAGCCAGAGGGCCAGGGGCAGTGCAGGAAGTTGGATGTCAGGTTTCTAATGATCCCTTTCTTCCCATACCTGTCTATGCATCTGCTTTTTTTCCCACCTGAAATTCTGAGTAGCTACTATAAATCCCCTCATGACATCTCTCAGACTGTGAGAAAGGCTTGCTAAGAATGTTGATTTTAAACTAGAAACACCATCTTGCAGCAGATTTGCTTGTTTAGGAGAATGAAGGAAATGTTCAGAAATTCACAAAGTTCTTGTGGCCGTTTCTGCAGCACATACAAATTCGATGTGACCTAGCTGCCTTTAGTATATGTGCATGAGTTTATAAGGTAAAGGTCTGGTGCCCTGGGTTTTTTTTGTTTGCCTAGATTTTTTTCAAAACACACAAGGGTTCAGATGTCTACTACCACAGTTATCAATAGTCAATTGGCCATGAATGACATATTTAAGGAAGTGATTTACTTTAACTTTCTTTTTATCTCACCCTCCCCCGCTCCCCTTGTTTATTTTTTATTTTTTCTTTCTTTTCCAGTTTCTGAAGAAGTTTCTTAGGCTTGACTGTATTCATATATACTTTTTATTAAAAAAAAAAATGAAAATCACTCATTGCAAATATTGGTTATCTGCAGATGACACAAATATGCGCAAGGGCAGGGATGCTGTACGGAGAGTCTGGGTCAGGTGAAGAAAGGGGACCCAAGCACAGGGCAGCCCTGCCACAGGCAGGCAGAGCTAGACAGTGATGCCAGAGGGGCCAGGGCCAGTTCTGTGCTCTGGCACACAGCTAGATGAGCCAGACCAAAGGCTGGAGGTAAGCAGAAGCTTTTTTCCCCGACATGGACAGCATGGGGAGGAGACCCAAGGGAGGTTTTCAAATCTTACCTGGATAAAATCCTGAGCAACAGCTGATCTTATGTTTGATCCTGCTTGGAGCAGGATGTTTTTTGGTCTTATAGACCTCCCAAGGTCTCTTCCCCTCCCTGCTACTTCTGTTTTACTTTGTTTTTCTGTTTCCTTGCAAGTCCCTGGAAAGGATCATTACAGAGAATATGTAAGCCTTATTTTCAGGCTAGGGTGGACATTTATTTATCAGAGACCTTGTCCTTCCTATGCTTTGCCAGATGCTCACAAAGAACAATAAACTGAGGAGGGAAAACAAAAAAAAAACCCAAACAAATAAAAAGGCCTCCAAACCTTGTTGTTCTTCCACATTTCAGAAATTTGGAAAAATCAGCTGGTTCCCAGCTGAGTTAGCCAATATTACATAATATAATACTAAGAAAGAATGTATAAATAGCACTTTTGCTGACTCTACCTGTTAGCCAGGTCAGTTAAATGGTAAACCAGGATGTTTTCATCTATTTTCAGAGTTGAAGGTCACTGCCTTTATTTATCTACGAGGTAAATTAGGTACTTTACATATGTTATGCCAATGCTTGGTCCGCTGACAGCTATCAGGTGATAATTTGTTAACCTTTTAATATAAACAGCACTGAAAAGCTATGACAAGGAGCATTTCAGCTGACTCAGTGCTTATTTGTGCTTTAAACCTCCATAATTTCTGCAGTTGGGTAGTATTTTATTTTACCCTGATTACTCAGTGAACACTTTAAAATCCATTTTAATCCCCATATTAATCCTAGTTCTTACAAGAGTGGATGTAGATTTTTGTTTCTATATCTAATACAGGGAGGGTTGGAACAGATTTTGACTTTTTTGGGGAGTTTTGATTCTCTACATCAGATAACACATGAGTTTGGCCACAAATGACCTGGTTTAAGGTGAAAATTTTTATTAGACTTTTAACAGCATAGTGTAAGGAGTTACCTATTCGTTAGAACCTGCAAGCTGATCTGTACATAAGTGACTCTCTCTTGTTTTCAGCATGTTTCTCTCTTTATCCTCACAAGACATGTGGTTGAATCACTTGACTGCTGATTCACAGAAGGCAGGAAAGACTGTCCAAAATATAGTGTGATGAATTGCAGGAATGTCTCTTCTGGGAGCAAACTGCTGATCCTTAGACTATTCTATGCTGGATATTTTTTTGGAATCTGCTAGCAAAGGCAGGCTACTTTTGAAGCAGGGACTGCTGCCTCCTACATGACCTGTGGATTGTGTGGTTCGTAAATTTACAAGCACTGCTGTGCCAGCTTGAGCTTAAACTACAGTGCGTGAGCCAGGGCTGCCCAAGAATATCCTGGGTTTTGACTAATTTTAAGGTAAAGGTCCCCTTTGCTATAGGATAACTCTAGCAATAACTTTTGCAGAAAAACTTTTTAAGAGTAAAAGATCCAGTCTATTTTTCAAGACTTATGTAGAAACTACTACTACTGTAATGAGAACTACTGGTTCCCTCAGCTGTTTTTGGAAGTGACCCCAAAGATTTCATCTGAACTTCAGCATGAAACTGGAAATGCTTTGAGTTTTGAAGGGGAACTACACTTGGTTACCACAGCATTATTTTATACACAGATCACTGGTGACACCATTAACATTTAATTTTGTAATAAGCAGCTATCCTGCATTTAAATTTGGGATTCACACTGTTGGTATTTCTGCAGTTTATTGCTTATTAGAGGCTCTTCTATGACTTTTGTGATTCTTTTTCTTGTAAGTTCTGCTTCAGTGTCATGTTTCCCCAGGCATTTTCAACACTTTTGGTATAACAAGTTCTCTTCTGTAGTTTAATAAGAGTGACAGGAACCAGGTTAGATTTGTATATAGTTTGATTGTGATCCATATAAAAACTGTCTGTTTTCTCGAAACTCCATGAAAGACCATGTTTTGCCCAGTGATTTGCCAGTTCATCTGGGTCTCACTAGGTTTTTCTTCCTCACTTTGAATTAAAAAGTAATCTAATTTACTGTTATCTTCTTCCAGTTTTTAAAAACAGCTTAAGATGGTTTTCAGTCAGCCACGGAACTGGCATATGTTATCACTATACAATTAGAGAAGGTGAAGCCAATATATTACTGATTAGGTAGATATGTAGTGAGTGCTTCACAAACCAAATTGAAAGGTAAAAATGGTACTGCTGGGTTTTGGCATATGACCACATTGTTACGGGACCCATGGATCTACTCAACATACAGAGGTGACTGCACCTTAAATGATTTAAAATATCAGGGTGTGCTCAGCTGCCTAATTATCTGACTATATTTAATGTGTGTATCATCCCTTAAATATTTCATTTCATCACTATAAAAACTCATATTAACAACAGAAAACATTTGAGCGTGGGTGAAGATTTTTAAGCGATGGGTGAGGTAAAGGTAGTCATTTTATTTTGGTGGATTAGTACAACCAATGTCATGGTGTAGAATGATGCTGCTCTATAAAAGTTCCCTTGGTAGCAAAGGCCGTTTGTTTTCGACTGGGTTCATTTGTCTGTATGTTAAAGATGTCATCCAGGAACACAACATTCTGCTGGACACCAATCCATCTTTAACATTGCCCAAAAGCACTTATTTGATTGGACAACACTGAGTGTAGGTATTAAATTAAATGTAAAGACATTAGAAAAAACTAGTGTAAAAAACCCTTGAAAAAAGCAACTGTAATATCATTGCATGTTACCTATGCACCAATCCAGAACTGGAGGATTAGGAAAACTCTGAAGGATCTTTCTTGTCTTCATAGCACAGCAGACTGGAGACTAAACCCTGGAGCCTGGGGTCACTGAGTAATTTTATAACTAGACTTCTATTTCTGAAAGTATTTTCTAGAGCTAAAACACTGCACATTTCCGGTTTGGGGCTTAATGATTTATAGAAATTTGGAATGGCAGCTGCAGTCCAACCTAGGACCACATCACAGGAACTGACAAGTGACACCAATTTAATTATTCCAGATGAGAAATGAAAAAGTACTCTTCATTCTGCTAGCAACACCCACGGTACAGGTTTCCTAGCATTAAGGAAAATCTTACTAGAAAAAAGAGGCTTCTTTACTGTCCAGGTGACCACATACTGCAACAGGCTGCCCAGGGAGGTTGTGGACTCTTCTGCACTGGAAATATTCAAGAACAGTCTGGATGCAATCCTGTGCCTTGTGCTCTAAGGCAATTCTTCAGGGAGGTTGGACCAAGTGGCTCCACTGGTGGTTTCTTCCAATCTGACTCAGTCTGTGATTTTGCAAAGAAAATTGTTAATCAGGGTTTTAAGACTTTGCATTTTAGCTGGATCGTCCTGCTTTCAGAAATATTCTATTATCTCCAAATATTCAAGATCTAATTCCAGTGCATACTAGGGTATTTTTTATTTCAGAAGGCTTAAGGGTCTTCTAGGACTGTCTAAACAGGAATTTAACTTGTCTATAATTACTTCTAAAGTTTTTCCATAGTTCCTGAACACAGTTTAATTTTTCTGTACACAGGTTACCTTGCAAATAATTCAGAAATTCTTGTGTATTGTTTTTTAGCAAGGACATGATGTCACAGATGCAGGTATAATATTGCAGTGGTTACAAAACTTAGCATGTAGTATAAGCCACAAGAACCTGATAAGAAGTTTTTCTTCTGGCTATGCTGGTGAATGTGGTTCAGATGTGGTACACTTACAACATTGGCTGTCTTTGTCTTTTTTTTTTTAAATCTTGATCATTTAGGGGCAGTAATCTCTGTAAGGCACAATGTCTACCACAGCACTTAACTGTAAAGTATTACTAGCTTCATCTCTATAGACAGACTCCTTTCTTTCAGAAATTAAGATGGGGAGGGGAGAAAGCCAAAAATTTTATTTGCTTGATTTAACTGGAACTGGTAAAGAGGTCAATAAAGGAGAAATGGTCCTTATTTTCTGTGGTATTTCTCTTTCTGAGCTGAAAATGTGATGTGCACATCCGATGAGCCTCTGCATCACTGGATCCCCAGTGATCCAGTCACCTGCCCCTGCAACAGCAGGAACAATGTAAATCCTTGCAGAAATGGGCTGGCTGGGTCACTGCCTCCCACATAGTGGCCTCTGACTCATGATCCTTCCCTGCTCCAGGACACCCATCGCCTGGGGCAGTACAGTCAGCCAGGACTGCTTGCATTACCTCCTCTCTGTACTGTTTGAGACCTGTGCAGGTCTCAGCTGAAAAGCAATTAATTGGAAGAGTTATTCACAGAGATCTGATATAACTGCATCTATCAGAGTCAAAAGGAGAAAGCTTTTTTCTGTAGGTTTGAAATGGTATTTAAGAAATCTAAACCCCTTTCGGTCCATTTAACATTTTAATTTCTTCCAGACTCAGGGCTGGAGCCTGGTGTGCTCATCCTATTCATCTGAATACCTTCAGGACAAAGAAAACCTATCAGTGACTGCAGCACAGTCCTGATTTTCTGTCATTATGCTCTGGCATAAATGAGGATTGACCATGGTCATCAACTAAACAGAAAACAGTGTTAAGGGCTTGAATTTGCTCAATCTCTCCGTGACATTTCAAGATTATAATATTAACCTTTCTAAAGCACTCAATGAACTGCTACTCAGAACTATTAAGATATTTTAAAATACACAGTGTTTCCAAAGTTTACACTATTCTATTTTTCTTTTCAGCATCTTTTTCCAAACCAGTGCAAAATACAACTAACAGATCTACAAGAATCCCAATGTTGACCATATTTTCATTGCTTCAACAAATTTAAGAACATTGATGTTGATGAAACCTTGGACTGCAACAATTTTTCTGCAGCCATTACCTTGGCTTCCTGCTCAACATAATTTCTTACAAAACACTTTAAAGCTCTAGTGTGTTTTGTCTCTTCTCTGTCATTTCCTGAACCTTTTCCACACTGAGATCCTCTGGAAAGGATCACTCTCACACGTCTTGCTCCAGTTTGTTCCTGAATTATGCCTTGTATACTTTTACAAAACAGGTATCAACAATTAAGGAATTTATTGTAAACCAATTTCATTTAGCTAACTTGGGGAATAATAACCACAAATACACACAGGCCACAAAACAACAAGGACAGATTTATTGATTTAAATTTAATTTTTAATTTAACCATGTGTCTTGGCAACAGAGTTCCTCACACAGAGCACTTATCCAATGTGCTATAAGAGATAATGTGACCATCTCTGGATCATCAGGGCTTTTTGACCCTTGGCCTGTCGAAATATCCATCTCATCTCTTAATTCTGTTTTCTAATGAATTTTCAGTTGTCAGAGAATCGTGGAACGGTATGGGTTGGAAGGGACCTTTAAAGGTATCTAGTTCAACCACCCTGCAATGAGCAGGACATCTTCAACTAGATCAGATTGCTCAAAGTCTGGTCCAACCTCACCTTGAATGTTTCCAGGGACAGATTAACCACCTGTGCTGGTGTTTAAATACCCTCAATCTAAAAAATGTCTTTATGTTTACACTCTACACTGCTCTAAAAGCTGATGTTTAATCAGGAGTCTTTGAACTTCATTGTTTCTCAGGACAGAGGAGCAGAGCCAGGATTTCCATCCTCAGCAGGGAATGAAT
>JAWWEE010000085.1:22334125-22352084 GCA_035221455.1 Xenops minutus | reverse complement strand
GGGCATCAGGCAAAGCATCACCAGCTGGTCGAGGGAGGGGATTGTCCTGCTCTGCTCTGCACTGGGGCAGCCTCACCCTGAATTTGAGTGCAGTTTTGGGCACCACAGTATAAGAAAGATAGTCAGCTCTTAGAGAGCATTCTAAGGAGGGCAGTGAAGATGGTGAAGGGTCTTGAGGGCAAGCCATATGAGAAGTGACCAAGGGCACTTGGTGTGTTCAGCCTGGAGGAGACTGAGGGGAGTTACAACTTCCTTGTGAGGGGAAGAGGAAGGGCAGGCACTGATCTCTTCTTTCTGGTGACTGGTGACAGGACCTGTGAAGCAAGAGCAAGACTTCAAGGAGTTAATTGAATTAGTAAAAGTATTTTGCTTTGCTGGGCTAGGGGAGAAAATCGTCTAATGTTTTGTTTTATCTTGTTATTCTGTTCTGTTTAATGTCCTGTTCTGTCCTGCTTAGTAGACCAGAGTCTGTTCATTATAGAAAGAATGGTAGGAGGAAAACACAATAGAATGCAAGGCCATAAATATAGTAGAATTTGATGTTTGAAGTAGATACAGGAGGCCGAGAGTCAGGACTTCGTACGCTTGAAGAATCTGGGTCAGGTCAAGCTGATGAAGAGCATCAAAAACAACCACCAGGGAATGAAGTAAGAGGAGGAGACTGCCTAAAAGTTGAGCCAAGATTCCAAAGGCCCCACATGGACTCCGCCTAGACTCTGCCTATCATGAACATGTATGATTAGATATTGTAGTCACATGAATATGTATGTAGAGGTGTTGCAATCATGCATTTAGACACTCTAAATTACCCTGGTTGGCATTTACAATTCAAGCTAGTTTGTCCAGCATGAGCTGGCTAGCTTCCCAATGTTGGCAATAAATACCTGCTGCTAAAAGACAAAAAAAAAAAACAAACCTCTTTTAGCAGCTCTTTTCATTCCAAGGGTTTTCAGCATCGCCCAAGAGAATCACCTGAAGCTGTGTCAGGTGAGGTTTAGGCTGGATTTTAGAAAAAGGTTCTTCACCGAGAGACACAGGCTCCCCAGGGAAGTGGTCACAGCAACAACTCTGACAGAGTGCAAGAAGCATTTGGATGATACTCTCAGGTACACAGTGTGATTCTTGGGGATATTCTTGTGCAGGGTCAAGAGCTGGACTCAATGATCCTTCTGGGTCTCTTTCCAGCTCAGGATATTCGATGATTCTGTTGATTCTGTTAAGATAGGTTCACAGCCAGAGGTAGCTCTGCCAAGAGTGACAAAAAGGGCAGAAGGAATGAGGGAAATTTGAAGAAATTTTTGTTGTGGAAAACTTAACATGGCAGAGAATTCTACCTTGTCTCTTCTCCCTTATCAGTCCATTCCTGGATATTAATAGGCTACACTATATGGAAATGTCCAAGTGAGTAACTGAATATATTTTCTAAGCATCAGCAGAAGTGTAGGTGTTCTGTAAGAAAAAAAAACAAACACCTTTCTCTGAAAACTTTACACTATGAAAAACAAGCTAGGTAAAGAAGAGGCACACAGAAAAGAAATTGTAGAAACTTACAGGAAGACCTCCAGTTTTCCAGCTATACCCACTGACAAGATGGACTTTCAAGCATGATTTCTGATGCTGCTTAACACACTGAAACACTTCTGGTCTTAGTAAAGGGTAAAAGAAGTGGTTTTTTCACAGAGGATGGCACATCTGTCTCTAAATAATTTCCTGCCTCTCTAGCTCTCCCTTACACAGGAACAGCTGCTCATGAACTCTCTCACCAGTCCAGAGCAGCAGAAGACTGAGTCAGAATGAAGTGGTGCAGTTTGTATCACTATACGAAACCTTGCAACTGAGAAAGGGAATTAGGTAAGGAATGTGTGAGAATGAATTCCACAGGAAAAACTGAAAAATTAGGACATGGTTGCCCAGTGGAGTTAAATTATCCTTTCTCAGTTAAGTAATAGAAAATGCTATCAGTTCTTAATCCATAATCCAAATAAAGGTGTTCTTACTCAGATACTAACTAACTTGAAGAGCAGATTTAGTAAGCAGTGGAAATACTGGATAACAGAAATGGTACATGCCCAGATCTGAAAAACACATTCTCAGTTAGATGCTGCAATTGAAAACTGGCTGTAACTCCTCTCTGCTACAAAGTATGAAATCTGCTGCTGCAGTTTAAGCACCAAAAAATTAATTACAGTATCTAGAGAGACAAAACATCTAAAATTATAAAACCAGTAGGAATCAGAATCATTTATAATTCCAAAAATGGGTAGCATATATTTACAGTGGTAAAACACAAAACAGAACTTGAAAAAAAAATCACAAAACTGAGTAAAACCCAAAACAGTTGCTTCTTTATTTCACCAGTGAACAGAATTATTTTGTTAACATACATCAAAGCAACTTCTGAACAGGAGTAGAAGTAGTCCAAGCCACTTGATTCTTTCTTACAGGAGAAAAAAACATATCAACTGGGAGTATGCCATAGGAAATTGGTTAATTGTCCTTCATTGATTCTAACCAGATGTTACACACCAGCCCATTAAGCAGACAATGTTTTAATGGCTTTACTCAGCAGTAATTACAGAAGAGAGATTAACAGAACTGCACTTAATACAGGTAGGTCCTTCCTTTAATTAGTTTCACATGGCATTAAAGCTACTCAGCTTTTTTGAAAACTGCAGTTTCATAAATTGGTGTATTATTCACAATTATTGCTAATTTCTATGAGTAATGATTGCTATATCTCTGGAACACGTCTGCTGCTGACACTATTTAAATGTGACAATTTCATGGCTAGGAAATGTATGTGTTACTGACATACCATTACTTGTAAGTGACTGATAAAGGTGTTCTGTTCTAATACCTGGAAATGCAATACGCACTTTATCTCATACAAAGGTAGATCTATATTTTCACTCATAATGGGTCTGCTTATGCGTCCAAAGGTATCTAAAGTAGCAGTTAATCCTGACACAGTCTCATCTGGATCAGGGGATTATTCATGTAATCAAATACAATACAAGCACTCATTATCAGGCACTCATGAGCTGGAATAGCTGAAATCCTGTGGCCAACACACCACCTGGATTAATGGGAGACAATAAATATCTCAATTCCAGTGACAATCACATTTCAACTGCCCATGTTGCAGTACATATGTGACAGGTACATCCATACTCAGCAGACCCTAGCAGTGATAAAAGTACATTTACTCTACTCTGACTTCAGGGGATAACCCATCAGAGAAGAGAGATGTTTTCAGTCTCTAGGAATGAGGATGGAATTCCTGCTTGTGCCACGTCTATTGTAGCAGATAAATGCACAGCCTCGCAGGCTACAGCAGCAGGTGGGGGACGCACTGTGCTGTGGAGATAAGAGCTGGAGAAAGAGAAAAAATTCTGGTTAAAAAAAATACAAGTGATTCAATACTCAAGCACAGACCTGAAAGAGAACTTGCATCCCTCATATTGATGGGATAAATGACATTGTTTCTAAAGTTTTTCAAAGATGCATGGTTCTCTTATAAATTCTGAATGTTACAACCAGCTTGAGATGGGTAGGAAGTATTTCCTTTGGTTACCTGATGACTACCAGACCAGTGTTAACTTTCCCGTCAACAGCACTCATGCCCAGTGCAGATCCTCAGAAATCTAAAGTTCTGGCACTGTCCTTATGAATGTGAATGGGCATTACATATAAAAGAAAGCAAAGAACTGAGAGGAACAGAGCAAGGTCTGTGAGTGACTAGCCATTTAATAGCAAAAACTATGGGCTAATGCATTTTTTTAAATTAAAAAGAAAATATCTAAGGAAAATAGAGTCAGACTTCACTTTGTGAATCCAGTCTCAGACTTTTCTTCACTGAGAAACTGCTGACTTCGCTGTCAGCAGCCATGCTGGTGGGAATGCACAATCTGACCCATTGCAGTAACATAATCCCTGAGGCCGCAGACATGTGGCAAGCTGGTGAGTAGCTGAATACAGTGGCTCTTTGTGCCAGAAGCTTACAAGGACCCCAAGAAATAATCCGAGACCATTCACCTGACACCATGGCAGGATCAGCTGTAGCTGTGTCATTATTGACAAGTTTGTTTAACCTGCTCTTGCAGACCACCCAGAAGCTGCATTCACAGAAATCTGTCCCCATGCCTCCCACTCGTACAGTTCAGAAGCACATGGGTATACTGCCCATGGATGGTACATGTACCCTGGCATTATGAACAGGAGGAAGTTGGCTTTTCTATAATGGCATTTTGTATATTTGTACAACATGCTTCTTGGCAGTATCTTCTCTGCCAGACTAAGCAACCTGCCAGTAGATTGCCCTGCTTGAGGTGGATCAGATAGCTCTCAGGTCTCAAATTCCTCTATCTGTTCCTCCTACTAGGCCACAATTATCTTGAAGTACAGTGCCTACAACAAGACCATGATTTTACAACTGAATAGGGGAGAAGACTGACTTCAAATGTTTGCATTTTTTTCCAAATCATATTTTTACAAAGAAAGGCATGAAACTGATGGCTAATTACAACTGAAAGAGTATTGGTTATTTATAAACATTACAGATACTTCTTGTGAGCACTCTGAAGGGTCTTATTACAATTGACATCTGGGTTTTCCCTTCTCTGCCTGCTACTGAGATGGGGCAGTTTTAATTTCTGCCAAGGATTTTGTATGATGCTCCCTAGAAGAGGAGAGGGGATTCAAGAATTTCTCTGTACATGGAATCAAGGGCCTAAAAGACACTTGTTAAATTACTAAATCCTTGCCCCCCAAAATGCACCACACTACAGCATGACCCCTGTCAAATTTACTCAATGTGCCCAGCTCCCAGGATTTCATCTGCTTTTGCTCCTTTTAAAAGAAGACTGAAATGGGCCTATCTTCTCTACACTCACCCACAAATGGCCCATAGTTACACATGATTCTTCCCATTCTGCCTGTGTTCTTAAATTGCTATCCTATCACTATGATCCTAATTGATTTGACACAGTTTTTAAAGGTACTAATATCCCTCTGTCACATTTTCACCAGAGAAACTGAGCTAACTGAGAAGCCTTTCACATCATGACAGCCCAGGGAAGCCCTTCCTCCTGCAATAAGCCCCCTGCCAGAGGGCTAGTTTAGAAATCAAGATAGTTATAGCCCCTTCTTCCTGAAATATCAAATCTAACTCTGACATTGTTTTCAAAACCACAAAAACAATCAAGACTGCAAGCTCAAGTTTACATTTGCGTCCTGCTGGCAAGGGAAGCCTGAGATCCCTTTCTTTAATTAAAGAAAGGACACCATGGAACCTCCTATTTGGAACTTTCATTGCAAGAACTGATTTGAAATTTAGACAACCACAAACAATCAGAAAAATCCTGCTTTCTCCAGCCCTATATAAGACTAACTTCTGTTTCTGAATTCAAAATAAGCAGCTTAATCAATCAATGCTGTACTTCACAGCTGCCAAGCTGAAGGCTCCTGACCTTTCAAGGGACGTAAGTCAGAAGACTATTCTTAGAGATAAGCATATTAAAACAACCACAAAGATTTATTTTTTTAGTGAAGAGATTTTACATGTACATAGACATCAACAATTACATAACTCACATATTTGTTTTACCTTTGAAAGAAAGATGGTTATAAAGTTACTGACCCTGTTTGAAGGCTCATGAAATACAAATAAATTTCTTAAAAAATTCTAACATGTTTTTATTATGGCATTTAGCTACAGATCACTACTGAAAAACAATCCTTTATGCCTCTTGAATAAAACTGGGAAGACTAAAAATTGGCTTTGTACGTAAGCAAAGTACATCAACATTTCAACAGCATATAAACTTAATTTATTTAGTTCCCACTAAATCACAACAATTCTGAACTACAGTCCTGGTGATACTCACTGTCCCGAATCCTTTCTTTATGAATACAAGCCTTCTGCTTTTCAGATGTTTTGCCAGTGATTGCAGAGATAGAGGAGATATCAGTTCAAGGAATGGAAAGCATAAAAGGCCACTGAAAGTAATCTTGATAATAACCACCCAAGATATCTAAACCAAGCAGGTTGGCAAGAAAAATTATCTTAAAAGAAAACCATGTAAGCCTTGTGGTGGATGGCTACAGAACTGGAGTTAATAATGATACATACCGTGCCGCTGAGAATGACAGGAACAATACAAGGCAGACAGCAGCCACTGACCCTAATCCAACAGCAGTCATGTATTGTGGAGTGGGTGATAAATCTGAAAGAAAATATCAAACATTCAAACAAACAAACTAAATTGCTATAGTTCCGGTCTGGTGACTGAACAACTAAGTCTGCTCACAGCTGAAGTACAGCAACAAAACGTGGAAGCTGGACTTACTGCTCAGTCAAGCAGTAATGGAGCTGTCTGGTTGTCATCATACGGTTGAAGAAGAAAGATTAAATTATGTATTCCTCAAAAATTATCATCTTCTCCATCCCTCAGTTGCCTGTCTTTTTCGCACTTCTTTTTTTTTTTTTTTTTTTTTTTTGTAATTCACAGAATCAATGTCAACATTTTCCTCACTCATCACATGCCAAGGCAGTCTCTGGTGTCAGAAAATCTCCTTCAAAATTTTTATGAGCTGGGAATGATTTCTCTTCCCCACTGTTCTAATTGGTTTTGGTTTTTGTTTTTCAAGTGACAGAATAAAAAATACTAAGTTACAGTAATTAACTAAAGAAAACAGTGTAATAAACACACAGTTGTCACCAGAAAATCAGTAATAGCACTCATCAGATGTGGGGTTTGTGAACAGTGGAGGAGATGCACCTCAAGCACTCTATGCACCACAGGATTTGTTGTCATTCCAAAGGACTGTCTCACTCTCCAGTGTTACTGCGTTTCCTAACTCAAATTCACAAGACCTTCAACTCAAAAGCAGAATTCAGAATTCATATGAGACTCCAGTGATGCTTCCTTCTTTGCTGCAAGAGGCAAATGTTTGCTTTGTCCTGAAACATGAGATGGGTGAAGGATACTTTCAGCCATGGTATAAAGGAGGGAAACTTGATCTCTAATGGATTCATTGCATAGTGTTTTTTTCAAGATTATAAAAAGACTTAATTCTCCAAGGACCACCTGAACATTCTGAAATAAATAATGTAGATTCGAAACGTTAGAAAATATTGTGGGGTTTTTAGTTGTTTGGTTGATTTTTTTTGTTGTTGTTTTTTGAGTTTTGGTTTTTCTGTGTTTTTTTTTTTCTCACTGTTGTTCTTTGGGGTTTGGTTTTTTTTAAATCTTTAAGCCAATGCAGAGCTATCTTACAATAGGCTTCTAAAATTCACATTTTCAGTGCTTCAAATCCTTTGCGGTCAAAAATTGCTGTAAAGATTTGGATATGATGTACAGAAATAGCAACATTGAAAAGCAGGGAGAAACAAGAGAATTCATTTTAGAAAGGATTGCTGAATCCAACAGAATGGAATACTGAAGAGGAAGGCAAATTTGCTGTCTCTAACCTTTTCAGTCTCAAAGTCAATGGATCATTAATGGCAAATAAAGAAACAGTCACTGGAATTACTAATTTATGCTACCAAGCAAAGCCATAACAACTTCTACTTTCTTATTGAAGGAAAAATTGACTTACTTTTAATTTGTGCCCAAACAGCACAGGACTGTGTTCTTACCTGAAAGTGAAAACATAAAAATCACTGTTTCTCATGAGAGAGATTTATTATTACTAACTCCCTCTGAAAGATCAGCCATTCACAACATACAGTACTTTTACTACTATTTGGAACAGTTTGTTATTCCCCTGGTAGCAACCTCCAGTTTGCTTTAAAAAATTACAAATTATAAAGTTATGATTAGAGATAGAGCTTTGATGAAAGGCTGGCTCTAGTTTTTTAGCTCTTTCTTTTTTTACTCTTTATTTGTTTCTACAAGTGAGGCACATTAGTAACATGGACAGATCTTTGAAATTTCTTTGATAAGGATTCAGAATTCACGGAATGCTAAGATAAGGATGAATATGCTGTATTCACTCTACCTCCATGCAGAATATATACATTAAAATATAGTACCTAATGGAATGTTTTCCAAATACTGGATAGTGTTTCCTTCAGTTCAGACAACTTGTTTGGTAATTCTAACAATTTTATAGTAATTGATGTCCACAGCAATTGAAGAAACCTTTTTCAGGGGTCTGCTTCTGCAGACTTGTTAAACAATCCTTTTTTTTTTTTTTTTTTTTTTACAGGAAGATGTAGTCCACGAAGAACTTCTTCCTCCAGCACTTTACAGTCATAAACACAAAAGAAGTTCTGTTCTATTTTGTATAGTCTAGTGTGTAAGTACTGTGAAGTCTATCTTTGTAATGCTTCTACGTACACTCTTCTGCTAAATGACTTTCACAGACTTTCCCACAATACACACAGGATACCTGTATTTTTCATGTTGTAACAAAATGTGTATTATGCTGCTCTGAATAGCAGTACATTTCTATGAAATAGAAGGCTACATTTTGAAGTATCTGCATAGGATGCAAAATGATGAAGAAACATCTGTATACTTGATCTCATGTGTCTGCATGCTGAACTGTGGAATCTCAGTGATTCTTAAACCCATTGTTTATAAGGAATTTTCAGGTTAATTAAAATGACAAAAGACTGCCAAAGAAAATCCTCTTAGAAGGGGAAGGATAAAGAATAAGGGGTGGGTTTAAAAACTCAACCAAATGCCAGATTCCTGGAGACACTGCCGTGAGTGTCATCATACTTGAGTATCTGTGGATCTCAAAGTCCATATTACAACCTGGAAGAACACAGATAGCTAAACCACAGAGAGAAACCCCTTCCACAGCTGCAGTCTTAAAAGAGTTCTGTATATGCATTTTGTCATGCATATACACTTTCCTCAGATAAATCACATTAGGATAATTTTAACATATTTTTCTCATGATAGGGGTTGGTTTGATTCCAATTAAAACAGAACAAAACATGAAAGCCCACAAACAAACAAGCAAAAAAAAACCCCAAACCAAAAAACAACCATAGGTTCTTTCCCTGAAAATACTGTGTCACCTTCATCTTTCACTATCCTCCTCTTACTGCTGTTAGATGCACAAACTGATGATCCAAAAAAAAGCTGATGCTGACACTGAACAAAACCTATGCTATCCTGGCTGAAATGCCTAAATGAAATACCCGGTTTAAATACTCCACCTTGAAAAATAAATGGAAAGTAAAAACCTCACAGCAGACACCTTTCTCAAGACCTCTAAATCTGAACAATGGATAAATGAACATGATAATATGTCAGGTATATAGAGGAATAATGGCAATAGAAGTTACAATCAAGCCATGATTTTGCAGCATGGTGATTCAAATTGTACCATTCTGAGTATGAAGGGATCTGGAGACAAAGGGGGAACCTGAAGGAGGCCAGAACATAAAAGTAAATAATGAGAACATTAGTTAGCAGTCTGTGACATCTATTTCTAATTTGTCTGTATTCAAATGGAAATGTAACAAATAAAAGACACTACAGAAATGCTGATTTCATTTCAGGTACTAATAAGAGAGGGTCAAGCAAATTTTTTAAAGGAAAACTTTAAATATTAACCCTTGAATCCAAATTCAGATACTTAAACAATCAGATTTTCAGAAATTTTCAAACCCCAACAACTCTCAATTCATAATTCTGATTTTCTTTAACCTTTTAATACTAACAATTGCACAGAATACAAGGGCATGAGAATTGAAGACAAACCAGTACTTTTGAAGCACTGGTCTAAGTCCCAGTTCAAAGAAGCAGAGCTGGGAAACAAGGACATTTGGCATTTGCTATACTAATAATGATTCAAAAGTGTTGTATGCAACTTTGTGTAATGCGTCAACTAACAAAAGCCATACTGTATACTAAATGTATACTAAGGAGCTAGTTCATTCTATACAGAAAGAAGCAAGAGTGACTTCAACAAATCACAGTAATAATAATCCATTAAATCAGTGGCCTGGAAAATACATCTGCAAATGTTAGCAATGAAAGATCAGGAAATAATCTGTAAGAGAGAAAGAATAATGTAACTTAGAAGCTGTTTATTAAACAAGCTGGCAGAGATGTATAAACAATCTGTTCTGTTCTGTGCAAGAAAAGCCTCCATATAAATAATAAAAGGAAAAATGCACCAGTGTCAGAAAAGAGTGAAGAGAAAGAGCTAGCAAAACCAATGCATAAAACCCAAGGATAAATCAACTAAGTTCAAGGATGTATTTGGTAATGTTTGTAAAGGCCAAACTTTTATACATTAGACTGATTAACACTCTGCTCCACAGGGTAAATTTTTCTGAAAAATAGAAATTGTCCAAATCCCAGGATATTTTCGGCTAACTTAACATTATTCATAAACTGAAATGCCTTCTATTCTCATTTCCCTACTTTTTCCCCTCACACAATCAATTAAAAATTTATGACAAACAGAATTGTATCATGATCAGAAACCACTTCATCTGTTCTATAAAGACTTCCAAGTCTATTGTTAAAGTAGATACTACACAATACATGTGTTGCACAGGTCAGCAGATACCAGAAACATCTTATGACATGCACTTGTTTTATTTCATTCACTTTGAACTTCTTAACAGAAGCTGTTTTAACATACTGAGATTTGGGTGTAGTCTTCCAAAAGTGTAGAGAATGTTTTATGACTCACAGATCAGTTTTTGCATGATTCCTCGCTTTGTGCTGTATACACAAAGCCCTAAAAACTTTATTTTAACTTTGTTCAGATGGCAAGGGGAGGCACTTTTTAGGTGGTGGTTTGTTTTTTTGTTTTTTTTTTAATTTATCAGGGGTTGCTTAGTACAGTTTTTATATTTGACATTCAGAAACTGTATTTCACATACAGAGTTATCACTTGCTCCATATGAGAAGAATTTCCTACTGCTGGGATTTATAAAAAAAGCCCTGAGATACATACAATTGGAAAACTAGATGAGATGTACATTTTAGAATGTTTTTGTTTCTAATTAAAAATGTATATTTATTTTTAAATTATTAAAAATAATAAAAATTAATGCTAGTAATATACTTTTTTTCCATAAGGGTTTCCCAGTGGAGCTGGAGTTGACACTCATTGCCTCATGGAAGATAACACATGTGATACAATATATTTGTCCATGTCATTTGGAGAATTGGAACATTTTTTTATAAAGCATTTGATTAAAAATTATAATGGGTGAAGGAATAATTTTCAAATTCTCCTACTAATCTGCTTCACTAAATTCTGCCCCAGTAAAGAGACTCTCCATTACTGAGGGCAGTGATGGCTCTTCATTTTTAGTAATTTTCCATTGTTTGTCTTTTGACATCCGGAGTTGCTTCAACATTACGATGACATAAATATCTGTAAGGAATTACAAGAGATACTTAAGGAGCTTCAGCTTTAACATAATTCTGTCAACTAACACATCCTTGGACAATGATAAAAAATAAAACATACTATAATTTTCCTCTTTTCCCCAGAAACATTTCATTCAGCAGGTGTAAAGAAGAGGTTTTAAAACATCCATTACCTTATTCCACTCACTTATTATTCTCAAAAAAACACAATACTCTTCTCCCAGCTTTAAAGGAGCATTATAAAACTTCCCGTAGTAATGTCTGTCTCCAAGAGCAATTGACATGTTATCGGCAACATCCTTGGCCCGAAATTCAGCTGCCACATATCCTTTAGCAACAGTGGTGTTACTAAAGAAAGTTGCAGCAGCAAAGGAGTCACAAATGAAAGTGCTTTGCAAACCCAGTGGAAGCACAATCACTTGATAAAGACTAGAGTGAAACAAAAAAAAAGTAAACATTAGCCCTTACTTCAATGAACTAAGAATCAGGCATTCAATAATTCATATTGTCCTTTCTATCTGTAACATCTTAAGTGGTTTTTATTATCAATGTCCAATACGAACACTTCTTATACTAAAATATTTCTCTGTCTGTCTGTGTGTGTTCCACTGCATTTTGAACCAAAACCACTGCATGCACAGCTTAGACCTGGGTCGCCTCATCACATGCACATTAATATAACATGTTTATTTTTGTTCAGAAGAATATCAAACAGATATTTCAGGCTATGTCCTCCTTCCCTCCTCAAAGTTCACCTATGAAATAATACATCATTTGACTCTAAAAATTATTTGTGAGTTCCCAGAAAAAAAACATCTTTCTATTGAAAAGAGAGGACAGATATAATTTGTAAAAAAAATAAATCAAATCTGTCTTCAGACCTCTCAAAATAATGTTTAGCCTATGATATGCAGCCATAGAAGGACTATTTATTAAGGTTCTTGCACTAGTAATTTCCTGAAATATTATTAGCTTTCAAATATCTTCTACTTCATTCTAATACTGAGTTATGATTACCTTTTCCTTCTATCATCAACAGCTCTTAGTATGGGGTAAATCCTTTCTCTCCAGAAATCTGTTTTGGTAGTAATAAACTAATATAAAAACACTACTTCAGGATATGCATAAATGAGGATGTTATTCACTATTTCCTCTGTCTCTTAGGGGAAAAAACAGTATTGGCTGTGTGAGGTTGTTGGATAAGGAAAATCACATGAGTAGAGGTGTGTTTGGATCCATCAATAAGGATCTACTGTAACCTCGCTGTGGATAAAGGGAAAAGAAAAACAAAACCACAAAGCCAACTGTAGAAACTCACAGTTATCAGAACCAGGAGTTTGCTTCATAAAACAGGGAAGAGTCTGAAGCCAAATATTACTCTGCTAAGGGAGGAGAAACTGGGAGTTACAGCATAAATTTTCTCCCATTGCTATAAAAATTAATCCATTCCTCACAAACAGTTCCAATCTGTAAGTAACATAAATCTGCAGAATGTTTTCTGAAAGGGTGAGGAGCATACAGACAAACCTGATCGGTCCATTCTGATCTTCTGCTTTCCGGAGCCTGAGCAAAGGTGCAGAACCTTTTACTGCAACAAATTCTACATCTGGGAAAGGGGGATCTAAAAAGTAAACAAATACCAGTACTTCAGAGAGATTTTAGAAATATTTTGGGCATCAGGGTTCTTAGCTATTTTTTCTCCCCAAATTTCCTCATTTGTTGAGTCTTAAACCCCTGATAGCTAAAGCCTGCAAACAACTTAAAACTGGTCAAGTGAAACACAGAGCAAATACAAGCATGATGACCTGTCACTCCCAACTCAAAACCCTGTATGGAAGTATATCTCCTAGTTGAGAAAAAGAGACATGTCCAAAAATGATGGTAGGCTACAGAGAAATGAGACAAGAAATTTTTGTTGGAAGAAGCTGTATTATTTATTAGACTAGCTGAAATGGTCAAAGAGTAGAAAAATATGAAACTCTGGGCATAGAGCCCACTGAAAGAAATAAAATGATATGAAAATAGGAGAATTTAGTAGCACCAAAAGTACTTGCAAGAAGGCAACTTCCTATGAGTTACTGCTCATAGTAATCTAGCAATATTCAGCCCCTTTGACTGGATTTCAATATGGGTACAGAGCTCTCATCTGTTTTAGTGGGAATTTGAATCAAGGCCAACACTGAACAAATATTTCTGCCTCTAATTTCAATGGCAATGATGACAGCTGCACACTGACACGGAAATTGCCACTACCAAGCCGAAACCAAAAATGAAAATAGCTTCCGTGTGCACAACCAAGGGGGCACAGTGTGAAACATGGATACTCTCTACCCCAGAAATCTGAAAGAACTTGCACAGATATTTACAGCTACAGCTAGGCTTTGTGAACACCAGTGTATCAGGCTGCTGATCTGATATCTGACTAAAGAGTAAAAATGCAGTGCTCATGTGCAGAAAACCAAGATTTCAGAGCTAGAAAGAATAACCAGTGTCATGGAGAGACACAAGAGAAAACCAATGCAGATTTGCCAAAGTTCAGTTACTTCAAAATCTTGCTGTGATGCATGGATTTTTCAAACTGCTGGAAAACAGCTATGTGCACATATGTTTGAAACATAGAAAATCATTGGTTTTGCAGAAGAAAATGAGGCCTGTTAGAAAAACTGTCAAGAGAGTAAACAATTGCTAAATAGGGAGCTAGAAAAACACATCATGTTGAAAGCAGAAGTAGTGGGGTGCAGCAAGGTTGTTACAGGAGTTCTTTTAAGACTAAAAGGAAGTAATAAAACTGGCATTTTATTAAAAATCACGGTGCAAAATCCCAGTGTGTACAGATGAATTTTGCTGCTCAATGTTGGAAATTGAGAGACATTACACAAGAAGAATTGCATCACATTTGCAGCTATTGTTTTGCAAAATGGGATTAAATTCACCGGTATTAAGGATAAGGTGATACACTTGGGGCTATTAATAACAATTTATACTAAACATTCTAATTTCCTTTGAGTAGTAGGAAGGCATATTAGTACACCTCAGAGTGAGGGTTAGTCATCAAAATGACAACAGAAAGAAAAAAAACAAGGCTGCTCTAAAAAGCATAAAAACCGGATTTATGCAACACTAGAATAGTACCACCAAAGGTACTCAAGGTGCAAGTGTGACCATTTCAGTGTCTGAAGTTACAACCATGAGTACAACAGAACTATGAGAAAACAGCTTGAGGATACAAGGAAGATGCAGACAAAGTATAAATCATCTTATATAAGGGAACAAAAATCTTAGGTTCATATGTTTTGCAACCTATTAAGAGGAAATTTGAAAGCTTACATGATGTCTGTTTTATTCAGATGAAACATGGGATAACTTAAGCACAGTATGCCCAAAATAAAGCTAACAGGTCATACAAGCATCCCTAGCAAGAAAAACCCAATACTCTACCCTTGAAAAAAATGACTGTCAGGAGAAGAACCATCTGAAAGCTCACCTATCCAAATAAATTGCTTGGGTAGTCCCCTTTACCAAGTTCTTTTCAAAACCAGGCTATGAGTGAACTACTAGTGAAGAAACCAGCTATGAAACCTTAGGATTGAAATAAGATTTATATAGTGGTCTATAGCTTCCTCATGAGGGAAAGCAGAGGGGCAGGCACTGATCTCTTCTCTGTGGTGACCAGTGACAAGACCAGAGGGAATGACCTAAAGTTGTGTCAAGGGAGGTTTAGGTTGGATATCAGATAAAGGTTCTTCACTCTGTGGGTGGTTGGGCACTGGAACAGGCTCCCCAGGGAAGTGGTCACAGTACCAAGAGTTTCAGGAGCATTTGGACAGTGCTCTCAGGCGCATAGTGTGATTCTCAGGACTGCCTGTGCAGGGCCAGGAACTGGACTTTGATGACCCTTGTGGGTTCCTTCCAACTCAGGATGTTCTATGAAAGACTTAATGTTCTACAGTGCCTTGTTTCCCTCTAGTAGAAACAGGGTAAAAAAAACCTTTCAGAGAGTTTTCTGATTTAATGAGGTGTATTGCATGGCTGCGTGCAAGAACAGGAAATTGTCTTTGCTTTGAGTCTTTTCAATGTATCTGCAACTACATATAATATGTACAGACAGAATTTCTATCTGAACAAATAAATGAACAAGTAACATTTGTCAGACAATCTTCATGTCCTTTGCCCATTGCAAACTTCAGCAAACATAATTTAAGAGCCATAAATTCTCTGTTAACTTCAGTGGTTCCCCAGCAAAGACACTGTCAATAGACAGAGTGACAGGAAGATATGTCTGTCAGGGTAGATTCATCTGGTATAGTTCTCCTATCTTTCTTTTCTTTGGCATTCAGTTTAACTAAGAGACACCATTATTAATTTCTCTGAAGAATTCTCCAATTTCCAAGAAAAACTTGGGAATTTTTTCTTCAATGCCAGCCAGAATGTGCATTGCATGGCAACAGTGTTGCATCATTTTTGCAGACAAGCAGCACAAGAGGAAACAGGACAAAGAGATGCTGACTAAGGTCATAACAACTACTTTTTTGTTGTTGTTTTTTTTTTTTCTATTATTTGACAGGGAAATGCAAATCATGAAAATAAACACCCACTCAGCACTGACAGACCCAGTAAGGGGGTAAAAGAGAACAAAATCTGAAAAAACACATGGTGCTTTTAAAACTTGGAGTCTTTTGCCATATTTCATTTCTAGTAAGAAATACTAATTATTACAAACATTAGGCACACAGAAGACAATCTGCCTGTTTTAGTAAAGAAAGTGAACAACTTGCAATAACATAAGGAGTAATAATAATAATAATAATAATAATTGAAAGCAAAAGATTCAGTGATCATAAAGAAAACTCTGAAGGAGTTATTCCATATGTAGTATTTGCCCAGTAGACTTTTTTTAATAAAAGATGAACATTTCAAAAAATTTAACATTTTAAAATAAAATTTAAAAAGTCTGCTGAGAGGTCATCATTATTGCCATATTTAAAAATCCACACAGAAAAAAGCTGACTTAACACCACCTAGAACAGGTGAAGGGAAAAGGGGAGTGCTATGGACTTGCACTAGGTGGGCTGCAAGAAGAAAGCAAGATTCTCCATTCTGTTCGGGTGCTGTTAGCACCCTGCCTTTCTTAAAAAATTAATTTTTTTTTAACTCTCCACCAGCAGAACAGACTAACATATTTGTAGCAGCACCAGGAATACAGAGAAGAACACAGCAAGAAATGCAGGTATATCCAGAGATAGTCCCACTCTAAGCACTTCTTTCTCATAGCAGTGCTATGGTGATAACACTTGAACATTTCACATGCAGGCTAATTTTCTACAATAAGAATCTATAATATGAATTCTCCCTCTGAACCTGAAGGCAAGCTCCAGGAAAGAAGTTACGTGACAGGAAGCGCCTACCACTCCAGCAGCACAGAGAAACATCACACACCTCAACGCTGGACAAAAAGCCATGCTTTGCTACATGATAATGTAATCATGCTCTTCAGAAAAAGTTAGCATGTCGGAAGCAGTTCGCTATTAGTTATAATGAAAGCATTTCACAATAAAACAGCTACATTTTTTTCTTTAAATCTGAAAATGAGCTGTTTATTTCTTGTTTAAAAGCTCTGGTTGATGTGTATACTGTTTACTGCTGCAGTCTGAGGATTGCCCAAGGAAACAGCTGCAATAAAGGAACATGTGAACTTTTATGACATTCTCCAGGAGTGGTAACAGGAACATTTAATGCCTTTCCTGTCACATAACCTTTCGTACAGCTCTGAAACAGTAAATCTGGGACAACATTGTGCTACTTACCTTTGGATATATAATGCAGGCAAGAAAGGCTGCAAGTTTTCTATTCACAATGACGTAAAAAATGAATGTACAAATCCATATATATCCCATGCTATATGTTAAACTGAAGATATCTTACTGAAAAACCTTTGTTTGGTACCAGTATAGCCCTCTTGATAGCATCCCTTCATCATTTTACAATAAGGATAAAGCTTTAAAAACAATAATGGAATTGAACCACAAAGTCCAAAACGACATGGTAACTCTTCAATGAACTAGACAGTTCAGGGAAGTCAAATCAATGACCGAGCTTTAACTAAAACAACCCTTTGATGAAATAAGACTATTTTCATGATCTTAATTTCCTGAAAACAAAGCATTTCCCTCACAGTTATTTTAGGGCTATATGTCTAAAATGTTTTTACTGAATTTTAAACCCAGTAAGTCATAAGTACTGCTGTTAAACAAACAAACAAACAAACAAACAAAAACCCCCCAAAACCTACCAAACAAACAAAAAACCCAACCAACCAACCAAAAGGTAGAGATATTGATACAAAAGTTGTTTGATATTTCTATCAGTGTCTGAAGAGTAATTAAGTTTACTGTACATATTAAAATATAACTGTTTTAGTACAGAGTGAAAAAAGATTTTTGACTTGGATAAATAAATTATTTAAAGAACGAAAGGATGACTAAAACAAGACTGCATCAACAGAAAAAGGTCATTTAAAACTTTTTAAAGACTGGTCATTTCTGGAAATCCCCCTCATGTGATTCCCTTTGCTGACTGCAGCCTTTGTTTTCCTGATCTGTGACTGA
>JAWWEE010000085.1:22315715-22333919 GCA_035221455.1 Xenops minutus | reverse complement strand
ATTCATTCCCTGCTGAGGATGGAAATCCTGGCTCTGCTCCTCTGTCCTGAGAAACAATGAAGTTCAAAGACTCCTGAGTGAGTATCAGCTTTTAGAATGAGGCAGTGTAAACAGAAAGTGTTTCTCTGCTTCCTCACAAAAGAGGAGAGGCACATATTTATAGATGTATTATTATTAAGAATGTTAATTAGCCTTGCTGTATTCCACAAGGAACATTAAAAGCAATGCAAGGCAGAACTATCAGCAGCTTAGCTAAACACAAAATATAACTGTAAGCAATTTAGTTCTAACAAACTACTGGGATAGAAGTTGCCAGCTAAATGACACCAAACAGAGTGGTGCAGTTGACACGCCTCAGAGATGAGATGCCATGTGGAGGGACCTGAAGAAGCTCAAGAAATAGGCCCATGGGAACATTATGAGGTTCAACATGGTGAAGTGCAAGGTGCTGCACCTGGGGTAGGGCAATGGGAAGCACAAATACAGGCTGGGTGGAGAATGGATTGAGAGAAGCCCTGAGGAGAAGGGATTGGGAGTGCTGGTGGATGAGAAGTTCAATGTGCCCTGGCAATGTGTACTCACAGTCCAGAAAGCCAACTGTGTCCTGTGCTGCATCCAACAAAGTGTGGCCAGCAGGATAAGGGAGGGATTTTGCCCCTCTAGTCCACTATTGTGAGACCCTGCCTGAACTGCTGCATTCAGCTCTGGGCTCCTCAGCACAGGAAAGTGGACCTGTTGGAGCACATTCAGAGGAGGGTCACAAAAATGATCAGGGGGACAAACACCCCTCCTTTAAGGAAAGGCTGAGACCACCATGGTTGCACAGCATGGAGAAGAGAAGGCTTCAGAGACCTTATTGTGGCCTTTCAGTATTCAAAGGGAGTTTATTAGAAATACAGGGACAGACTTTTTAGTAGGATCTGTATTGACAACACATGGGGTAAGAGCTTTAATTTAAGGGGCTGGATTCAGATTAGATAGTAAGGAAGAAATTTTTTACATTGAGCATTGTGAAATTCTGGAAGAGGGGTGGTCAATGCCCTATACCTGGCAACATTCAGGATTAGGTTGGACAGGATTGAGGGGGGTTAAAGTAAATGACCTTGACAGGTCCCTTCCAACCTAAACTGTTCTATGAATCTGTCATTATATCTTAAATGGAAATACTAGCAGGGTGTATATATGACTTTTTCTGGTATAAATTTATAGGTGAACAGGATTAATGATCTATCTTCCTTTTCAGTGTAGCCTATTCTTAAATAGGCTTTGTCCTTTTTGCATTTAGTTCATTTTACTTTACACTAATTGCACTGAGTAGTTGAGGACAATAGGCTGATGCAGATATATCACTATAAATTTGTAATGCACCAGGCCTTTACTAAAGAGACCCCAGTTCACACAGGTGGAAAAGACTAAAAAAACAGAGTTTTATTTCACTTATAAGGCATGGACTGTGTCACCAGTATCAATTGCTTAGTAAACAGAATGACAGAACTGTTCAGAATGACTGACTTCACAGATACTTCTGAAAAATTCTTGCTATGAAGGAGTTCAGAAAACTGCTAGGGAAGTGGAGATCATATGAATTTAAATATCATTCATTTGAATAGTCTGTGCATGAAATACAAAGGGCAAACGTGTATGAAAGTATTTACATGATCAGCAGGTAATTTTTTCCCTACAATAAAAAAAAAAAAAAAAAAAAAAGAAGTCATACTCAGGTTTTCATCACTCCTCTTTCCCCATTACATAAATCAGAAACTCCCTTCTTTGCAACTTGTGCTCTGAAGCTGCACACTTTAATGGATTTTCTCTCTGGAGGTACATGATGTGCTGTCAGAGAAAGAGCTGTCAGAACATCACAGCTCCAACAATCTTTCACTTCCTCATTGGAGAGCAGGTTTGGGGTTTTCCCTCCTTTTCCAGACCTTGAAGAATTCCCCTTATGAAAGAATAAGTGTAAGTCTTTTCATACAATAGAGCAGAACAATAGTCTACCTCCTATGTGCGCATGTACATCCATGGGCTGCTGAACAAATCACATCACAACTTAATCTGTATGCAGTCCGCTTTTCACATACCAAGACAGAAGTGCAGAACTGTAGAAGATTATACTTAATATGTGATAGAATACCTTCTAATTCACGTCACTTCCTAGGCTCTCTGCTTGTGAGTTTACATTCTGACTCAAGTGTTCATATGAAGAGAGAGATGATACACAAGCAAAAGTATGAGCCTGCAGGTATATCCTGGACTAAAACAAAAAGAATAGCAGCTGAGAAACAAAGTAAGTACTGCATCTATCTGAGGTATGCAGACTCAAGCCTACTCAAACCCACTGGAAAGTACATGTACAAATTTGTAAGAAAATGCAGGATTGTGGGAATAGTATGCATTGAACAAACTCAACATACACCTTGATTCAGCGCAGAAAATCAAGAGGATGAAGAGCAATGAGAAACCATAACTGAATGTAATATGAATTATTTTACAAGAAGGAAATATTAGCAGCAATTCAGGCACAAAAGACCTATTTCTAGTGTCCACGTTTTCTGTCTTATGTTTTTTTAAGTTACAGTGGCCTGCTCTAAACAAACAAAAAACCAAAAATAGCCTAGCTAGCCTCTGTAAATATGCAGGCATTCCTGAATTTTCCAAAGACACAGTTTTGTCACATCCTTCATAAAAAATCTACTGAAAGCTAAATTCACAAATGGATTGAAATATCAATATAATTTTAATGTGGCTCAACTGAAGAAATTACTCTTATTCAGAACATTAGAAGTGCAAGTAAAAAAGTCTTAGCTCCTCTGTTATTCAGTTTTTCAAACTCTTGAAAAATGGTTGCAAAGTTAAATTATCTTTAATTCATATATGAAAACAGGTAGTGAAATTAAGAGCAATGCCTTGTCCGAGCATGCCTAAATAAATGATATTGCAAAAGGAAAATGAACAGAGCCATATGTAAGTAGTGTAATTGCACGTATGCCCACAAGATGCTCCTTTCCTTCTCTGGACAGACAGGAACTCCCTTCTTGCTTGAAAGACAACCTTGCTACCATCTTTTTTACAACTACAATTTAATCACTGCTTAATCATTTTTCATAATTGACTGAATTTTCTACTTCAGGTAGACAGGGGGGAAGAGTTTCTCTGAAATAAGCTAAGACAACACAAAAGGCTGTGCAAGATGGTTGTGACTAGACATATGAAAGAAGTAGATTTCAGTGATTCCTGAAGCATTTGCTAGACTGTATTTACCACTCACAAGATCAGGGGCAAACCAACCTTGTGCTCAGCACACAACTATTTTCTTAGACAATGCTGTTTGCCAGGGAAAAAACGAGGCTTTTAAGTCCCAAGTTCTTGCCTTTTTTCTTTAGAATTACTATGGACACAATATATCCTCATTCAGGAGTACATAGATATAGATATTCAGGATACAGAAGTAACTTTCATAACACACATTTACAAATCTTATTTTTTTGAAAAGGTACCCAAACATCTTGCTGGCATTTAAATACTTGTGGTTTTCTGCAACAGGCTAAAAATTTACACAGATTACTATTTAGGAAATTTAGTCTGTAAGGCAGTGATCATCCAATTGTCTGGGACATGTCTCTTCATACAAGATGAAACTCCACAGTTAATATTTCCCACACTCACAACATGTAGGAGGTGTATGAAAATCAAGGAGACACAACATCTGGAATTGGCTCCAGCTATGGAAACAGACCAACTGACCATCCACCTGTGAAGGGATGGGATAGGAAACCTTAAACAACCAATGAGGCCATAAACAGTAAAACACTTTTGTAAATGTCAGTTTCCTCAGAGCCTCAGTATATTTTGCAGTTCCATGATACCATTTAGTCAGAAAACCACTGGAGCAAATAAAACCACTTTTCAGACTTACGTTGGAAGATAAACTGAAATTGTTCCATCCACCATGGAAACAAAACTGTCTGGTTTCATTACATACAGGATTACAAAACAACTAGTCAAATGAAGAAGAAAATTATACACTTACTCTAAAATTAGAAACAGAGTTTATATAAATTAAGTTGCTTTTACAGGTAATGAAATTCCAAACACAAAAGGCACAGGAGTCAAAAGTACACTTCCAGAAGAATTATTTCAACACATTTAACATCTTATTTTAGTTCTCATTATTTGTTGAATTTTGCAGAATTGTTGCTCTTGGTTTTTTAATTTTCACGCAATTTCAACTGCAAAAAAAGACATACTGTTTGTTTTTTGCTTCCATTGAAAAAACAATAAGTGTTTGCATGACAAGTTTTAAATAAAGACTCCTAATATGGCAGAGCTACATCTACCTTTTATTACTTACTGAAAGAAGTAATTATCACATATAAAAAGGCGTGTGTAGTAGAATTTTTTTTTCAAAACAGAAATGACCTAGCTTTTATGCACAGACCTTTCCCGGGGCTGTGCGTGTGCATTTGTTAAGCACTAACTCAGCAGAGAGAAAAATATGCCAGCTGCCAAGACAAAAATTCCTCTTCACACAGCACCTACTGCAAAGTGTTCTCTAGAGCTCTGCTGAGTAAGTGATTTGATGCAATGCTGCAGAATTTAGGAAATATCACATTACAGCATGACAGAGTAAAAATGCCTTTACTCTGAGTATGTACCCAAAAATTACCTCAATCAACAAAATTCTGAGAAAGACACATGTAGTCATGAACTCATGGGCACTACTTTTGAGTGGCAACAGGAAACTTGTGAAAATGAATTATCAAATAATTACTATAATTTCTTTTTTGAAAAAATCCAGGTCATTTTATATCTTAAGCAGTTGCTTTAGGGGAAAAGGGCTGATTTACCTTTCATGAAGCTTAAAAATGTCAGATTTACTATTAAAAATGCAGTAACACTATCAATTTCAAAACCACCACAAATCCCCAGTTCTTCCTGAGTAGTCAGAAGAGAATTGCTTCCATCTAGTGGCTGAACAAAGTTACAGACACCGTGTTTCTTACCTATTCCAACTCATGTTCCTGACAGGAACATGATCAAATACAGCACTTCACACTGCAGCAGTAATAGCCTAATAGACGAAGTCTGACGGTACAGGGATGGTGTAAAACTGTCCTAAACAAAAATTAGCTATGTTTCTTACCACAGCATTTTAGAGCCATACACCTATTAAATCATGAAGCTGAGACTCTCTCTACACCTTATTTGCAAAAATGCTTTTTATGTTTTGTACTCTCTCAGTTAGAGGCAAAGGTATCTGTCTGAGGTAGTCATAGGATCCTCCACAGCACTAAAATCTGCAAGAATACAGGGTATCTATTGTCACAAATACCCATACAAAGTGCAGCTGTGCCATTATCTCCGCTGTGAAGAAAACTCTCTCTGAAAAACTGACAGCCTCTAACAGGGCAGAGGACTTCAGCGAGCTCCCCTAAATACCAGCCTTGTGTCTAACCCACCAAACTATCTTTTCCCTGCTGTGCCAAAATGACACTTCAACACTCTGAACATTCATTTCTCTCCCCCTTCTGCCCCTGGACTGTCAACTCTATGAAATGTGTGAAAACAAAGAACAATTCTGAGCCTGGAAAGAGTACTTTGACAACCCACCATAAAACACCAAGATCAACAATGTTGATTCACATGAATGTCTTTCACCCACTAGGTGCTTTTGTAAATATATAAAATAAATGGCAGGACCTACCTGTAATTTGTGTTGTCATGGAAACGAGCAGGGAAAAATTCAAAGCTACCATGGAAATATTAACGGAGTAATTGGTGCCTGGTTGCAAATCAAAACAAACTTCAGGAGCTTGCTTTTGTGTGGTAAGTTCAAAGGTCATTTCATGAAAGAAGTCCTTCTGGTACCAACGTTTGCCTTGGAAATGAAACTGCAACCAAACAATCACAGCATGGAAATTGCAATTTTTTAATACATTACTTGCATTCAGCCACCTCGTGCTCTTAATTAAAAGAAACAGCAGAACACATCACTGCATACAGAGTACCAAAACTGTTGGCACCGATAGGTACTCAAATTCCAATGCTTCCAAAATTTGACAGGAATTGCAGTCCCTATTGATCACATCTGACATTGGCCTAGATCTTTCACTTCCCCTCCTAGTCTATCTTTTTTTTTTTTTTTTTTTATTAGCACTGTAATTTTCCCCAGTCTGTATTTCCTGCTAACATACAGTCTTCCAGGAACAGTTCACTTTCATTGTAGTATACCCTCATGGTAAGTTATAAAAGTAAGTTCACATAAACACCTCCCTGTTTTCAACCTGAGGCTCAAGAAAAAATCAAGCTATTCTTACCCATGTCAAAATACCAGCTACATTCCAGGATCTGTCTCAGGCACCTATGTTTCCCCATAAATTTACAGACCCATGGGATTTTTTATGTTTCAGTAGGATTCTGCATGTATTTGTTTTTTTGATAATGACTTAAATGATAATGAAATAATTAACTTAAGGCCTCTCCTGATCAAATGATCCCTCTGTTAATGAAAACGCTTGCTGTACTTTAACCATGTCCTAATTTTCCTTTAAACAGATCCTATGCCTTTAGATAATCTCTCAGTGCCTCCTAACACATGGAGACTTGAGACAACAGCAGGCAGTCAAGAGTCCTGGCAGAGACAGTTCCTGCAGAAATTCCATGCTGGGGTAAGGGAAGACTAAAGACATACCACAAGGCAGAGAGAACTGACTCAGTAGAACTGGAATAGAGTTGTCTGAGACCTGAACATGACAAGCTTGAAAGTACAGATAAGGAGAGCAAAATAAGAGTATAACATGGGAAAAATTAAGGAAGGATCAGGGGACCACAACAACACACAGTGTTTTTTTCTTTTTTGAAGGCTGCTATGCAAGCTTATTCTCTGTGTTTTCATGAGACATTATTATAATGAGGAGCACTGCTAGCAGTGAGTGTTTGAAAAATGAGAGTTTGTTCACATAGGTGATTGATAAAAATTGTTTTCTAGATACAAAACACAGATTGTCACTTACTGTGTATCTGTCTTCCACATCAGTTCCCCTGCCATTTCTCTGCCATTTCAAGCAGGTATCATTTAGAATTAATACATTATTGAAAGCTTCTTTTACTGTAGAGACAATCAAAGAAGGAATCAACTTATTATGAAAACTTTACCTTCTTCAACTTAATTGAATACGAATAGAAGAAAATAAAATTTAAAAAAAATGGGTTTTTATTTCATTATGTCCTGAAATAAAGGTAGAATCTCATTTATTTTTGAATAAGCAAACACAATAAATAAAATGTTATCATTTTCCAGAGAAAATGGCACACTAGTCAGGAAATACAAGATATTATTTATTTGTCTAGGCCTAGGATGTTATAATGACAGAAAGCTTCAAGGATTCAGACCTTCTGATGCAAATAAAATTATCACAGAACAATTGGTCACAGTTGATACCCTCAAGGAAAAAGCATGTGAGAAAAAGCATTTTTGTGGATTCCAAAGGCAATTATTTCTCAAGGTCTGCCTCACCAAAACTAGTATGTCAGAAGGCAAGCTTAAAATTTTCATGACCAAAATACTTCAGAAACCCTCTGTTAGAATATGCATTCTTTGAAAACTGCATGAACACTGTTAATCACTGGTAAACATAGGAGCATTATCTATAATGCTGATATCACTTAGATTAGTATCACACAGCTAAGCAATAGGGAATTCTCCCACAGGCAGAGAATCATTTTTCAAGGCAAGAAATGGAAAACAGTAGGCACTGTGCCATGGACTGAAAGCTCGGCATGTAGCCAGAAGTACCATTGCACCAATCCTGCCTCAGCCAGAAGGCACATCCTGCAGAGGCAAGTTTGTCAGATCTTTCTGAGGGGCACTTACTGCCACTGCTCTGTTTGCTCACAGATTCAATGGCCACAGTGAGCAGAAAGAAAAACATTTTGCAGAAAAAGAGGATGTTGACAGTGGCTACATGTGTGTAGTCAGCATAAAGAATTATAAAGTCTAGGAAACAGCCCATTTTCCTGTCTGCTAGACTCAAACCAGTGAACTATGCAGCACAGTAAGTTCTTTTATAGGCACAGAGAATACAAAACACAACCTACCCTTTGTCTGAACTGATACTGTAACTGAAACAGTGATGTTTTTGGAAGAGATGGTAGTAATATTCACCACGTAGTTACTGCCAGAGTTCAGATCTAAACACACCTTTGGATTATCTTCACCTGTACTGATGTTAAACATCACATCTTCTGAGAATGTCTTCTCATCCCATCTTTGGCCCAGTATATGAAACTATCGGAACAAAAACCATAGAGCAATTGATTGTGGCTCTCCAAAATTCAGAATACTAGTTCATTTAATCCTACTAGTTCTCAAAAAGATCATTTCAAGCTAAAAAGATAGCCTTTTGACTAAATGTTTTGGTGCTACAAGATGGCTTAATAAATCAGACCTTTAATTTCTTATGGCTGTTACAATTACTTGTATTTTCCCTCTACATTTCTACAACAAATAGAAGGAATTTATTATGGAATCTAATGCAATCTATTAGGAATCTATTATGGACCCTGCAAACGTGTATGGACCTCCAACATGAATAGTTGTGAGCAAATACTGTTTATTCCTTACACAGATAGAAACATCTGCTTGGGTACTTTCTTTCCTTTTTTCTAGTTTTTCCCCTTGCCCTATAGAAGTAGCAGTAAGACTGAATGCCAAACAAGAGTATAAGACAAGCTTCCTTAAGACTGTCCCAGAGTAATGAAAAATAAATCTGTTGTTTGTATGACATGAAGGGACAGACAAAACTTACCTACTTGGGACTATTCTGAAGTGTCTTTCCTGTATTTGAATTCAGGTAAGAGCATGGGCATGGAGTACATTATACCAGAGATCAACAGCTTGCCAGTTACAATTGGGTATATAAAATACAGTTTTCAACTGTTAGGGGAACTGGGAAGCTGTTTTTTCCATCTCAGCAGTTCTCAATAAAAGTATAGAAACTAAAAATAGAATTATTTATAACACAGGAGGAGGAAGATGGGTTGTTTTCCAAAATTACTGCCCAGTCTTTCAATGTATTTTCCATATTAATGTATCCACCCTGGAGACCCAAAATAATAATAATTCCCTTTTTCTTTTCTTCTTTATTTGTACATACTCAAAAAAACCCCAAAAAACAAAAAACCAAACCCAAACAACAAAAACAAAAAAAACCCACACCAACCAGCCAACCAACCAAAAAACCCCAATAAAACAAAAACCTAAACCATAAAACCTTTCTTCAGATGTTATCGACAAAACATGGGAATTCTTATCACTTTTTTTTTAATGTTTATGCTTAGAGTTGGGGGGGGGGGGGGAAGTACCAAAGTTGTTTTCACTTTCCATGAAAAAGAGTTCTAAAGCATTCAAATATATGATGGTTGAACCTTTTGAGCAAGGCACACTATTTCAATATACCTTGCTTTTCTCAAACAAGCTGCCTCCAGTATCTCAAAGGAATATGTTGTTCACTTGAAATGCTTGTGTCACAGATAGGGACAGAGCCCAGGGTTTGCAATGTTTTCTGTGGCAATGTGAGTTTAAGCTCTACAACAAAATTCACTGAAGCATAAACTTGTGCTGAAACTTCTTACACATTCAAGCAGGTGTTTAGATGATTTACGGGAATGAGATCTCCAAAGTTTGGAGTTTTTCACCTAACTTTAGGACAAGAATTTTTTTTCTTTCCTAACCCAGCCAACCTCCTCTAGGTTTCTCGGTATTTCACTTGGAAAAAGAAGACAAATTACCATACAAGCAAAACCCACAAAACAAATCTCCAATGCTGAATTTGCAGAATTAACCAGAATGAAGTTACTCCCAATCTCAAATACTTCAAATACTGCCCTACTTACTGTGTATGTTTTCTGCACTCCCAGGCTTCCAGGTTTTTTTTGCCACTTCACACATGTTTCATTGAATATGGATAAATTACTGAATAACTCCTCCTCTGTGAGCAAAAACATGAACACCAAAGGAAAATCATTATTTCTCATGCAAATCTTAATTTTGGAACAATTGTTTATTTCTTCCTTCTTCTATGTTTTTGTTTGTTTGTTTTTGTGGGTTTATTTTGGTTTTTTTGGTGGTGGTGGTTTGGATTTTTTGTTTGTTTGCTCTTTTCCAAACAGGATAAAACCAAACAAGGTAGGTACATGCTAGGTAGAAAGTTTTCTCTTAATTGTGTTGGCTCCTAAACTACAGGAAGAAGCATGTTCTAAGACAAAGACTGTGAAGTATTTAAACACGCAGCCAGCATTACATAAACTGAACCACGACTTTTAAGAAAGTTTCTGTGTTAGATTGGAAAAGAGTTTACTTGTAGCTGAATGAGTGCTTTGGTTTGTTATTTATTTGGGTTGCTTTTCAAAAGATGTTGACATTTTTTCCTGTTTTATAATAAATAAAATTAAATAACACAGTAACAGTAAAACACTTTTCGAAACAAACACTACAATAAAAGAATGAAACTCACAGGACTAAGCATGTGGGAAGTACAGTTGTAGCAACCAGAAATAAATCCCTCATCACACCTGTGTTACTTTACAGGCTTTTAAGAGTAAGTTTGTGCCTCAGAAAGACCATAGTCATGATGTTCAACTTATCCAGTCTGTTTTTCAGGCAGTTCTCTCACTGCTGTCATCACAGTGCGGTCGCTCTCACACGACAAGAAAAGGAAGCATCCTCACATAGCCAAGAACAAAGCTCCTTCTCGTTGCAGCTCAGATTGACAGTGAATGTATTTGCTCTTCTGCTTTCATTCATCAGCCTTCAAATAGTCATTCCTTTGTTCTACTACTGTATTTTCTTACTATATTCACTACATGACCAAGGACATACAAATCCAACTTCATCTAGATTCTAAGCTGAAGAGCCCTTACTGGCTGCTGAAAAATTTAAAGGAATTTATAGGACAGCAGTGGTAGATACTTCAGAATTATTCACCAAACAGTTGGCATAATGTTCTGGTGTAAAAGCAAACATAGATGGGGGCACTCTTCCTCTGAATATAAATTTCATTACCATCTCACAGGAGACCCCTTGTAGCACATGGCCATCAAGCCATCATACAATAAATAAATACATCAAGAGTTTCTAACAGTTCTATATGTAGGCAGTTATTCAGAACTAAAGTGTAACTCTATGTACTTTGCAGCACTATTTCTTTTCCTTTTTTTTTTTTTTAATAATTAAAACTTCCATAAAATGGTTTTCTGACATTTATCTCCCTTTCCATATATTCAACAAGTAGATGCCTCATTCACTAGACCAGTTTATCTCCCAACTAATTTTAACTCCTCCATTCCACAATCATTAAGTATGGAAATACTGTAGAAAGCTTCCATGTCCTCAAAACAGAAGAAAGAGATCAATCTACATATCCTCCAAAACAAATTTCCTTGCAAATGGCTGTGCTATTAACTGCATCTAAGTGTTTATTATTATTATTACCTGTTTCACAGTACTGTCCAAAAACCATACCAACACAGAGCAAGATATTATGTTCAGTTATTATATTCTTTAAATTAGACACATGTTTTTTAAAAGACTGGATGGCAAAAATTACTCACAGACAGAGGGAAAATATTTGCATATCCATGAGATCTGAATTAAAATGCATAACAAGTGTCTGTGGAGCAGGGGGGAAGGGCAAGGGGGAGTAATGTCCAAGACCACTCAGTAAGAAAATCTGGAACTTTACTTATAAGTTTATAAAATACTCTCAGCAAACAACAAAAATGATCATGATGGGTATTCAGGTGAGGAAGCAAATCTTATGTGGCCTCCTTGGAAGGAAGAAAGCAGAATTACCAGCTTTTTTTCCCCTATAACTACATCAATTTTTTTGTCATGCTTTCTGAATTTTGAGAAGGACAAGAAGAAGGACAAGACCACCATGTAATTACCATGCATGCACAGAATAGCTGGCAGACCTTTTCCAAAAGTTTTCACTTTAAATGGGCATGAGTGAAAGAGCATGACAAGCTGTAGAGAGCGATTATCGTAAGAAATTCCTGAGCTTCTTAGGGTCAAATTTTTCTTCCCTTACTCCTACTGATCACACACTCTTTGTTCGGACAACCACATATGCAGGAAGTGCTTGGTTTAATATTAATCCCAATAACATAAATATGGTATCCAATATATTACAGCACAAAGGTAACTCTGAAAAACTATCCTTGCACCTAAAGGGAAACAGGTTTCTTGACACATTAGTTTTCTTGTGAAATCTTACAGAACCAGTGACTTCCAGAGCTTGGGAACTCCCTTTGTGAAACACACTATATGTTCTGGCCTCAGTGTGGCATCTTAACAGATAGTAGCATCCAGGTCTTAAATATATCTGATTTTGATCAATAGCATACACTCAACCTTACAAACGAGATGAGAGAAGCGAAACTCCTCAATTTTATTGTGCCTCAGCTCCACAAATTTCAACTTGTGATTAACCAATGCCAGTGGATGTCACTGCTACTCCACTGACCTTCAGGTTGCCTTCACGATCTCCTTTCTATCCCAAGGGACTCACCAAAACAACACACAAATAAATACCTGGTGACCACAGCAGAAGTGTGGAAAAAGATCCCAGAGGAATCAAACACTGAAAGGCAAATTTGGAAAAGGATAGAGAGATACAAATGGCACCTGGCTGTTGGCAGCCAGGAAAGACAGGTGGTGCTAAACAGAACACAAATGGTAGAATGTTGAAAACAAGCAAAGTGATTTAATGGCACCAGTGAGTGTCATAAGGGGAGAAAGTATGTTAAGAAAACCGAAGATATCAATTTTAAGGAGGAAAACAAGGGGTGAAGGTCTCAGTCTCGCTTACTCCACTTTTAAAGCTCTAGTAAGAAGAAAGGCCTCTCTCTGTGCTTGAGTGTCTGGGAAAAACTTTGTACCACTTACAGCCAGTACATAAATGCCTGTCCTGTCATGTTCTTCTGTCTTAACACTGTGCTGAGGACCAACCTTAATCCCTTGCTTAGCAGTCTCTGCGAGTTCAGGTCCCAGTACTCAGTGTCATTATTTCCTGATTCACAAAAAATAAAAGTCACACACATACAACTATGAATAAATAGTCATTAAAAACACATGACTTCTTTCACATACACAATTGACTAGTTTTCAGTTGAACACGTGACTATCACTGACTGAAGCTCAAGATACATCTTATCAGTGAAAATTTTTGAACTTCCATGAAAAAAGAGTATTTACTGGAAACCAGACAGGACCAGCTCCATTCCAACATTTATCTTCATCAAATAGCTAAAAGAGCATCCACCCCTGTAAGCTTGCTTTCACTGTAACTGAGGTACATCACTTTGATCTGAGAAGTAGCACCTTCCATAGCACAGGCTCCACCTGTATTTTCTCAGACAATTAAAGAAATTAACAGATTACCAGATATCTGGATATAATATATCACATCAGACATTTACAAGATCCCAGGATAATCAGATCCTTTCCATTGATGACTACAATTATCCTAGTGGTTTGACAGTGTTCTAACTCCTACAGAACTGTGGGTTTTGAATCAATGCCCATAAATGTGACACTTTTTCTAGTAAACTCATAACTGTTGACACAAATTATTTATACATGGCTGAGAAACACAGTGGTACATTGCAAGTATACATTCAGGAACAAGGAACTCAAATAGACAGCCAAGGCAAAAATCACCTGTTTTCTGGCATTTTTACAGCCATGACAAGTTTTAAAAATACCTTATGTGTGGAATTCACTCAAAAAGAAAAATTTGTGGCAAGTCTTTATTTTATATTTTTCTCTTTTATAAAAGAAAAAAAAGGCAACTGTAAGTCTTATGTTACCTTACATCCTATTCTAATGCCACACGCAAAACAACCTCTCTTCGTCAGAGAAATATTACTAACAAAAAAACCTCCAGTTGACAATTTCTGCTTTGAAATTCACCAAGCGAAAAGTAAGGTTCTTGTTTCTATCTTGTATTCTAGCACTGCATGCTATAGTGCTTTATAGCCAAAGCCCTTTCCTGAAACAAACCAAAATATCATTCTCGCACAGAAATCTCATTTTCACTCTGAAACAAATTTCCCAGATTTACCATAAAATCTCCCCAGAGCTCAGCACAATGTGTTGCTGGAGTAACAGCACACCATTTTGGCAATGAAATAAATGGATATAAACATCTGACAGGCAGGTGACAAGAATATGGTGCCAGACTCTTTTGGGTGGTGCCCAGTGACAGGATGAGGAGCAATGGCCATAAACTAAAACACAAAAAGATTCAGCTCAACATGAGGAAGAACTTCTTTACACTAAGGGTGCCAGAGCCCTGGAACAGGCTGCTCAGGTTGGTCGTGGAGTCTCCCTCTCTGGAGACATGTTCCTGTGCAACCTGCCCTAGGTGCCCCTGCCTTGGCAGGGGGAGTTGTACTGGGTGACCTCCACAGGTTCCTTCCAATCCTGATTCAGTGAAACGAAGCACTCCTACCCCACAGAGGAAGAAGTTCTGCAAGGACAAGCTATACAGGATGTCCAGGCTCACATGTTCAGCATACTGGACAGCAGGTATTTTATTGCTGGTATGTTCTCTGCACTTCAGTCTCCTGATTTTATGTATACAAATCAAGGATTGCTAAAGAAAGTCCACAACCCAGCTGACTATTGCCACACTTTACTGATGGTTTAATCAAATCATCACTGGTAAAACTAATTTTGTAAAGCATTTTTTAATATTTAAACTACCTTTTAATAATTGTACACACATATCTACCATATATTCAAACAGACAATGCAAATAAAGGGCATTCCATAGCCATCACTTTGTAAGAAATGAAGAAATTATTTGTCAAAGAGAGTTTCCCGAGGATGTTCTATTAAGTTCCTTATTTCTAATGCATTTTTTCAGGCAGTAGGAAAAGACAAGTGGTTTTCCAATACCTATCATAAGTTATTTGGGAAGGGTACTTAACTTTCTCTCATTTTAATGGGAATTACTGATTAATTATAGATACCCTTAAGATCATGTATATCTAAAGGCAGCATTACCAAAATAGAAATTTTACTTCATTTTAAAGTAATTTGTTACCTCTAGTAAAAGGGAAAAATGTAGAAGTCAAGAAGATGCAAGACCTTTGTACTAATTTCCTGCTCATGCTTAGTTTTTTTAAAGGAGGCTGGACTAGTTAGGCTATTTTTATAAGGAGTTTTTTTCCATTCTACTTGACCATAACTCTGACCTTTTTGGCCCTCTGATTCAACAGCGAAAGCTGGACATCTTTTGCCTCTGGCAAAGTGCTTGCTGAAACCCGTGATAATCCTGTGAGTGCAGTCTGCAGGTTCAGGCCCTTCAAAGCTTCAGAGTGCTCAAGACAGAACACTTGGCACTGCCAAGACTGACAGACCTGATTTAACTTAACCACTCTACACAAAGTTGCAGAAACCAATTCACAAAGTACAGCCAGGCAAATTGCCTAAATGAAATATGAATCATGACTTCTAATAACAGCCGTTCATTTTTAGTTGGGCACTATAAATGCTGAAAGAACTGCTTTTCTGCACGCTCATTTTATTTGATATCACATTTTATATTCGCAGTGAATGCTCAAGATGTCAAGTAAGGCAAGAGAGGCATCAAGCAGTAACTCTGTGTAAAGTAAAGCAATAGCAGTCAAGGACACATTCCCAGTCCTTTTGAAAAACATGAGGATGTTATAAAGCTAAATGAACACTATCATCTGCAAAAGACAGCACTGCTATTTAAGAACAAGACATGGATGGTCCTAGAACTATCTTGTGACATCTCTCTCTTAGGATGCAGAAGAACAGTAAGGAGCACAACAGTCATAGTCCAAAACACCTGTTATTTTTTTTTTTTGTTACTATTAAAATATCTGTTTTCAAGCCCACAGTATGACAACAACTTCACTACAGGTCTCCCTTTTCAGGACTCATTCTTTAAAAAGAAAATCTTTCTGTAGTGAATTTGGTCATTATGAAAAAAAAAAAAGACCAAAAAAAGGATAAAAAGAGGTGTGAATTCTATTGCCATTACTTTCATTGTATTTCTGCATAAATCTTTACACTGAGATTTTCCATAAGAAAATATCATCAAATGCCTTCTGCCTCTCTGGTGACACTTCACAGGCTCTTAAAGTTGAAAGTTCTCAGTGCAGCAATGCAACTCCAGTTGCATTAGTGCCTTTCTGTTTGAGGTAAAAAGCTAGGCAGCTACAGAAAGATCTGTGGCATCCACTAGAAGCTGCTGTATGGTTAACACTCTTTTCCACAACTGTTGCATCCAAAAGTACCACCATATTCCCTGCATCATATATTAAAAGGGCATTTCTTTCCTCCATCCTTCCTCTTGCTCCTGCCTTCTGAACAGAAATGAAAATGCATAAATTGCGCAGAAATTCACGGCAACTTCCTACAGTAATATTTACCTTTGCATATATATGTAATGTTCTCCCATGACTGATCTATTGTGCATTCTGAAAAATTCTTGTCTCCACTGAAATAATATCCTTCTTTACACTGATAGTACACTCTGCTCCGCAGAGTGGTAGAGTTATTCCAGGTAATTGTTGTGTGTGGAATCAGCAAAGGTTTGCCACAGTCTATTTCTGGAAGAGAGAAGAACAGGAAAACAAAACCCATAAATGAAAGCAGGCAAGGCATATCAAAGTGTTGAAGATGGAGGAATGAACTGTCTCAGCAAGTAATCAACACTTCACTTTTTCTCACATCTTGGTGACTTCTAGAAGCCAAGCCAGTTCATTAGAATCCAAAATTTTTTGGCTGGGGACTTTCTAGCAGGGTGGGGCATTTATCCTACACGATAAACTAGAAAATAAAACAAAGTGTCCTCATCAAAAATGGAGAGTAAGGATCTCTCAGCCAATTTTTATAAATGGATTTATCTTCCCACAACACTCTCTTATCCCCCACATACTATTTGTTCCTTTATTTTACCTATCATTAGTAACAGTAGATATGAAAGAAAACACATGGTCCAAGGAGTGACATGAAAGAACAGCATCAGGAAGGTCATGTTCCTTTGTCAGTGGATTTAATTCAAGCTTTGAAAAAAGAAGCTGCTACAGACAAGCAGTATGAGCACTTCTAAAGGAAAATGTGATGGATTATTCAAACCACCTTACAGACAATTAGAAAGTGGGGATACTGAATGTATAAATTAATTCATTTGCCCAGTTTCCAGGGGTTTCATAATAAAATTAGGGAACAAAAAGAATAAAGAGTGAAGATCAAATAAATGGAACACTATTATTTAGTTCAGGGCTAAAATCCACTTTTAAATCCACAATGGACATTACAACCCAATAACAGATTCTGCATCACTTCAGTTGTAAGAAGCAAACACTGTAAAAACTAAAATCTTACTTTCACTGAAGTATGTATGTAGAAAACAAGTGCTTTCAAAAGTATTTAATAACCTTAAGTGATTCTGAAATTCTAGTAAAAAAAATGGAGAGCAAAGAAGTAAAAAATAAAGGTTTTAGAATCAAGATCTGTACAGCCTTTAAAGGAAAAATAAACATTATGTATTGCAATGGTAAATGCACTCACATCCACCATCATAACCACCTTCCTTTTCATATCCCAATGTATGAGTGTATGTATCCATTATAAATCACCAGAACAAGCTTTAGAGTAACTAATGCACATGCAAAGCATATGCTTAACTTATAGAATAACAGTATGTGATGAGAAAAAAAAATTCCTGCTGCTTTTTCAAGCTATCTGCCCACAGCCCTTCTGTGAGCAGACTGAAATGCAGCACTGTGTAACAACTTCTGTGTAACACTGCAAACCTTCTATTTAGACTCATAACCCAGAACAAGAACATTTAAGAAGACTTTAAAAGTACAGTATTGACCATTCAAAACAAATACTGCATTTGATTGCAATAAACACATAACTTGATCTTACTAGAACAAGCTGAAAAGATATTAATCATCTTACAAATAGAAAAGTGAAGCTGTGCCCATGTGAAAACTGACTAAAGAACGTAATTATTCTGAGGTCTTTTAATTAATAATATAAGCTCATTAAAAAAAAAAAAAAAAACAAAAAAACAAAAAAAAACCAAACAAAAAACACCAACCATTTAAATTTTGTTCGGTAAAATACTTTTAGAAAAAAGCGTGGGGGTTTGGACT
>JAWWEE010000085.1:22280415-22313912 GCA_035221455.1 Xenops minutus | reverse complement strand
CAGCGTGCTTGTAGCAAGCGTGGGTAGAGCCCTTGTAAATCTTCGTTCGCGAAGCCTAGCCATGATGATGATGATCATGAGTGTTATTTATTACAATGGCTGAAACAGTACCTATGCTAAACATCTGAAGGCAGATTTTATTTACCTTTGCATACCAAATCAGGACCATCCCACTGTCCTCTGGCATTGCAGACTGCAGTCTGATTCCCACTTGCAATCAAGTAACCATGAACACAATTGTAAGTAACCACACTTCTGTATGTGGTCCCACTTACAGACGCTGGACTTGCATTCAAAACAGAAGGTGGAACCCCACAATTCACACCTAGGGAGATGAAGGAATGATAAGATAAACTTGTTAGTCAACCAGCAGGAGTAATGATATCTGCACTCCCACTCCCCTTATCTTTACCAGCTAACCCTCTTCTTCTGCAGTAATCCAACTCCAATTCACAGTATAGCTTCTGTTACCTAGCACTTCAAGTGCATTTAACTAATATACAGATTTCCTAAATACTCACAGGAACACAAAATCAATCCTGCACTTGTAAGCAGTAGTATTTCAACAGAATGGGAAATTAGAAAAACAAAGCAAGTGGAAGTTTTAAAGATGGTCACAGGAAACTTAATGCTTCAGAGATGTGAAAGTGTTTGCTCATGCACAAATGCTCTTAAAATCATGAAGGCTACCCACAGATGAAGAGTGCTATAATGCCTCCCTTTTGCATCCACAGTCAACTTTCAGAAAAAATTTCACAAAGTATTAGAAAAACTCACCTTTTCATGAGAGGTCACTGATGATTTCCAGCTCAGTGGCCTTTCTCATGAAACGTTATAGAAATATATTGTTTCCTAGGCCTCAGTTCACGGGGGCAGGACAAGTTGCAGTGTCTATAAAAATGCATGGACCAGCACTGAAAATGTCACTACACTAACAAGAAGATGTGGACAATAACCTGTCCTATTATTTTCTTTTTTTTTTCTTTTTTTTTTCTTTTTTTCCTGCAAATAGCCAGGTCTTGAAAAAACCATGTTTCAGATTGAGGAAGCAGACTGCTGTCTACACAGACACACTTCCCATGCATAATCCACCTTAATGAAGAATTTTAAAAAGATTTAAGACTCTTTTCACCTTCACAGCTTAAAGTGGCAGGCTCCCAAGTTTCATTTGCAGTGCAATATGAGAATTTGCCCTCATTGCTGTAAAATCCTTCTTGACATTCATAATGAACTGAACTTCCTGGTAGCAAGCTGTAGTTCCCCACAATGTAGCCATGCTTCATTTCAGGAGGGGAACCACATCCAATTTCTGCAAAGAGACGGGGTTAAAAGATGTCACAGTACAAAAATCACAACTCTTGGCCACTTTAAAAGGATCTGAAGTAGATGGTCACACCACAAAATATACCTGATTCCATGAATCCCAGAGGTTGCTGAAGGGGTAGGACATTAGAGTTGAAGGGTTGTCCTGGCCAGAGTTGGAGGAACACAGGGAGCCAGTTACTGAGCTATGCCTTTACTAACATACAACCAGAGCCATTCCCAATGCCAGAGAGGAGACACTGCAATGTGAGGGTGCTTTACCAGTCTCGTTACAGTAATGGCTGAATAATAATTTAACATCAGAGGAAAATTTCAGGCCCCAATGCACAGCTTTATTTCCCTATGCACAAGAAAAGTGAGGCACTGTGGATAAGCAGAAATGAAATGGTCTGCCCCTCAATTCCTTCATCTCACTGAAGCAACCTGCATATGAAAGCTACATTCCTTTGACACATCTGCTTGACAGGGCTCCCTTCTCTGAGTCCACAACAAACTCGGTCAGTACAGACACATTGCCACAGTATATGGAAAGGGAAGTCTGTGAGATAAGCAGGGTGATCAGCAATTTTGGCAAACAAAGCAGAGCACTCCAGTCAGGAAAAGTAGGAAATTACAGGCAATGAGCTTTACTGATGGTTCTGACAATAATTCAGAATCAAAAGCTGGATATAATCTAGGGAGCTCCTTCCACCTGGGATACCTGCTTTCATTATATGCTCTGACATCTACAGCTTACACTGGTAGCAATACTCATCTGTGAAAACCTACACTAAAGAGGAATTTTCAAACTGGAAATTTGGTTTCGGTTGGGATTTTTTTTTGTTTTGTTTTGGGTTTTTTTTGTTTGTTTTGTTTTGTTTTGTTTTTGTGGTTTGTTTTGTTTTGGTTTTTTTTGTTATGGCAAGATAAACAGAACAGTTTATTCATGCATGAGGCAGAGTATGTAATAGACAGCTAAACTGTTACTTTACTACTTCTCTTCCCTAGGCTCGCTTCATTCAGCTAATCTCTCTTACCAGCTACGTAGTCTCTCCCCTTTCCCTTCATGCAGTGTGATTATATAAAAAAGCAGATTACACCACACTTCCTTTCTATTCAGAAATCGACTACATTACCCTCATGGCATTACTAAGCTTCTCTGACCCTGCACACTTGAAGCACTGCTGAGAACCTGTAGGAATCATATTTGGTGTTGACTCTACAATCCAGACATCACTAGAACAGACTAAACCCAAGAAGAAAAAGAAAATAAATCATACAGTAAGCAAAGTCCAGAGAGAAGTCTTCAGCCCTTCAAACTTAAAAGCACAGACCAGGTACTCTGTATCCCTTTATCTGCCAGAAAAAAACAGCATCCAAAGACTCTCACCTTTGCATGAAACTATGTTTCCACCTGAATGAAAAGAAAGCGCTCCATTTTCTAATTTATAACCATCGTTGCAGTAACACTTGTAGCTTCCTTCTGTATTCACGCATCTTGCATTGTGACCACACAGCCCAGATTCCTCACATTCATCTATATCTAAAAATGCAGAAAAAAAAATACATGCACTTCATAATAGGGAGGTGGTTAATTAATTAATTAATATAGGGCCCAAGCTTTACTCTTCATTGAAAAGTTCTACATAGCTTCTGATGGCACTTCTGGGAAGACAAAGGAGCTTATCATTGTCCGGTCTTTAAGCATGGGGAAAGAGGATTCTTACAGTTTTGTAGCTAACTATCTTCTGAATTAATTCTGGTTTACTTGGGAAATAGTTTCCAATGCTATCTCTTGTTATAACAATCCCAGAAAAATCCTGTATCTGCACATATCTTAATCAGTTACAACAGTTCATTACTACAACAAGGACCTGACTAATATTCTATACTACACACAAATATGACATTCTGGGGAATTAAAAGATTGCTTTAATCTAGCTTCCTCTCCTCAAAAGATTATTTGAATGTGACTTTGAAGCAATAATTTGTAAAACAGCAGAGAATTCAAAATGCAACTAATTCATAGCTATTAGGAACTTGGATTTCAAATAAGTGTTTCCATCCACAGCAGAAAGTGCTCTGATATAGCATTAGAAAGTAAATTCTACAGTGATGGGAAAAAAAGATTTGTGCAGTAGAAAACTGAGTTCTGTAATTGTCATGCTCAAGGGTCTTCAGGATGTCTACCTGTACAGTTTGTGCCATCATTGGGAATAAATGTCTTGTTGTTGTTGGAGGCTCTGTATCCATCAAGGCAAACACAGTAAAAACTTCCGTGTGTATTATGACACAGCGTATGATTTCCACAGATCTTGCTGGCTCCAATCTGACATTCATCTTTATCTATCAATACATTTAAAATACATCAGAGAGAGATTAAGAAAAGTGGAGTACCCTCCCTTCCTCACTCATTCTCATGTAATCAGGTGTCTCCTTACTGTTTTACTTTGTAAATTATTTGAGATGTAAACACTGCTAGTAAGCGGGAATATTAAGACAAACAGAGGCTGTCATCCCTTGATGAAACTGTGAATAGTTTCATGACACAGCTCAAGTTGCTGAAGCCAGAGGACCCTGCTCTCTGCTTCTGCTTTTTCTTATGGCATGCTCTGACTGCAGCACTTAGTGGAACACCTCAGTGGGGGCGATCCAAAGCACAAGTACAGGCTGGATTGAGAATAGATCAAGGGCAGCCAAGAAGGGCTTGGTAGATGAGAGGCTGGACATGACACAGAAATATGTGCCAGAAAGCCAACCATGTTCTGGGCTGCACCAAAAGCAGCACGGCCAACAGGCTGAGGAAGGGGATTCTGCCCTTCTGCTCCATTTTGGTGAGACCCCACCTGGAGGGCTGTGTCCACTTCTGAGGTGCCAACATAAGAAGAACATCAACCTGCTGGAGCAAGTCCAGAGGCGGTCATGGAGATGATTAGGGGGCTGGAGAACCTTTCCTCTGAGGAAAGGCTGAAGGGGTTGGGGTTGTTCAGTTTGGAGATGTGAAGGCTTGTGATAGTTCTTATGGTAACATTTCAGTATGTAAAGGGGACCTGCAGGAAATCTGGAGAGGAACTTTTGACAAGGTCCTGTAGTGATAGGACCAGGTGGAATGACTTTCAACTGAAAGAAGGTGGTTTTAGAATGGATATTAGGAAGAAATTCTTTATTGTGAGGGTGGTGAGCCACTGGAAGAAGTTGCCCAGAGCAGCTGTGGATGACCCACCCCTAGAAGTGTTCAAGGTCAGGTTGGATGGGGTTTTGAGCAACCTGTGAAAGGTGTCCCTGCCCATTGGCAGGAGGGTTGGAACTGGGTGACCATGAAGATCATTTCCAATTTAAACCATTCAAAGATTCTATATTTCTCCTACAATAAGGAGATAACTGAACTCTATGCAGGGTCCATCACCTGCCAGTGCTTTGTGAAGGAAGAATAAGAGATGGAATGGAAGCAATTGGTGATGGAGGACCATTCCCTTTAAGCAGCAGTAAGCTATTACATATGCTCAGATACAGCATTTGATATCATTCTTAGATTCACATATTAATTTGTCATGTATGAGATGGTCTTGAAGGACACTATCAGCCGCAGTAACAAAACAAGGCTGAACAACACTTCTGGTGTACCAATCTTCCGGTAAGGAAAAAGAATCCACACATATCCTATGTTTGAGAAATTCTGCTTGGAAAGGACGAAGCTTTTAGCATCTTTTGAAGAATTCATTAATAGAAGAATTCATTGATATTACTCAGGAAAGAGCATTTTAGGAATGTACAGATTTTCTTGCCCCTTTATGTACAGGCAGCCTACCTTGACAATGGGTCCTTCCATTGCCTACAAATCCATAGTTGCAGATGCAAACACTTTTTCCTTCAATTTGATGACATGTTGCATGAACGTGACAAGTTGCACAGACATCTGGAACTGATCTGGTCACAATTGCTTTAACAACAAAAAGACACAATTACTTTTTTTTGTTTGTTTGTTTTAAAGGTCATTAAAGGTGGCTTGTTATGGGACACTGGTACAGAATTTATGTTGAAGATAAAATTAAAACACATAAAACAGACAGCTATCTTCTCCTTTCTCATTTTCAAACTTGCAGGAAAGCAATAACCACAGTACTCAAAGAATAAGGATGAAAAATAAACAGGAAGGATTAAATAAAATAACTACACTGAACAGTTTTGTCCATCTATCACTTCTCTAACAACAAGCAAAGGAGCTTTTCAGCAGTCAGTAAGACCTGCAAGGCATAAAATAAATACACTATCCAATATTATTAATCTTTTCTCCATATTAGCTTGTTACCCTTTTTGTATTGATTTCTGCTTCCTCTGTGGTTTTAGGGAGTTTTATTAGTATTATTTACACATAGACATGTGGGCTACTTATCAAGCTGTTTGCATGATCTATCATCAGCATGTATATAGTGTGTTACTAAAAAAAAATGTTGAGAATGCTGTCAGAATTAAAATGAGTTAACGCAATTGTAGAAATTAATTTATATTAAAAGTCATTTAGCGGCATATAACACAATTTAATTTACTATAATTTGATAGATCTATATGAAATTAGAATCAAATATAAAGTTATTCTCTTCTTTGTATTAATGGAATTATGTTCACTTCTCTCAATTTTTTTGTAAGCTCTTTTTGTTATCTTCTCACATGCACTTGCTTTCCAACTGACAAATCTCAGAATGGATGGCTTGAATGTAAACAAAGCATGTATATGCTTACATGTTTTTACATTTTAAAAGAAATAACTAATAATGCAAAAGCAGGCGTCTCATGATGCTTGACATAGAAGTATGGAATTCTTTACCTTCTAAGACAGCTGAAGTTGGTAAGAATTCCAACTGCAATGCACATATAGCAATTCTGGCAAAATTTTGACTACTTTGCAAGGTGTAACTGGAAGGACAAGGCAGTTGAACACTCTAGCTTTTTTATGCATCAAATGTATCACTGTGATAAAACAGTCCTTCCACATACACAGGGTTTCAGTTTTACTCAAAGTGCATTTCTGAGTGCCTTTAGACTTGTGGGAAATATCATAAATTTCTACTCCTAATTATCCATGTTTTTATATACTTATGTGTGTGTGTGTGTGCGTGTGTGTTTCTGATAAGAACAGAAAACAAAAACTGCCAGCATTCAAAGACAGCCAATGTAGATCAAAAAATTAGATTTCCAGCCATGGTAAGAACTTTCTCATGGTATCTCAGTCTTCCGATATGACATGGGAGTATCCTCCTCAGATTGCTGATCTGGGAGACAAAAAACATGCTTTCACCTCCACATCCCCTTACTACTTCATGACTTATTTGTTCTTCGCAGCATACAACTTATCACCCCAGCACTAAAGTCACCTCATGGTTTTGGTGCTACCCATGCATTTCCTCAGGTGCAGGTCTCTCAGCCCAGCAGGCTATAAGATCGCTGCCACCACAGCCCTCACTGAGCGGTGAGGAGATGTGCCAGCCGGTGCAAAGCACGACACCACCACGGGCTGCTCCACCATCGGCATGGGCTGCCTCTGTCAACACCACTCTGTCGCTTAGGGCTGCCCCGCCAACACCACCAAGGGGTGTCCTGCCACCACGGGCTGCCTCCGCCACCGCCAAGGAGAGCCCTGTCCCCACCACAGCCCGCCTCTGCCACCACCGCCAAGGAGAGCCCTGTCCCACCACAGCCCGCCTCCGCCTGCACTGCCGAGGGAAGCTCAGCCACGGCTGCAGCCCCTCGATGGTCCCTCGATGGGCTGGCGCCCACCCCGCCCGCATCCCCGCCCCGCGCCCTCGGCCGGGGCGAGCGGAGCACTCACCGCGCCCCCGCCCCGCTCCAGGCAGCGCCAGGAGAGGCAGCAGGAGCAGGAGCGGCAGCAGGATCGGCCCCCGGGCCCGGCCGGCCCCCGAGCTCATGACCCCTCGGTGCTGCACGGCCCCGGCGCCTCTGCATGGTCCCGGCGGGGCGCAGCGGGGGCGGGATGCAGCCCGAGGGCAGGGCAGGGACGGGACGGGATGGGCAGAGCCCGGCCAGGGGCGGGGGCGGCCGGCGCTGCTCCCCGGCGGGGGGGCGTCCTTATCAGCGCCGCCGAGCCTTCGGGCTCCCCAGCTTTCACCCTCCGCCAGGCCCCTTTCCGCCCCCGGTCCCACTGACCGCAAACTCCTTTCCTTTCTTCCCTTTTTTTTTTTTTTTCTTTTTTTCTTTTTTTTTTTTTTTCCCCTCCTCCTTGGCACAACCCCTTTCCTTCCCCGGGCCACCGCCTCTGCCCCGGCCGGGCGGGTGGCAGGGCTGATAAGGGCTGCTGCTGTCCCTAGCCCGGGGCAGAACGGGAGCACCGAGTTATTTATGATTCCCGGGAAGGGCGCCTGGAAGGATACACCTGTTTGTCCGGGCGGGGGGCACGTCCGCCCTGGCATCGGGAGGGATCCGCACCTGCGCTCCCCGCACTGCACCGCCCGCCCGGAGCCGGCACAGCAGCCTCACGGATGGACCGTGATGTGCAGGAGCACGCCGCCAGCCCTTGGTGCTTGAAATTAAGGAATGCTTTCTCACGGCAAGGCCTTCGCCGCCGTACAGGTGAATCCCAAAACCTCGATTTTAGGCAGCACCAGTAGTGCTGCTTGAAGAGTTTTCTGCTGTGAAGAGTAGTAATACTCCTAAGGCTCATAATCCTCATTTGTGTCCGTGAGCCTGAATTTTAGAAAGCTGCATGAACTTCTTGCTACCTACAAATGCAGTTGTCCAGTTAGCACAATAGAGTGCCAAGGCAACGAATGGTGGCAAGCCTAACACAAAGGTAGAATGAGACATATTTGATAGCTCTAGTGAGCTTCCTGACGAAGTCTTACTTGTGTGCTATGCTGGCTTTACATTAATGCCCTTTAATGGTAACACAGCCAAGCCCTCCATCATGACTGCATTTAAGTGACATAACCTGATGTTACACTGTTTGTTGTAACAACAAAGAACCAAACAATCTGTGTCTGATTTCAATGAATGCATAACCCAGTTTCATTAAACTGTCGAATTTATTAAGTTGGCCTCTTCCAGTGTTGTTTTTTTTTAATTACCATTCTGCCTACTTAAGCATGTATGCATTTTTAACCAGCTTCTGCTATCCTTATTTGTCCTGATCAGACTTTTCACCAGCAGTCAGTTACCTTGCGAGTGACCCTGTTTTTGGAATATCAGACTACAGATGTCAGTACTGCATATTTGTGCTTTAAATTACTGAAATTGGAGGCATTCATGCTCAGTGTTGGAAAGGAGCTTATCATTAAAAGGAATGGTTCAAAGAGCAATTGTTCTGCTCAATGTATTAAAATAATTTTGAAATTACATTTTCCTTCTTCCTTAGCAGCCCACCAATCACTGAAATTTCTACCGTTCCTTTCATAAAAAGTACTGAAAGCAACTTTTAGTAATTATAAACACCTCATGCAACAAATAGAAAATATTTTTGGTGGCAAGTCTGAAGAAATACATCAAATTGATAAAGAGAACAAGTTAAAAATTGTAATAGAAATATTCTTTAAAGAAAGTGGACAGATGTATCAGCTGAAAAAAGCACAGGACCTAGACTAGAACAAAACTCCTTGCATTGTTCAGTCTGTTACATCTCAAACAGACAATTACTTCTTAATACTTCAGAACAAAATAATTAACCTACCCCCAAAGGCTACTTTAAATTTAATTTTTTGTTGTTTGCATATCTGAATTCAATGCACAGTCATAATAAATAAGTGCCAAAAGATGTTATAAGGTCATCTGTTCTGATTTTTTTTTTTCTCTGTAACAAAACCAACTCTGATTCTTGACATATTTGTCTGACTTGCTCTTTATAGAGACAGTAATGTAGAACTCACAGCATTCCCAAGCAATCTCTTCCAGTACTTCAGGTTTGAATCCACCACTGAAATTAATCACAGATCATTTCTGCCCTGAAGTCATCTGCCCAAGTCCAGAGCTAATTTATTTAGAAAAGTAATTAAAGATTCAGGAGGATAAAACAGATTAGTGTCCCCACACACTGATCCCTAACAGCTTAGGCAATTTTGCTTATTTTATGTTAAAATCTCCCTAAAGAAAACACACAATAATATCCACCTATATTTTCTGCTCCTGGCAGGATAAGGGTTTTAATCTTTTCCCTGTTAAACCTAAAGGAAGTTTAGTTTGTAATGACTGTGTTTTCTTTCTCTCTAACATTAAATTGCCCAGCAGGCATCTGTACTAGTATTTGCTTCCATTTCTTTTCTTTGTGATAAGAAAATTGTTTTCAATCATCCAGAGATGTTTGAAAGTTTCCTGTGCATTTTTTCCTTGCAACTCTCTAAGTGGAGGTAATTGCAAATCAGAAAGGAAGGCTGGATTAAACATCTCCTCAGTACACCTGTATTCATTCTGTCTCCTTTGCAGACAGTGAATGTCACTATGTCACCTAAATACCTTTTTTTTTTTTTTTCCTAAGGATATTTGGCAGAGATTACACTACCTGTTTTGACATATGAAGACAAAGTATTGTATGCAAATGGCTCTTTCAGCAACCAGATTTTTTTAAAACACAGCAAACTTCTTCACCCAGAGTGAATAAATGTATTTCATCCTTGTTAACAGATCACTCAGCTATTCATAATGCAGTTGCATTCTCGAACAGCTTCCTATCAAGTACTTCTTTCTAGCTGGCAATGAAAAATGGAACAGTGGCTTAATGGAAGGTTCCTTTCATCTGAATTTTGCCTCTCTTGCCTATTTAAAATGAATCAGATGAATAACTAGTTTCTGGGTATCCACTTAATTCCCAGAAAAAGTAACAGCAGTTGTTGAAGCAGAAATTACTGAAAAAATTGGCTGACTTTCTTCAGTTTCTACTCAAAATGCTTCTGTAAATATTGTGCAGAGGAAAGGCAGTCTCTTGTATGAATTCTTCTACAAAGGAAATATTACCACTCAAGTTGTTCTCAACATTTCTGTCTGTACTCTCAGGTCTGCCTATGCCACTATCTCAACTCCTGGCAAATGAAGTCAAGATGAAAAAATAAATGAGGTTTCTGCAAAAACACTGGATACTTGAATTTGAACACAAATATTGAATGCTTCTCTACAGTTTCCCTGGAGGATAGGCTTTGGATGAAACATACATCAGAGCATACCATATACATCTCATAGCAAGAGCACAGCAGGTGATAAAGCCTGCTGACAGTTGCTGGTAATCAGAAAAGCAGTTCTACAGAGCAAAAGGGCTGCTATCTCTGGAGTTGAAGTTGGAGACCAAACTGAGCTTTGCCACAAACCCACTGGGAGCTTTGATAAGATAACCCTTCTCTGTCTCTCTTCAGTTCTCCCTCCCACTTAGTTTTGAGGCTTGGGTAGTATTCCTATGTAAGTGTGTTGAGGCTTAATATCATCTGAGATGATGTAACATAAACTCTGATAGAAGCTTTGATGCCACTACAGTGTGCCCATGTTCTTAAACCACAAGGATTTAAAGTCAATCAGTTTATGGTACAGCGTCCTAATGTTGCCAGATCTTGGAACATTGTTCAAGAAGGTTGCTGACTAGCCATTGCTTCTGATTGTTTCACGCTGTATCATTATTAAGAGGGCTGTGCTAACTGAAGGCAATAGTTAATGAGGAGAGAGGCACAAAAGAAAAGTACAGAAAAAAAGAGTAACAGTACCCCTTCATACATTATAAAAATAATAAATAACAAAGTAGTTTTGTTATTTTCCTAAGTCCAACTAGATGAAAAGACATCTTTTCCTTTCTGATCCCAGGATATCTGCTAAAATCTGAAGAGAAAGAATGGGCAACAAGCTTAATGCTTCCTTCTCTGCCGAAATCCCCAAGCTCACCCACAGGTGTGTCTGTCTATTGCAGCTGCAAAAAAATTAGTAACAACTTACAGATCATGCAAAAATTAATGATAATTTATTTGATAAGTACAGGAAGAAAATTAAATCCCACTGACTACTGTATTTTTCTTGTATTATATTTCTCTCACCATTAGCTTTGCCTATATTTATGGACAAAATTAGTCTAGAAGTGCTACAATCATTAGATGGGAAATACGGCAACTTGTCAATTATATTATCTATGAAGATGAAAAATTTTATACATGTGTCTTGTGATAAGAGAAACCCACATATTGGTTCCTAGACATTCTGCCTAAACACGTTCCTGTGCAACCTGCTCTAGGTGAACCAGCATTAGCAGCGGGGTCGAACCAGGTATCTCCAGAGGTCCCTTCCAACCTCAGTCATTCTGTGGTTGTGACTAGAGATTATAAACCAAACTCTTCTCCTCAAGCTGTTCTGTCAGGTGGGGATTCTTGTGCCATGGCTTCCTTCTCTACAGAACTGTATTTTGTTACCTGTTACTCTCATATTTGCATCAATACTTTATAGTGGCAAAGAAGAGTGGAATAATCTAATAATTAAACCTTTCATAATAAATGCTTGGACCTTCACTCCCTGAGTTGTACTGTAAGCAATTAAGCTTTCACATGCTGGTTACCAGTTTAGAGTAACTGTTTTTATGTCAATTAGAAAGCACTTCAAAGTACAGTGGAACACAATTCCAGCAGAATGAGTTGGATTTTGGATCCATAACATTATGCATTCAGTTTTGGCAAACAAAAAGAGAGTGCTTTTGTTTGGTTATAAAACCAGCAGAAGCTCTGCTCTTTGATCTTGCAAAACTAAATTAGATGTAATGATTATTCATACATTTACTGGAAATTGGAGGAGAAAGATACTCTGTGTGATGGCATTCCTATGTTGTCACAAGTTGTAATAAAGACTTAGATTTACATTTCTAGGGAAATAGAAGGTCACCCAGTCTTTTTTTTTTTTTTTTTTCCATTCTAATTGCAAAGTTGACAGCCCTGTTTATCTTCAAATAATTTCTGCAAGAAATCAAGTTTTTCTTACCATCATAGAATCATAGAATAGGTAAGGTTTAGAAGGGACCACTGGAAGGTGGGTTCACCTCCCTCGACCTGCTGGCAGTGCTCTTCCCAATGCACGCCAGGATACCACTGGCCTGCTTGGCCACACAGACACACTGATGGCTCATGAACTTTCTACACAACAGAAGAACTTGAGATTCAAATAATGTAAGCCTGTGAGAACTAAGTGATAACTGACCATTTAGGTCTGCACTAGGCTGAGGATGTTTGTCTTGCTATGTACTACATCAACCCATTGTAATTACAATTACAGTTTTTTTATTTTGTACCAGTTTGATGTACAACCAGATGTACACCAGAGGGCATTTTAAAGTTTGGTTGAATGCACAGTCCCATCATTTAGAGAGTGAGTGAGAAGATACATATATGTAAATTTAGCAATTTAGACATTCAGATTGGATCCTAGACTTTGAAAGGGACACAATCAAGATTCATCAACAGGATTTCTCAACTTACATTCAGCACCTTAATGAATCCCATTGTTTCTAGGCAATTGATCTGAAAAGTTATTAGCAATTTTTCTGTTAGATTTCATGAGACAGTAATGGGGTAAGATATCCCAGGCAAGACAGGATGTTGCTGCTAACATCTTATGGTCGGACCCTTCGAAAGTAATCTTTTTCTTATCTATTTTCCTGCTGATGAGTGGCAACAACTACTGTCAAAATATTTTTGAAGGTCCTCGATTAAAATCATTTGCACTAAAATAAAAACTAAGTGAAAAGTGTAATCTTCCCATAGTATAAAACTGGTAGAATCTAAGTCCCACAGAACAAGCAGCTTGTGTAACAGCTAAAGGTACAGAGTGATTGAATACCTTCCTCACAGAAAAACTATTTACACAAGTTTTGCACTGAGTGCTGGTTAAAGAGCTCCATAAAGAGTTCCAAGAAGTTCTTTGGGAATCTTACAAGCATATATAGAATGCTCTGACGGAGAAATTAAGCAGACTATCTTGTGTAAATCAGGTTGTAACCAACAGTGCCAAACTAGAGCAGAAAGAGAGAAAAAGACATTCATGCCATAACAAGTCTTAGCATCAAGAAGCATGGTATTGTGTATTAACTTTCATTAACCTTATGGTTGAATTAACATTGAATGACCTTATGCCTAAGCTGAAGAACTCAAAAAGTATAATGCATTGTCATTTACTATTGAAATGGAATGCACTCAACAGCTGGGAGAGGTCTGCTACCAAAATTTTCAGCCAGTTCAGTATATATCTAATCGGCTCTGAGAGAGAGGATAAACTCATTGAAACACATAAAACAACAGTAGGAACACTTTATGCTTTTGACAAGTAAAGCCTCAGCAAAAAAGCATTTTAAGCTATTCAGTCGTACCGAAAACATACACACAAAAAGAATATGTCACACAACCAAACATCACATATGAAGAAAGGTGTAGAAGCCACTTTCAGTTAATAGATGTAATAGAAGAGAATACTTTGGCAGCAAACGCTTTTCGGAAATTACTGTACCCTTAAACAGAAAAACTACTTTCACAGCTTTCTAAAATGAGGAACCTTAGTCACATGATTCAGAAAATACTTCCAAATCTGAAGACCAGATGAGTCAAACTCAGTATATATGGGAATGACATTCTGCTGAATTAACTGTATTGCCGCTATTAAATTTTATGCTGCTTTTGGACAATTTGGTCATAGATGAGAACTGAAAATAAAAGGGGAGAGAAGGAAAGAACAGGTTAGTAATGCTGAAAAATCAGCTACTGACAGGGCCATGTTCATTGGTAAGAACAAAACTTGACTTCCATTTTTTGCCAATTCTTAGCTGAAAATTTTTAATTAGAAAAGAACCCACAACCCTCCTTCCCAGCACCACCCATATTGCATTGACTAAAATAGCTCATGGAGCTACAGGCAGTTCTTCCCAGATCATCAACAGAATTCATCATACCAATTAGCACAGTAACCCTAATTTCTTTAGCCTTGTGTCATTTTTTTGTGTTAAGATCTTATTTTTTTTTAAAAAGTTTCATTTTCATTTTCACAGGCAGTGATACTTACTCACTGAACAGTGTTTGCAAATATAGTCTCTAGGTGTGTGCTAGGTAGCACCATAGCAGGGTAGAAATAGAACCCATATTCAACCACAGTGCTGCAAGCCTGCAGCATTATGCAATATCCTTTAGTCTGCCCTCTTTTGAAAAAGTTTCCAAGCATTGAGTAATGTGGCTTTTCAGACCAAGATGGGCTCTGGAGGGGAAAAAAAAACAAACATACAAAACCCTCAAAAAAACCTATTACAGACCCTTAATCATACAAATAATGTGCACACGCAAGAGAAACTGTTCATAGAATCATAGAATGGCTGGGGTTCGAACAGACCTTAAAGATCATATAGTTCAACGTGCCTGCTGTGGGCAGGGACATCTTCCACTAGACCAGGTTACAGATCCAGCCCCATCCAGCCTGGTCTTGAACACATCCAGGGCTGGGGAGTCCCCAGCTTCTCCAGGCAACCTGTGTCAGTGTCTCACCATCCTTACAGTAAAGAATTTTTTCCTTGTATCTAATCTAAACCCACTCTCCTTCAGCTTAAGGCCATTTGTCCTATTGTTACAAGCCCTTGTGAAAAGACCCTCTCCAGCCTTCTTGTAATTAGGTACTAGAAGGCCTACTTAAACCACAGCTTTAGACAGTAGATTTAATGGAGGTACTACAGAAGGTATGCCTTTGCTTGCATTAAAAGCTCTGATTCTCTCAAATGTACACTGACTAGCTGCACTTGAAGCAGAATGGAAATGAAAAACAGGACCTAAAAGTGTTACCCTGATGAACTGGCTTAGACTGAGCAGCAAATATTATGGAATGAGAATGATCACTAACCTGAAACTAAAGTATCATCCTTCTTATAATAGCTCTTTTGGAGTCAGGCAACTCATACTGCTACCTTAACACTACCCTAAAGAAGTTCTCACTGTCAGTGCTTCTCTTGGGTTTTTTTCAGTACCTGAGATGAGTTTATGCTAAACAGCAAAGGCATTGGTCTGGAAATGGTCTCTGTGAGGATTCACTACTCTGAAGTCTCTTTTCCCCTCTGCCTCTACCTCCCATGCCTTCCCTTACCTATGTATTCTACCATATGACTTTCACTTTTATATCTTTTTTTAGATATCCTTGTACTCACCTGCTACATGCTGAATAACTGAAGCCCAAATATCTCAGCGCACTTAAGAAACTGCAAATGGGATTTTTTACTTTATTTTTAAAGTATACATTATTTTCTTTTTTTCTGTAAACGGGTGAGCCCTGGGGCTGTAGAGAAATCTTTTGGGACTGATCCAAACCATATGAGGTCTTATGTGTTGGCAAATTCACCCATTACTGCCCTTTCTGTTTCAGCTCACAAGTAACAGAACAAATTCTGGTAACAAAAAATTTTGGATCTGTGCTAATTACAAGCAATATACCATTTTCCAAGATGGACACTTACATTAACTGCTCAAGGAAATGAAATTACTTGTGATTATATTATGGGATTACAACAACAGACAAGAATTCGAGATGGGATTTATTTTTTGGTTAAGGAGAAAGAGGAGAAGACAACAGGCAGGATTTACACTTTCCTATCATACTTTCTCAGGCAGACTTGGTCAAAAAATAAAAAGCCGGATTTTAACAGCCAAAACCTAGCATTTTTCCCCCAAATGCTCATCAAATATATAAGTATTAAGCACAAAATGATGAGTTACACTTGGGGAGTTCATATCTAGCCTTTGGAGAGTAAGCATTCTGCTGAAAGCTACAACTTAGTCCAAAATTAATTAGATTTTTCTCCCTACAAAAGCATCTAAATTCAGAGATTGGTAATAGCATAATTTACACTAGATTTGCTCAGTGCTCTAGTCCTAGTCTTGAGACACAGACAGTCATTAAGTATATGCATGAGACTTCAGATTCTTCAAGATCTGCTATGTTTGGACTGTGTGACAGACAATTAAATCTTTGCCATATTAGCTGAGAATTTTAGCTCATAAAGAGGTGCTGTACTTCCCACATCAGCCTCATATTTGTATCTTTTGTTTTAGACTACTGTCTGTTTGCCAGCAATCCTGCATTTTGGATGCAAGAAAAAAGGATCTAAATTAGTGCTGTGTAACTCAGAGAAGGACAAGCAAAGGAGTCTGAAAGAAATGCAATCAAGAAGAAAGTTGAGAAACAGGAAGCTGAAACAGAACATCTTTTTCAGCTGCTATTTAAGTGTTTTAAATCTTTGTGCAAAAGATACAAATTTGATTCCTAATGCTAGAAAAGAGTACAGCATGGTAAAAGAAAAAACAAAAGAATTCTCACAGATGGGGCCCCAAGGCTGTCATCACTGAAATCTCTCATCCCCATCTCAAAGAATGCAGCAGTCTTCAAGTGCTGTATTGGGACACAGTTGTAGAATAGATTTCCATCCTACTCAAAATAAGAATTTCTGCCCTACGCAGGGGAAAGTTTAGGTGCTGCTGAACTTCACTTGTTGGTGAAGATGTGCATTAGCCTTCTTAAAATACTTCTCATATGAAAAGCTTTTGTTAGATGTCCATCTATGCTAAACAAAAAACCAGAAAATAAAGCATTACTAGCTGCACAATTATTTATAAGACAAGAAAAAACCCAAAGCAATAGACAAGAACACAGGAAAATTTAAGCAAGTACAGCTGTACTGACATTTATTAAAAGACATGTTATAACAACTAATTAGGAAAAGAAAGAGTACGGTATAGATGCTAAGTAATCAGAAAACACACTAGCCTAAAGAAAGAGAATGTATTACAGCATAAACAAAATCAAATTCATCATGCACTACACAGTCACAAAATAGGTTTCTTTAATACATCTTACATCTTCTTTCAGTTTTAAGTCATCTCAAGAGACACGGACTACTTTTAATGCAATGCCACAAGACCTTTTACAAATGAAAGCTGTTACTTATTAAAATATACAATCTTTTTATATAAAAACATTTTACACTTCCATTTGTTCCCCCAAATACTTTTTTGCCAGCTAAAAAAAAAAAAAGACAAAAATATGATGTTACAAATATTTACAGTATTTTCTTGTGTTAGATGAACATTTTTATAAACTGTAAGGGAACTTCTATGAACAGATCACATAAAATCAGGAATCACACCAATTCTTAGACATGTTCTCTGTGTCTTAAATACATTACTAAAAGTAGTCCATTAACCTCTTGACTTATCTCACACAATTTGGTTCACATTACAATCTCATTTTCCATTGTTTCAATCACTAATATAAATCTCAAATGAAGTCCACTTTGCATTGGGTCTTCCCACCAGAAAGGAGTGTGAGGGAAAACAGGTCTGCCAAGGTAAAACTTTATTCATTTATCAAGGACCTTCAGCTACTTCATATCCTTGGGACTGCTCCAGGCACCTATTATTACCTGAAGTTGGAATTATGTGGGTTATGCTTGGATTCCTGCATATTGCAGGAGAAAAGAAAAAACTGCAATGGGAAAGGCAGAGGTGTAATTAAATCTGTATTGAAATATGTTTCTTGTATAGTCAGTGGACAACAATAACTTTTAACAGTATAAATATACAATTTCCAGAGGGGAAAGTGTATTTATTATAATTAAGACAGCAACAGATATGAAAAACTCTACATATAAAACTTCTGAAGGCACAAAAACTTTGGTTCAATTTTGTTCCTGTATCATATCCCCTGGTAATAAAACCCTGAAGTTAAGTACCTCAGAAATTTTCCATTCTAACTGTTAGGCTTTAAAAAGAGCAGGCAAACAATCTTGTACATAGCAAACAAAACCTCTGAAGACAGAAGATAAGAAAAAATTCTGTGCAATCTGACCGGTATCCCTTTAGCACAACAGTAACAACACTAGGTCTGGTAATTCTAATCTAATTAACAACACACCAGGGCCGAAGGTTAAAGCAAAACAATGGTTTTTGTAAGCAGCTGACCTCTCATTTGAAAAACAGAAGTATAAACTAGCAGCATAAAATGACAGGTAGCAGGTCTACATCCCTTATTAAAAAAAAACAAAACACAACAACTTATCACTTCCTTATTGACATGAACTGGAGGAGGGCAAGATAATTGATCACACAAACCTCACTGGCAGTATTATCAACAACACTAATAGTTCTCCTGGCATACAAATAAAGGTTTGTTGTCTGTAACCAGAAAATGTCACATATTGGCATATCTCCACAGTTATGTGAAATATCTTCGTCATAAGAAGGACCTCAGTCTGTCCTATACAACAACAGTGCAACTGAGGACCAGCAGACAAGGCAACTGAGTCAAATTATCAATCAAAGGTTCAGAAATTTGATGTTTAAAGACTTCTGAAAAAATTCAAAGAAGTTTCACCATTATACAACAAATCAAGGATCATTTGAAAAGGCACTTAGCTGCTCCTGGGTTGTTAAAAAGGCCTCATAACACTTTGAACCAAGAGTGCAGTCATCAAAAAAAAAAAAAAAATGGAGGCAGAGGTAACCCAGAGCTGATTTGTGGATATGACAAAAGCATACAGTCACAGAACCACAGAATATGCTGAATCAGAAGGGACCCACAAAGACCATCGAGTCAAACTACTGGCCCTTCACAGCACACCCCAAGAATCACACCATGTGCCTGAGAGTGTTGTCCAAATGCTTCTTGAACTCTGTCGGGCTTGGTGCTGTGACCACTACCCTGAAGAGTAAGAACTCTACCTTCAAATATTTCCAGTACCTACTAGTGTTTTAGAGTACAAGTTCCAGGTTACAGTGTTCACATTACCAGGTACTTCACAAATTACTTAAACAGATATTAATAACACATGCTAAAGAAATGATAAACAACTTAAGGCTCCAGTATAGAGAAGATGAAGACAGAATCTTCTTGGGAGTTACACAGTTAACAGGGCAAATGGCAACAGACAGGATGCAGTAGGTTTAAAGTTTAACGACCTGTTAGGGAACCAAATTCACAGTGAGAGCTGCCAAACACAGAAACAGTGAAGAACAGAGAATTTGTGAAAACACCATTTTGTAAACATTGAAAATTTACATAGACAATTCTTTGATCACCTTCTCAAAGTTGTTCGTAAGCTTAGTGACAGGTAGGACTAAGGACTCCAGAGGTTCCTTTCCATCCTACATCACTGTAAGAATTTGTAGAATAATACCATTCTTTCCCAAATCCTCTTCTTTTCACAGATATCAAGGGATCTGCTAATATATTCTTTAGAGAATCAATAACTGAGACGCACTGTGCTTTTGCAGCTAGGAACTGATGAGTCAAGCACAAAGTATAAGAACTATTTCTTTTGCCAAAATCCTTCAGTAACAATGCATTGTGATAAAGAAGGGGTTAAATTTGTGCTTTAAATTATTCAAGACAGAATAGTGAGTAACTTACCTTAACTAATGCATTCACTCTGCTAAGCAAACATTAAGACATCCTGTTAGCTTTTAAGCTTGTCTACACATTTTGTAAGAGCAGATGTCCCTAGGAGGTAGTGTCTTTACGATACACACAGATCTAAAAGTAAGGTGACAACAATAATTCAATTGCATAAATAGAACAATGAAGAAGAATAAAGAAAGATACATGATAGTTGTGCCACAAAACCAAAAAGCAAACATCATAAATATCCACACTCAGAGTTTTCTTAAATTAAAAACTGTAAGTCTCTGCAGATATTTTTTTTTTAATCATTCCTCACAGTTAAAGGGAAGCTGTTTGAAAGTGCCAATTGATTCTGGTGAATAAACAAATGGTTCTGGGACTGGTGCCCCAGCCAGGGGTTTGACTTGGGCCATGGAACTCACTTTGAGAAACTGGGTCTATTGGGGGCTGATGGGTTCATCTGTCAGAGAAAGTCAAAGGCCTACCAAACTCATGAAGAGGGCTTTAAGCTAAAGGTGTCAGTGGGAGTAGAACCTCAACCCTTCCCACTCCTACCAGTTCGATGCCAGTGCCAGCAATAGATGCTCAGAGCCTGAACAGGGATCAAAAGTCAGCAGGAAAGCACCCAAAGAGCAACACAAAGGAATTCTAGCTAGTAAGTTGGCTTCACTGGGGTCCCAACTTCAAGGCATGTATGCAATAGCACATAAGATGGGGAATAAACAAGAGGAGTTAAGAGAGATGCACATGCATGCAGGGCTCTGATCCTATTGTCATGTCATGGAGACATGGTGGGGCAGCTCCAAAGAGTGGAGTGTTGGAATGGAAGGATATAGGCTTTTTAGGAAGGACAGGAAGGGTAGACAAGGGGGTCGTGCCCTCTATGTCAATGACCAGCTGGACTGCATGAATCTTCAGCCTGGGAATGGATGAGGAACTCAGTGGGTCAGCATTAAAGGCAGGACAAGACAGCTGACTTTACAGTGGGGTTTTGCTACACACCAGCCAAGCAGGAAGACCAAGCAAATGAGGCCCTTTACAGACAGATTGGAGCAGCCTCATGTTCACAAGCCCTCGTCCTCATGACTGCAACCATCCCAATATCTGTCAATACAGCAGGGCATAAACAATCCAGGAGGTTGCACTGATGATAACTTCCAAGTGATAGAGGAGCCAAGGAGGACAGGTGCTATCCTGGATCTTGTTCTCCCAAAAGTAGCGGCTAGTGAGAAATGTAAAACTCAAGGGCAGCCTGGACTGCAAGGACCATGAAATGGTGGAGTTCAAGATCCTTAGGACAGCAAGGAGAGTGCAGAGCCAACTCACTACCCTGGACTTCAGGAGAACAGACTTTTGCCTCTTCAGAGATCTAGCTAGTAGAATACCATGGGATAAAACACTGAAGGGAAGAGGAGCCCAAGAACGCTGGTTCATATTCAAGGATCATCTCCAACAAGATCAGGAGTGAGGAATCCCAACACAGAGGAAGTCAGGCAAAAACATCAGAAAGGTGTTAGGTGAACAAGGACCTCCTGGACAAACTCAAATACAAAAAGGAAACCTAGAGAGGGTGGAAGTAAGGATGGGTAATCTGGGAGGAAAACAAAGTGATTGTCCAACCAGCTCAAATCTATGAAAGCTAAAGCTTCCCTGGAAAAGGGGAAATATAGCCCAAATTTTTAAAAAGGGAAATAAAGAAGGGAACTACAGGTCAGTCAGTCTCACCTTGGTTTCCAACAAGATTATAATCCTCCTGGAAACTATGCTAAGGCACATGGAAAGTAAGGAGGTGTTGGTGATAGGACACATAACTTCACTAAAGACAAATCATGCCTGATAGGTTTTGAGGCCTTCTATAACAGGGTCACAGAAGTGGTAGATAAGGAAAGAGCAAGAGGTGTCACTTACCTAGACTTGTGAAAAGCATTTGACTGTTCCACACAACATCCTTATCTCTAAACTGCAGAGACATAGATTTGGTGGGTGGACCACTAGGTGGATAAGGAACTGGTCACATGGTCACACTCAGAGCATTGTGGCGAACAGCTCAGTGTCCAGGTGCAGACCAGAGATGAGCATGCACTACCATAGTTGATACTGGTCCTAGAGATAATTAGCACCTTTGTTGGTGACATGGGACAGTGGGATCAACTGCACCCTCAGCAAGTTTGCTGACACCACCAAGCTCTGTGGTAAACACACTGAAAGGAAGGGATACCATCTAGAGAGACCTGGGCAGACTGAGAGGTAGGCCTATGAGAACCTTATGAAGATCAACCCAAACAATTCTGTGATTATATGAAATCCAAAAGATAACATTGTATATTATTCCTAAGCCACCTTAACTTTAAAGTAGATAGTACATTCTGCATATTTACATAGTTATGTTGAGCAGCACCTCCCATAGTTACATAGTCAGCATTATATCTACTGTCAATAGCACACTTCTGTTGCTGTACAGAAGTCTTGTACCATCTTTTTATGATTGGCTGCTTCTGTTGAGGAATCCATTCAGTGCACGTAGCTCAGGATGCAGTGGAGCTGCAGGTTGAGCTCTGGATGGTGGGAGCCCCAGGCAAGGGGACATGAATTCTGACCCTTTGTGCAACAGAGTCTGGGGACCTTTGGCCCAGCCAGGGGACTGGACACTGAGAAACACAGCAGGGGCTGATGACTCCAAGATTTTTGTGCCTTTAAATTGTAAGGGTATAAAGGCCTAGGGTTCCTTTGTTCAAGGTCCCTCCTGGGAGGCACCAGCTCAAGGTGTTCTTTTGTTATTGCACCAAGATTAAATTATTTTAAGGATCAAGACATCTGAGACTCTGCTATGGGAAACCTGGGGTCAAATCAGTCAGGAAACCTGGTCTGCCTGTGTGAGTAGGGGGTGTTTAGCTGGGAAGAAGCCTCAATCCCAGCTCAGGTGGATCAAGTGCGACTGCCTTAGTGGCTCCTGGATGGTCAAACAGGCAAGTTTCTTTAACACTACATCTCCTACCAACAGACACTAAAGAAGGCAAGCTAGTATCTGGCTGATTTTGGAAAAATAATTCAGAGGGAAAATTAGAAAAAGCTTACTACAGAATATTCAGATCATGGTAGAAACATACTCTTTCTTCTAGAAGGATAAAGTAATACAATTCATACAAGTTAATGAAAAAAACAAGTACAAGTGGCAAAACATTACAGCAGAAACAAAGTCTGCAATGGTTAGAAGTAAATGAATGCTATGTTTGAAAAAAATACCTCTTTAAAATGTTGTAAAATTAAATTTACTTTAAATTAATTTAAAAGGAAATTGTAGAACAAAAGAATCTCTTAAAATGAAAGTTAAATTTCTAAAATACGATCAGAAGTCAACAGTCATCTGTACATTCAGAATCAAATCTAACTGCATCTCAGCTTGTTCCCCAAAGAGAAATCAATATTCAGTACCAAATATTTTTTATACTTACAAAGGAAAGAATGATAGCATTCTATTTCTTGACGTTCAATACTGAGAAAAAGATGCAGAAACCAAAAAGAGAGTATTCTGATACAGCTAATGCCTCTCAAAAAGCATGATGAAGTTCAGAAACAGAAGTGAATTTGCTGTTTGTCCTTTCTACATAGGTTTGTTTGGGTTTTTAGTGTATTTTCTCTGGATGCGAATTTCTTTTCAGCAAAGTACATCCATCAGACAATTGCAAATAGGTAAATTCAAAGAATCACCTATGTGATTATACAATGAGTTAAATCTCATTCGTATCTGTATACAATCTCTATAAAAAAGCACAAGAAACTAGAATTCAGAGAATTATCTAATGAAAAAAAAAATATCTTGAAGTATCATGGAAAACGTTCTCAAGAAGACCAAGAAGAGAATTATCACAAACCGCACATTATTTTTTCAAGATACTTCAAGATAACAGTCTAAGCTATCATATAATATACACATAGTAAGGCACATAATAAGAAATTAGGTAAATACACAGTAATTTAAGTATTAGACATTATAGTGGTAAAAACACCTCTTGAGTTTTATTTTTTCTGCCCCTAAAGATGACCTTAAAAAAACCCACTTCTTAAAAACCTGTCAAACCATCATAGACCTGAATATTTTTCAAAAGATTGTAAACATTTAATTATTTAGAGAAATGCAAAAGATTATTTTAAATCAGGACTATTTTCTTGTTTTATTGTCTCCAAAGTACTATTACACAGCACTTCATAGTAAAAATAGGACATCAAACTTCCATTCCATAGTTAAGATAACCTAAGTCTCTGATAACACATCTTGAAAAAACTTGTCAAATACCTTTTACTCCACAGAGAGAAGGCACTGCCTCTTCTCTAATAATTTAATCTGTAAGAACAGGACAGACTTTTAATTTTTATAAACAAGTTATTTGTAAAGATTTGCCAAAGTATGAACCCACACTCTGGTAACATAAATACTATTTAGAGGATACTCACAGTCACTGCTTGCTTTTCTTCAAGAAACCCGAGCGCTATTTCACATTCAAATTAGTGTTTAATCTTCACAGACTAGATTTACCATTTTGTTAATAATACTCTTTGTTTGATGTATTGTAAAATGTTTTCTAACGTTGATTTCAAACAAAAGACAAAAAGATGTTCTAAAATATAATTTTAAGTAGGAAATTTGATGATACATATAATTGCTAAAGCTATTTCACAGAAGAATCTTTCTATGGATCACATACTTGCAGCTAGAATCAGAAAAGACCATCACTTAATTCTTCATGTATGAATGAGCTTTTTCTTTTAAGGGACAGACCTTGTCTCAGCTGTCTCAGACTCTATTTGAAGATTTTGCTAAAACCATTCTGCAGCCTTAAAAGGAAAGTGCACAAAAAATTCAGATTGTAGATTTTGAGAAGGAAACTCGGAGATGCTGGTGTTCTCCAAAGTCATGATTGTGAAGCTCAATGAGAGCATGAACTGCTTCTTCCACAGAGCCCAGTTGGATAAGAGCCATTTTGCAATCTTTCCTAAGAACAGTAAAAAACATTATTAATCTTAAACAAATTTTTACCAGCCAAGACAGAATAGTGACATAAGTGTTTTTCAGCCATATCACACACTGAACACTGCTACAGCAAAGGAATCAGAACTAGTAATGCACCTGCTAAAATCCAATTATAACAGAACTATATAAATTTTGCAAATCAGTGGCCTAAAGCCATGCCATTCTTTCATCACATTGGACTTAAAAAACTGTGTCAGAACAAGGCTTGAAAGCCTCTAGGAAACACTTCTATTGTCAATATAGACGAGATTATTCTAGCATGTATGGTTGTGCTAAAATAATGCTGCCAATTAATCAGTGTTAGAGCAGATACATTGTCATCTTCTATACAACATTTTACATATACACAGCTTGTATTTTTTTAAAGAAGTGGACATTTATTTTCCTTAAACTTACTTTACTTTGAATGTATATGGAATTTGTCAAAAGGTTGCATATCTTTGATTTAATTATGCTAACACAGTATCTCATTTAAATTTTTAAGGTTAAAATTATCATAAAAATTGTCATAGGTGTATTGCTTTTGCCTATAGGCATGGAATTCTACCTAAAGTTATAAATACATGGACCGTCACAAAAAAGCAATTAGCCACCTTCCAGGATGACAGCTTGCTCAGCAATTTTACAAGACAACTTACTGGAAAAATTTGAATCCTTTCACAGTAGATCCTTTACTTGCAAAAAGGTTCTTCAAATCATCAACAGTAACAGAAGGCCTAATTGAAACAAACAAACAAACAAACAAAACCAAAATAAATCCCCCTTTCAACTCGAAAAAGAACACAGAGTTCTGTAATAATATCAAGATCTCAGCCTTCACTTCTAAATTAAGTTTGAACAGTAAAAATTATCTCACCAACTCAAACCTTGTCAACACTTCAGCCCAAACAACTTGGCTTTGTGCTACAAAACTATTTCAGCTACACTCTACTGTTTTTCATCCAACCCCACTTCTTCCTAAGTTAAATTCAGATTGTAAAAAATTCTCTTAAGATCTTAATTAGTACCTTCAGGAATATACTTCATCTTGAAATCTGAGTGAGTGTGATTCATGTATTTTCAGTTTTGAAAGTTTTTTTATTTTACTCAAAAAGCCATTTTCTAAGTGTCTTGCAATTTCTTTTGTTACTTGGACAGAATCCCATAGTTTCCTCTTTTCCCTCCCTGCACAGCTGCCAAACAAAAGAAGCCTGTAAAAACTTGTGTTTGGCTGTCACTCCACACATTGTTGACAACATTCTAGATATAAAAATATATTGTTTCAGTCTTAAAGAACACCATTCCTAATACTTTTTTGTTTTTTACAACTTCTACTGTATGCAGGAGGTCTGAGTTCTGTAGAAATTACTCTTTAAAAAGTGTCAGAATTATTAAAAACTGTATCTATATTAAGTAGCAATGTCAATGATGAATTTGTCATGTAACTCCAGTACATTATCTCAAAAAACCTGTCTTTAATCTTTGCGAAAATCTGTGACACAGGACTTAATATGTAAACAAACAAAAGGCATACTCTCAAGAAAATGTAAACTGATTACAACTCATAAAGAAGATAATTCAATCCATTATCCTCATTGCTAATGATAAAAAAGGGACAGTTAAAGGATTCTCTTACTGTTCATTACAAGGCAGAATGACCCACAGCAGAATGAACTGTAAAAGGCCAAGGGAATGTAAAGCTTATATCACACTTTGTAACTTAAGAACACAACCTAAAAAATATCTTTCCAAGAAGATCAGACATGTAGATACTCACGGGATGTTGGAGAGATGCAGCGTGGCAGATGGAGGAAAGATATTTTGGAAGTTCTTAGAGCCAGGATTCTTAAAGCGATGTAAAGGGCTATTGCTAAAGTCCTTTGTCAGACCTTTATCCTCTTGCCCTTCACGAGGAAGTTGAATTGTCTGATATTTTGAAAAAGTAGTATGCATGACCCTTCCATAAAGCCTCTGTCCATTCAAGTGGTTGATAGCTAACCAGTGGAAATTTAATTTGAACAGGAATAAATGCAGGGGAAGAAAAGACAATTCTTTAAACACTATGTTGTTTTCTACTGAGTGCCAGATTTCACATTTTAAATTTAAACTGCAACTTGTGTGTCTACCAGGTGAGTTATGTCACAACATTGTATTTCAAACAAGTACAAGGATGTAATATAATCTCCAGTTTAAATGCAGCAAAAATGCAAAATGGCATTTCAATAGAGCATTTGATTATTTTTAAATCATTAGATGTAACATAAACTACAGGAAAATTGTATGATGTTTTAATTCTAACACTTACTAGATTAAGATTCACAGGAACTTTGTTTTTAAACCACTCAAGAGTGTTGTTAACATAAGCAAGGAAGTTTGTATGTAGTAAAGGACATAATTTGTTTACGGTTGTGGAAAATTCCTCTTTTATATTACACTAATCCTAGCTTGAAACATAACTGGGCCTTAAAAATCAATACCTAATTGAGCCTGGGTCGCATCTGCCATCTGAACCAAAGCAATTCCTCTTTTCTTAAACATGATCTTCACTCGATGCACATCACCATACACACCTGTGGATATACAGAAAGGAAATCTTTCCATAGCACTCCTACAAACAGCACAAGGGCAAGTCTGTTTCTTTTGACTAACAGTAGAGTTACAAAGAATAATCATCTCACTAAACAGCTTGGTTAGAATATTAGTATGAAGGAGAGTTTTAAAGTTTGTGCATTATTATCTGAGGCTCCAAAATGGAGGAAACCCCCCAGGATCTCAGTCATAAAACTGTATGTTTATGTTCAGCTTTTAACTAGTGCAATATTGGTCAAAGTCCCATTAAAAGAGGCATATTGAGATGTTACTATGCCAAACATTGTCCCCTGCAATTAGCATAGGAGCCAATTCTGTACAGCATTTCCTCTGATGCAATATTTGTTTTGTCCTCTTTGTCTTCCCATTTTTGTAGTAAACAAACTGGACCAAACACTGAAATCTGACACTGTAACTGTCTTACCTTTTTAGTAGTCCTGGCCTATAATTCCTGATTCAAAGTGTTATAATTTTAAAACCAGTGCATTCTCTTGTGCCTTTTCTGGACATAGACAGAACAACAGAGCTTGAATTAACCAGCATATGTCAGATAAATAAAAAGAATGCTAACCCTGTGGTTTCTTAAGGGATATTTGACATATCTTACCAAATAGGATGAAAAGTCCATATGGTGTGATGGCCTGTTTGAATGATAAAATAAGCATATTATTTCTAAAGCCATGCAAATAAAGACATCTATTCCATAACAGTACAGTAAACAAAAAGAATGGAAGAAATACTGCACACTAATATATAAACCTGCCTCTCCAAAAGCCATTCCTTGCAATAACTACAGTGTATGGCACTTTTGTTAGTATATATTTGCAATGCACATGTAAAATATTTAAACAAGCTAACACTTCAGCTCATGCATTTTCATCACTCAAGACTCAGTCTTTCATGCTGCAGAAGTTATTAATATTTTAAGTAGCTTCATTATTTGAACTTATTCTTTCTAAACTAGCAGCTCATTCCCAGAAAAAATGGAAGACATATGCTAAACTAAAAATAGAAAAGAACACTCAAGAGCACCTTTGTATTTTGTAAACAGCAGACAATATCTACAAAACTAAAACTAGTTGCTTCAAAATGTGTTTGCTTTGCCTTCAATCTTGTCCCCATCTCTTTACATGATGACCATGACATTCTAAAGTGATACACTTACAATTTAACTGTTTATATATGAAGCATATAGAACATGGTATTTAAATTGTCTTTGAGTAGAAGCTGTGAAAGGAAAGCTAAATCTTGAAAGGAATTATTTTTTCTCCAGTGATTTTCAATTAAATTCTTGTATATCAAGCACCAAAGAACATAATTTACACCCTAATGCAACCAAAATTCATTCAATTAAGGCAAAAGTTTTGCCAGTAATGAGTATTAAAAATCTTTGGGTATCAGAAGCACTAGTCACACTCTTTGGTCCTATTCCTTCTCATCTCACAACATTTGAAATGTTAAATTATTCAAAAAAGGAAAATCTTGCAGCCTAACTGCAAGTCCATACCCATTTATCATTAGCATTTAGTAATAGAAAACAATTATTATCAATGTGAAATTTAAATTCATCAAGAGTTTATCTTTCTCACCCAAATATTTTAATTTAATACGGAGGGGTTTTTAAAGAAATTTCTTATCCAAATGAGACTGCACTAGTTCTACTAAAAAAAGTCTTCTGGAAGACAAAACCAGCCAATCTAAAAGTCACAAAGGAACGTTTAAGTGCACGCTAAAACCCTGCAATAGGGGAGAAACATAAATTGAAATAAGGTCAACAAGATTTTCTACAAATAGAAAAAGAAGTGATAGGGTTCAGACAATCCCTGCTGAAGGACAAGTGTTACACAGTTGCCACAAAATATATTTCCAACAATTAATGCTGTTGTACATACTTATTTTATACATTTTAAGAAGTTGAGCATTATTTAATGCATTGCTACTGTATCATGCATTACAGCACAAAGTTCTACATAACTTCTCAGATATTGTTAGTATTACGTAAAGCAGTAATGTCCTAAAAATAGCTCTGACCTATGCTTCACATATGCTTATCATTAAGAAGCACACTTTTAAGACTCAGAATCTTATCTTGAATAATCACCTGCAGAAAGCATATCCACAGCCATCATCAGAAACATACCGATATACTGACAAATCAAAGTGATTTATCTTACAGCCCTAACTGCAGCTGTTTCTTTTGATGCTTACTGTGGGATTTGCTGTTAGCAGAAAAACAGAAACACAACAATTACTTACAGAAACTGGTCAACAGATTTTTAAACCCCAGAATGTGAAGGTAACTTCCATTTTTGCCAACAACTCCTAACTTTAATAGTTTTATGGTTAAGTACATGTATTGAATATGTAAACCAAGAATTTTACATTGCTGCAAGAGGACTGCTTATCCACAGTGAATTGTGTTTTAAGTCATGGCCTTGGTACAGCTTGATTTTTGGCTTTTTTGTTGTTGTTGTTTTTTTGTTTTTTGTTTTTTTTTTTTTTTTTTAAGAGGTACATTGCTTTTAGTTAAGCACAGATCAGTGTGTAAAGTTTGACTAACAGGAGTAAGATTATCAAACAGCCTATGTCACTTCCGCTATAAAAATAACTTTTCAAGTTGTCCTTGGGTAATTTTACGGCCAACATATGAAAAAAAAAAATCTGTGTGGTACTATGAAAAGCAAACATGCGTATTTATTAACTTTTAAAACCAGATTGTACAGTGATGTCAATAGTGAAGCATACCTGTGTTTTACCAACCTGGGAAAAGTTGCGAAATGAGAAAGATCTATCCATGTTTAGAAAGGTACTTGATTTTGCATGCTTTTATCTCCTTTTCCCTCCTTTTTCTCTAATTTCTTGGGGTTTAATAAATAAAAATCTCTTTGCCCTCTTTACAGGTAAAGCAGCACACAAAGGATACATATTAATAGATTACCAGTAAATTTAGCTCTAATACGTATTGTTTATGTCTTCAAACATTTTGCACAATTTACGATGGACTTCCTTCTAATTATTAGGTATACTGCTACCATAGGGTTCCTAAAGTAAATTCTGTTAGGAAGCTTTTCACTTATGGGGTGGAGTTTTTCAATCTCATCAATATTGCAAACTACCTCAGACAAGTATAGAGCTGTTTTTTTAAAATTATCAGCATAAAGAATTTCTCTCCTATTCCTTCAGCTAATGTCAATTTGTGAGAAGGCAGCTGGTACAAGGTGATACTTGCATCAGTTCCACCAATCAAACTTACTTCAGGATTGAGGTTGCTGACTAGTAAAACAGAATTTCCTGGAATACCAGTAACACCAGGAATAGTCATCTGTCCAGATGCTGCTGGTGGGGTGACTGTGAGAGAACCGAGTGCTCCAGGAACAGCTGGAACTGAAAGACCTGGAAGGGTATAAATAGCATTACTTGACATGTCAAAGTGGAAAAGGAAGAAGACAAAAGCAATTTATGTTTGGCAAAAATATCAATATTTCATTTAAAAATGCTTTTAAGGAATTTAGTTATTACCAGTACCTGATGAATAAAGCAGAGATAAAGAAATACTCAGCTACACAAACAGACCCAAACCAAAGAAGACATAAATTGCAGCCCAAGAAAGAAGAAAAATAATTCAGCACAAAAGCTTACCCTGTGCTAGGAAGGGAAAGATCACTCAGTCTGAAGAACTACTTATTTCTCATTTTATAACCATGGAAGGGGAGAGTTCCTGTATTTGCTTTGAATGTCACTACAGTCTTAGGATTCTTAGAAAAACAGATGCTTAATTTCTTCTTGTGCAGGTAATCTTTATAATGATATTTAATTTCTTTGCTTTTTAAGCTATAAAGTACATCATTGTATGTTTTTTATTACACAAAGTAGTTTTACTGAGTGATATGAGACAGAAAATCAGAATTACTCCAACGAATACTGTGTTCTGATTCCTATATCTGAAAACAATTTGCTCTAAACAGGTATATTCAGATACCCCATTAGCCACTAACCATATTTTCAGAAAACAGAAACTTACCAGCACCTTGAGGAAAGCCCAAAGATGGGGCAAATGCAGCAGCCCCCGCATATGACGTGAATATGGTGTTTTGAGTGGCTAGAGATAGAGCAGATACATCTAATTAAAGCAGATTTTAAAGGTTTTGAAAGACAGAATTGATTTCAGGGCTCAGAATCAGCTGCCAGTGTTGCTGTTCTGATTTCACCTGTAATTACACTTCTTATAAAACCTTTGGGTTAAAACCTCTCATCAAATTCCAAGATTCTATGTTTTACAAAGACAATTTTCAGCCATTTTTGAGGGCAAATAGTTTGGTCAGCCTTAATGTCCCCCTCTAAAATGAAGTTGAGGCAGAACTTAAGTTAGACAAGTTTGAGTAGGGAAAGCCCCACATAGATTAGTATCCAATAAAGTTAGTATGCCTGTGGTGTTCACCAGGTTTTATTCACACAACGGACAACCATTTTAGAAATTTTCTGGAAGTAAATACAGTCAAAGATGTTTTGCAATGATAGGATACAACTTTTTCCTGGATATTTCTAAAACAAGTATAAGCTAAACAAGACAAACAACTACAACTAACCTGAGATACTGAATTTTACTAGTAGCTGAGGCATATTTTGCTTTTTAAGAAGATGGATTTTCCCAGTTTGCATAACTTCATAAATAACCAATGGTTTTCACAAGCATTAAACAGATCTGTAATGGTAACATACAGAGAGTCCCAGTCTCAAAGATGGCTCAGTGATTTCCACATCAGTATGCAGAGTTAAGTCCTACACAGGGCAGTACAAAAATCTGTGTTCTGCACAGTATGTAGATACAAGTCTAAGTTGTAGATTCTTACATAGGTTAGCACACACCAGATTTTTTTTTTTTTTTTTTTTTTAATCGGGCACATATAATCAAGAAATACATCCTACAAGCTTGGTACCATGTTTTGTTACTCAAACATCCACCATTGACTAAAATACAGCTACATTCACTAGGAAATCATCATTGATGGGGATGATACAATACTGTAAGAAGTGTCCATTATGAATTACAAAAGCAACAAATGGAACAGACACCACAGATCAAGTATTAATGAATATTGCATCACATTACAGCTCCTCTTATCAGTGGCAACAAAGTGTCTTTCATACAGACAACTGAATACATTTATCACACCAAGGCAAGTAATTGTGTGCTTGAAATATACACACTGGTGCATTACACTGACAGGTTCTGGCAATATAGGTATTAATCACTTATTCACAATCCAAGAACATTAATGAAGAAATAAAGAGCTTTCAAATAAGACCTGCATGTTGCACACTGATACCAAAATCAGGCATGTAAAAATTGTCAAACTGAGTTAATACAGAAAGACCTGGAATTCTTTGTTGCGGGTTTGTTTGGGGTTTTTTAATTGTGTAAAATCATTTGCTTCATGGCTAGCAGCTAGCCTTCAAAGCAAGCTAATTCAAGTATCTCTGCTTATACTCACTGGGTGAAAGAACTCTTTAAATGCAAAATATTCAAAAATCTGCTTGTTTATAGTGTGATATGTTTTACACAAAACCCAAAATAAAATAAAATAAAATAAACCAGAGAGAGAGAGAAACAAGTTTCAACACCAGTTCAGTTTTGCTATCAAGATAATTTCAAGTCTACAGGAAAAAAATTGATGTATTATTCTGATAGTTACTTGCTTTATCTAATAATTCTCCACCAAAACTACACCCACCGGTAATAATATAGGAAGTGCAAGTACTGACATGACTCACAGCATCTTTTTCTCATGTTCTGTAACTAAGCCTACCAGAACATGCAAATAACAACATATGTATGTTGTTGGCACTGAGAGAAAGGCTAGGAAGCATGATTCTCCCCATATACAGCTATTTTTTAAAAAGAAAAATATCTATGCAGCTGCTTCACTGTGACTGTACTACAAACAAATTTTGGTACAGACATCAGACTATTCTTCACACCAGCACCTATGATGTTCTTACTATTACAGTAAATGAAAACAAGACTGCTAGCTGTGGGAAAAGACTCAATATCATAAGTGGAACCAGAATGCCTTTTAAACCTGAGGGTTTTTTACTGTATTGTAAACTAGTTTGTATCTTCCCTAGCTCCCTGGAGGGAAACCCCCACCTTCCTAATTAGTATGCAAGCCTTGCCAGGCCAGGTAAACCCTTCCCTGATTGGCCTATTGTTAACCCTTCCCCT
>JAWWEE010000085.1:22209693-22258228 GCA_035221455.1 Xenops minutus | reverse complement strand
CTGCCCCTCCTCTTTCCCTCACAAGGAAGTTGTAACTGCAATGAGGTCTCCCCTCAGTCTCCTCCAGGCTGAACACACCAAGTGCCCTCAGCCACACCTCATGCAGCTTCCCCTCAAGGCTCTTCACCATCTTCATTGCCCTCTTCAGACGCTCGCTAACAGCTGAATATCTTTCTTGTGGGAGTTATCAAAAGGCTAAAAATAATGATCAAATTTTCAGTGTAGTAATCATCAGAGGGACTACCTCTTAATGATTGATGTATCATAACTCAGTTTGAGGAAAATAGTTTGCCTTTTAGTTTTTAATGACCTGAAAAACTTGGTTGAAATCCAGGTGGGGGCAAAGTGGGGTGACCATAGATAAATAGCTAGAGGTATGTGAATATCATCAAATGTTCTGCCCCTTTTGATTCCTTTAATAGTTTGCTGGGTTTTACTCTTGCTTTTAAATAATTATTTGTTGGTTGGTAGCATTTCACAGCTTTAGTCTTTCTGTAGTCTTGCTAGTTTTCCTTTTGCATGAAAGGAAAATGAAGTTAGTATATTTGGGAGAGAAATGGGAATTCAACGTCATCAGTGTTTAAGCTTTGTTTTCTTACCCTCTAAACTTTCTAGCCATACATACAGCTGCTATGGATATGCTGGGAGGATCTGGAATAGAAAAACAGTGCAGAAAAACGGACATCCTGGCAGATGCTGCATATTGCATTTTAACAAAACCAAAAAGTTTCACTGGTAACTTCATTATTGATGAAGTTCTGCTGAGAGAAGAAGGAGTTAAGGATTTTGATGTCTATGCAATTGCACCAGGTAAAAGAGACCTTTAAGGTGAGAAGCAAGTTCAGAAAGGAGGAAAGGACATATGGAGAATATTAATATAGTTTTATTTCTAGGGGCTCTTAAATTAGTCTGTAAAAAAGTTGCTTTGCCTCAGCTTTGAGGACATGCCTTCCTGGAAACACATAGGCATCCACTGGGAGTCTAATAATCAAATGCCTATTAACTTAATTTAAGAAAATATCTAATGAATTCTACCTGCGTTGTAAATGTATATATTAGTATTTAACACCTAGTGAGATAGATTTTTATTTTTTCCCTTCTTCAAATTTGCCTCATTGCAACTTTAAAAGCCTTCTAGATCAATTTTTAAAGGAGCAATACTCTAAGTGTATTATTTCATGCTATGTTTTTCCTTAAAATTGTAGTTGTTTACTTACAGACTTGGCTGTAGTTTCTTATGAAATGAATTCCTGCTGTCCAACTTTACTTGGACTTATTATTACATTTTGCCACCCTCTTAGGTCACCCTCTGATACCTGACTTCTTCTTGGATGTTGAAACTGACACTATGAAAGCTGTGAAACAAGAAGGATATGGTAGGGAAAGCATTGTGTAAAATTCCGTAATTTCTGACAATAATGAGTGCTCTATTTCAAGTTGTTTTTCTCTTTTCTCCTAAGAGTTTGGACTCCACTCATTTAGCAAAAACCATTTTTCATTTGGAAGATAAGATTTATGGAAGTGATTCTGTACTGAAAACTAGGGGAAAAATCTTACCTCCTGCAGGACTTTTATGGTATAAGTCAATGCATTATTTTGAAGAATCTTTTTTTACACATCTGAATGTGGTATTAAGAAGGTCACAGGTAAATATCACTGGAAATGAGATAGCAAATGGCACATTCTGCAAGAGTATCTCCTTTGCCTTGTTAAATTTATACAAAAGAATATGACTCAAAAACCTTCATGGCTTCTTAGATGAAACATGCACAATGTACACAATTAAAATAACTCTTAGATGAAAGGCAGAAGTCTTTTTTAGAAAAGCATTAGTTTTACTTTTTCAGAACTGTAGTGTGTGAAGTTGGAGGGCAGCTAAGAATGCTGAAGGTTTCATAGGAGTGTCAAAAGAGGGGTAAGAGAAGGGCAGAGGAAGCAAAGTTGGAACAGTTTTTTTCTGTTGGAAATATTGTTTGAGCTGTTGCACGAGGAGGACGATTCTGCCAGAGATGGATAGTGTTAATTCCCTGGGCCTCACAGTGCAGGTTATTTGTGGGGACTCACAGAACAGACCTAACTATTTTTTGTTACTGAAGACAGCTAAGAGACTTTCAGCAGTATTTGTAGAGGCTGTTCAACTTGATTGGCTTTGTAAATTGCAAATGCTGTCTTTTGTTGTTAAATGTGCATGTTTGCTGATCAAAGCAGTCAATTAATTTGCAGCTTAGAAGCTATTGCAGAAGAATTTATGAAAATATGCATGTTTTTTACAAGACAGAACAGACAAGTATTTTGAGATGAAAGTGATGGTTATTAAAGTCACTGATTTATTTTTTTAAACGTTGTCAGGATTATATGGATTGCATTAGAAAACTGCTTGTAAGAATTTGTAATGAACTGTGAACAGTAAGAATTTTGCTGTGGTTTTGTTTTCACTTTTCTTTTGACATATTAGGAAGCAAAATATATTGCAGAATTACTTTTAGTGCTGTACACCTATTCAGATCCTAGGTGCAGAAAGCATCCTTTATCAGTGTAAATACTGAATTGGGAAAATAATAATTTTCCCTACTTTGAAACTTAAGTATTTTCAAATGGAATTCTTTGTGCATGTTTCTCCATTAATTTTTTAAGTGGTTTGCATTTGAAAGAGTAGAATAATCTTTCTTGCAGGTGGAGCGGGAGTGTTCAAAGAGGAGAAGACAGAATCTACTCCAGCCAAGCCATCAGGGCCTGTTGCAGAAACATTCAGAGTTATTCAGGGGGCAATGACTGAAGAGAATGTGAAAAGTACTCAGGGCATCTTTCAATTTGAATTATCTGGTAAGACCATTACTTGTGAAACCTTGCCCAGCAATCACTCAGTGATTTCAAACAGAAGCATTCACCTTTTCAAGCCGGTCCCAAAACAGGTCAGCTCCTCTTCCATTCTGTGTGATGCTTCTTCTCAGGATTCTTCAGCAGGTGCAGGGAGCTGCCACCGCTCCTGCCATATGCGGAGCCTTTGTCACTTTGTCACTGCCCTCAGCACAGGGTGAACATGATGACAGATGGGGAGGCACCCCCAGGGTCACGTTAAAACACCCAGTGCCACCATCTCTGAGCAAAGTGCAGCCTTTGGGCTCTCCTGCCCATGTCCCTTACACATGGTGCTGGGGTCGCCTGCTGGAGGTTGGCTTTACCTGCCCACAAATGGGGCAAGTGGTCACTCTTTGCAGAGCATCCTCCAGCATGTGGACCACCATGGAACTGCTCCAGGTGGACACAGCTGTGGCATCTGATGGAGGGAACAGGGAGGGAAGAGTGCCTTTGCTGCCTTTATCACCTCTCTTCCTTCTCTGAACAGGTGATGGTGGAGGAACGTGGTATATTGACCTGAAGACCAAGGGTGGGAGTGCTGGTTTTGGAAAGCCTCCTGTGACAGCTGATGTGGTTATGAGCATGTCCAGTGCTGACTTCGTGAAAATGTTCACAGGTGAGGGACAAAGGCCTTTGTGAGGCCAGACACAGGTACCAGTGCCCAGAAAACCTTCTGGTGATGTGGGAGAAGACCAGCGTCTGGCTTTCTGATCTGGGATGGAGGAGCTTTTGGCTTTTTATGGCTCAAGTGACAGTGTAGGCCAGAACTGCTTTTGTTTTTCTAGACTCCTGTGTTCTGTGAACAGGAAAAGAGCAAAAGCTTTTACTGCTTTTATTGACTATGTATTGACATTTTAGCAGCCAGAATAGCTTCAGAAAGAATACATTCAATGTGTCAGACTTCTGCACATCTCTAAGCAGTGTTTCCTAAATGTGCCCTGCTTTTACAGGAGGATTTGATAGCAATGTAACTGCTAGGTCTCACTACTGGCATTATATTTTCCTGTGAACAAGCTGTGTCACATTCTTTTAATTTTCTGATGGTTCTGTTTCTTCTTTTTAGGTAAACTAAAACCAACTATGGCCTTCATGTCAGGAAAATTAAGGATTAAAGGAAACATGGCACTAGCAATGAAGCTCGAGAAGATGCTTACACAGCTTAACTCTAAACTGTGAGGGGAAACCTTTGCTAGCACAACAGTGGCCTTTCATTTATAACTGCAATGCTGTTTTAAATTTTTAGTCCTTATTTTTCTGTGATGCAATATAAGGAATATGGATAAAATGTGAAATTTTTATAGAAGCAATAACTCCATCTGATTAAGACAATAAGGTGTTTGTGATTAAACTAATTGCTATTCAAGAATACACTTATCAGGTTGCAGGTGTTTTCATTACTTCTGTTCCTCTGGATCAATGTAAGGCATCTGTAGTGAGTTTTTTCCCACACTATTGCTTGTACACATTTCATATGAAAAAGGTGCAAGGAGCAAATATCACCCTGCAGATGTGTGCTAGAAGTGCTATACCGAAATTGATGAGCTGGCTTAGAAGTGGAAGCAATATGATCAGTTTGCAGGGCCTTAATTATACCCAGTAACTTGGTATCTAAATTTTCTTTTTCTGTCCTGAATTTGTTACCTACACAAGTTCTCATACCTCTGTATTGCATTCAGGCTGCACAGACATACTGAGTTATAAGCAAGTTTTCTTTTTGTGCAAAGGTACATTTGGACACATGCACGCTCGTGTATTCTCTCTCTTCCCTTCACTCCACTACATCACTGTAGGCAGCCACTTTCCCTTCCTTCCATGTGGCTGGTAAAGATTGAAGGTCACTGATAAAAGCATGATTGTTGCCACTCTCTAAGTACATAAGTGCACACATGGACTGCAACTTTGTGTGACAGCATGTGCAAAGCTAGGTGGAGCAACCTCTTAAAATGTTTATTCATTGTTCCCAGAAGGACTGCACAGAATTTGGAACATTTACTCTTCTAAGCAAGACGAGACTCTTGCAAGACCTAGGATTTATTTTTTAATTCACTTGATAGCCCAGTAGTTTACAAGTTTTTAAAGCATGTGCCTGTCTAAAATTGCTTATGACCTGTATTGTGAAGGTCTGTATTATAGTTTGTATTATGAGCTGTACTGCTTTTATTGCACTTCACAGAATCACAGAATGGGTCAGGTTGGAAGGGACCAGGAGGTCCAACCTCCCTGTTTAAGCAGGGTCATCCTAGAACACATGGCACAGAATTGTGTCCAGGTGGTTCTTGAGTATCTCTAGTGAGAGAGAGAGTCCACAACCTCTCTGGGCAATCTGTTCCAGTGTGCAGTCACATGCACAGTAAAGAAGTTCTTCCTCATATTGAGGTGGATCTTTCTGCGGATCAGCTTCTGCCCATTTCCCCTTATTGTCTTATTGCTTCACAGAGCCTGGCTCCATCCTCTTGACACCCTTCCTTCAGATACTTAGATACTGCTGAGGTAAGACAGTTGAATTCTGGTAGCAAGATAAGACCTGTCAAATTCACCTCTGCCTTGCAGTCTTGGAGATCTTGAAAAATGGTAACACAAGTTCCTTTCTCAGCAGACACAATGGGCTGGGGGTGCTGAGAGAGGGAGGGATGGATGGAGGGGATGGCTTACAGTACATTGGGCAACATGGTAGAATGGCAGCCAAGGGCTGCCCCAGTCAGAGGGGCAGAACCGCTGGGCTGTGTGACTGTTCCCATGCTTATCCCTGTCAGGAAGTGAGCTGAGCTCAGCTGAGCCATCAGCATGGCTGTCAGCCCAAGGCTTACTGCAAAGTCTCTGTGCCTGCTGCCCATCCCTAACTGCCTGCCCCTGCCCCTGCCCCTGCTGCCTGTGCTGCTGGTCCCAGGGGCTGTGCCCAAAGGTTTCAGTCTCCACTGGGCAGTGTCTGGTTCCCACCCCCATTCTGGTGTCTTGGTTGGTCACTGCTCTCTCCCTGACTGTTGGCCTGCTTATCCCAGAATACTGTCAGTCTGCACAGTTCTACCAGCTTAAGGATAGCAGAAGCACTGGCATACACCAGGACGTGGAAGCAAAGGCTCTGCAGTGAATAGGAGGGAAAGAAGATCCAGCACTGGAAACCAGAGTCCTCTGGAGGAGACCAAACATCTGAACTGATGGTGCAGTAATGCACACATACTGCTGACTGCAATCAATGCAGTAAAAAACTGGGTATGCTCTGCCTCTCTACAGAGCAGAAACTCCACTGCAGTGAAGGACCACTCCCCTGCCCAAACCGCCCTTCCCTCTGATGATGCAGCATTCACTCTGGAGCAGAGCTGGCCTCTGATCCCCTAGCTACTTGCAGGAGAATATGGTATACCCTTCTCTTAAGAGTCACTTCTTTAACTTTGTAGGCCAGGTATTTTACCCATCAGGCTTCTAACTTACACAGACTTACTCAACAGCTGCCATGTTGTGTTGCAGCAACGCCTCTTTGTCTGCCAGTGCTCCCCCTGGCACTACAGACCGGTGTCTGCTAGAGCCTCCCTCTGCCAGCTGCTTCTCACTCCCCCACCTTCCTCTGTGACTGACCTGGGTCTGCCTGAGGAAGGTGATGAGGACATGCAGCCCACGCAGAAGGAAGTGGCAAGCAAGGTCCTGGTGAGTGCTGCCAGCTGGGCCCTGAGTGTCCTCAAGACAGTGAGAATATCTTTCAGGCCACCAATCAGCTCTGAACACACCATGTGTCCTCCAGGTGACAGTCCTAACAAACTTGGTGCCTCCTTTCCAGTCTCCTCTCTTTTTGAGTGGCATTTGACATTTTACCATCACTCAGACCTTAAAGCATTGCTTTTAATGAATGTATCTCAAAATGAATATAGAAATAGGTAAAAACATTATATTTTTCAGTCTGAAAGGGAAGCAAACTAAGGAAAAACCACTTGTGCAAGATCATGTAGTACACCAGGGGCATAGATCACAGGTATTCCCATCCCTTGGTCTGCATGATATTGTTTCCTCCACTTGTTGACAAATGTCCACCCCAATGAATAGTCCTGCTATTTCACCATACTAAGAAGAGAATTTTTAGCAGAAGAATGGTTATATTTAAAATACTCCTCTTAAATTCTCTACTATTTGATTGGAATATTAATTAACCTTTGGATACCTAACAACATAAGTTAAGGATACTTATGAATATACTGTTAGTAAAAGCAATCCACAAATTTGGCACAAAATCCAACAATTTATTAGAAATAAATAAGGACTGTGGAGGAGATTCGAGGTGATTTCTTTTAAGTCTTTATTTTTTTGCATCTTTAGTGACAAAATAATTACATAGTTATAATAAATGGTAATTATTAAATTGGTTGAAATTCCCCAACTCACAGCTATTGTTTTTGTGTTGCTTAGAACAATGTGTATTATTACATCCAGTTAATGACATGGTTTCTCGTCTTCAAACATTTTTCTTTGCAACTTAAAAAGGTTTCAAAGGTAGTAGTGGAGATAGATAGATAGATGTGATAGGAAAGGCACTGTATGAACAAGTTGATCAATTCTAGTGATAATGAATGCCCTCTGGATTTCAAGTTGGTTGGTTTGTTTTTTCTTCCAAGAACTTGGACTCCATTCAAGGTACTTGACAAAAACCTCTTTTCTCATTTAGAGGGTGAGATTTATGTAAGTGGCTGCAGAGCCTTTGTATTCCAAGCCAGTGAAAGAATGTTACCTTTTGTATATCTATAACCAGTGCCTTATTTTGAAGAATTATTAATTATACGGAAGGTCACAGGTAAATATTGCTGGGAAAAGCAAAAAATATATTTTTAAAAAAGCAATTTTAAAACTTTAAACAGCAGTAAAAATAAATATTGCTGGAAAAAGAAATCAAATGGAAAACAGCACAATTTGCAGGAGTGTTATATGATCTGTCATGCCAAATTATACCAGAAACAGTCTGATGAAGCATGAAATTTGCATGGTTTACAAACCTATTTTTTGATACTGTAGATACCTAAAAGACTTTCAACAGCATTTTTAGTGGCTGTTCAGCTTGATTTGATTTGTAAATTGCAAAAGCTGTCCTGTGTTGTTAAATGTGTATTTTCACTGTGGTAAAACAAAATACCGATCCAATTGATGTCTTTAAGCAGAATTCTCTGTATTTTAAGTAGAATTCTCTGGATCTTTAGGCAGAACTCGCTGTTCCTGTCTCTTCCTTTGATCTCTGTTGCAGAGGGAACCCGATAGTATCATTCTCACCTTTGACTCCTCTTTTGAAAGTAAAAAGAAGCTATCAGTTGTGTTTAGCAGATGTTGCTCAGTGTTTGTGGAAAGTTTTTGTGTTTTACAACATGCTTGGCAATTGTCTAAGATGAGGTCTTCTTCGGCACTCAGCCTGGGATTCTGGGAGTCCTGAACTGAACTTTGCTCAAAACTGAGTAGGGGTACCCCCCAAAATGACCGTCGGAGACCACCCGAGACCCCCGAAGAGGCCCACGCAGACACAGTGACACATATTACATCAGGCTGCTCAAGCTAAGCGATTATGCACTAGGTGGGTGGTAATTATGTGTTAGATAAGTGGGTTTATATAGATTTCAATGTGTAAATGCTCTCGCTTTTTACTGCTTTGATTTGTGGAAAATGTCCACCTTGATCAGAATAATCAGTGTCTCCTTTCTAAATCTGAGTCTTTGTCCGTGTTTAGAGAGTTCCAAAAATTGGCAACAAAATCAGTAAATTGATTTACAGCTTAGAAACCTTTGCAGAAGAACTAATTTCTCATAGGTGGAGCCCGAGCGTTCAAAGAGGAGAAGACAGAATTTTCTCCAAGAGCAAGAGCTTACACTGCTTTTATTAACCATGTATTGACATTTTAGCAGTGAGTATAACTTCAAAAAGAATCCAGTGTGTCGAACTTCTCTTCTGCACATCTCTAAGCAGTGTTTCCTAAATGTGCCCTGGTTTTACAGGAGGACTTGGTAGGAAAATAACCTCACTTTTTTCATCTCCCCTGAGAGACCTGAGTTATATGGTCTTCTATCAGTTAAAATCAGTCATAATCTAATAATTTCATTAAGTAACAGTATACAACTGGCCCTCTTACAGAGTGTTTTCTGGCTCCAGAAAAGGTATACATTGGTGAAGTACTGTTGGACAGGAGACAGTGTCACAACTTTCACAATGTGACATTGCTACACTTCTCTATAAGTGTGATTTTTGCATTTATCACTAGTCAAAACAGTTCTGAATATTCTTTAGCAAGCTTCAAAACAATGACAGAAGAGAACAGAGTATTCACACACACACACAAAAAAAGTTATCCAGTAGGTTAATCATTATAATTAAATACTTTCACAAATGGACTGGAAAAGTAAATTCTATTTTAATTAATCAGCCTCCTCTTAACAGAACTTTCTAACAGAACTTTTTTTCTTACAACGTTATCTTATCTTTGAATTACCTGATGTCTAATGAGATGTGAGTTCTAATTCCAGGATTAGGGGATGCACGGTGTGTTTCCATGTAAGAGCTGAGGTCAGCACTAACTTTTCCTCTGACTGGGAAACAGCATTTTTCTCTCTAGTACTGGTTTCACAAAGTTTGTAGGAACTGACCACCCCTAACAGATATTATTTAAAAAAGCTGATGATTCCAAGCTATTGGAAAACACGGTGTATGTGCTTGCATACCAAATATGGCTATATAAATTTTGTTTCTTTAAAGAGACACTTTGAAATACTTAAAATACATCTTTATACAGATATTAGAAAATGTTTTTCCAGTGAACATATGTATTCAAAGTATATTTTCAAATGCTGTCCTGCAACACTTCAAAAACTGAAGCAGATGAAGTAACTTGGGTTTTGGGAGCAAACTTGTTTAATTTAATACCTATTTCATAATCAACCCCTTCATAATCAATCATGCCTTTGCAGTCTTCCCTTCTGTGCAACTTTTCTGCCAAAGAATTTTTCTTTTTCAGGATTACTGTGGTGGAGGAGAAAGGTGTGTAGCATCTAGTATAACATTAACTATGTCCTGGCACCTGAAGACATAATATGTTTATTTGCTTCCCTGACTGTGTGGGGGGTTAATGGTACATGTGCTTCTTGTGCAGTCAGTAATACTGCTCTTGCATAACATGGTTGATAACTGTAATGTCATTTGTTGATGTACTGAGATGCCTGTAACACCTAAAGAAAGGTGTCAGCTTTTTCAGAAGAAAAGTGCTTTTGTTCGAGATGGATCCAGAGCAGCACAACCTGTCTCCAGCTGTGTTTCTTCCCTCTCTATTACATCACTGTTGCTTGTATGATGGAGGAGTGGGAGCTCACCATGGCGTTCTAGGAGATACTGATTGCTGCTAGCATCCAGATCAGGGCTGTGCCTGGACACAGATACAGTTATATGAAGAATTGCTTATGACAGGGAGAGAAGGGCAGGAAGTACCACATCGTGCACTTTGATTGGTGTAAGTGGTTATGGATTCATGCCCAACAGGACAATCAATTCATTAACAAGAACATGGAAAGCCAGAAAACTTGGAGCTCTGTTTTTCAATTAAATATATTTAAACCATGCTACTTGACCCAGGATGAGTGTGGATCCCCTGGGTATCTCACCCTAAGAATTTTTAAAATAAGTTGTGGAACCCAGTGATCCAGAGTACTAGGGATATTTGATCCTTGCTTTCCAACACTCATATTATGCCATTTCTGGAGTTTTCATTTAAAAACACATGACTTAAAGCCAAGCCAGTCCACTGTGCACTGTTAGGACAAGACCTATAATAGGTGTGGTAGTAGAGGAATTATTGAAGGTATTTACATTCTGCAGAGGATTTCTACATGAGGTCAAAACTGTGTTGCTTTTTAATCCATTGCTTACTTCACAGCTTTTGAGGTTCATAAAAATGAAGTGACTAAACAAACTATGACTGTTCTGCTGCTTTGTGTAACTGGAGAGGAAGCTACAGGTTTTCTGGGTGATGATAAAGGTGGAGAACATCTCCAAGACCAACGTAAGACACAGACATGATCCACATGCTGCTGACGGTAGAGAGCAGGACTGATGACTAATCCATGACATTGGGAAGAGACATAAACTTATGTCTCCTGCTCTCAAGGGTTGTTTCGATGTCTTCTATCCCGCATTTTCAGCACGGTTCCAGCTCCGCCGGAGTTCTGAGAGGCGCCGGGATCGAGGAAGCGGCAGTGCCAGCAGAGGGAGCAGGCAGCACACCGGAGCGCCCCTGGCTTGGACACCCTGCGGCTCAAGGACACTGCCGGATGGAGTCCTGCTGCCCTGCCAGGCTTGCAGCAGGCTTCCTAGAGGGCAAAGTTCATCAGTACCTTTTCTCCTCAAAGCAGGGTTCAAGTGTGGGATTGGCTAAGATAAGCAGGTTTGTGGCAAAGTCAAAATCTGTGTCTGTGCCTTGCAGCCTCTCACCTCCCTCCTCTTGCTTCTGGTAGAGAGTCCCTGCACTAGAGCAGGAGTGAGGGTGTACTTCTAGGTGAGAGAGCAACAGGGCTTGTCATACTTATTTATCTCACTGAAACAATCAGTGAGAGTGTAATGCTTTGTTGTCAGGGTCAGTCTTGGTTGGCAAGAACACACTGTAAAAGCAGAGTATCTAAGTGAAATCTATTCACTGATACAGATCTCTCAGACTTCAAAGTTTACCAGGCCAGAAATGGAGGGAATAAAAAAATAACACAGTTACCTCAACCCAAGTTGGGAGGAAACAGCTGGCTCAGTTGAATAATGTCCTATGTTCATGTTTACAATCTTGTTGGCTCTTATCTTCTTTGAAGAAAAGGAGAGCCCCTAAACCACACAAATTATGATACACTTTTGTCAGCCTGTTATAAAAGAGCAACTGCACCAAAGGCTGTAAATGGCCCCAGGATTTCTGTGGTGGAGCCAAGAATCAGTCCCTGCATCAGTCCAGTTCTGTCACTGCAAAACTTTTCCTCACCCACCATCTTTTGCACTATGAGCTCTATAAGGGACCCTGTAGAACAGCAGTTCTGCCCTCATAGACCAGCGTTAAGTGGGGAACATAAATGGATGCACTGGTTGTCTGCTACAGCCTTCACAGGTCATTTCCAGAGAGCTACTCCCCTTTTCTGAACCCAAGAGCTCAATGCTAGCAATGCAAGTGGGTGAAGAGCATGATCCAGTTATACTTTAAAGGCACTCTGTGTTGTAAAACACATTAGGGAACAACTTGAGGCCACAGGCTGGAGACAAAAGCATCATGGTTTCTTAGACATAGAAACAGCTATTGTCCCTATCCTATGTACAGAAATTATACACTGTATGTTCTTACTGTCAGCCAAATCTTCATCGTATAATTAGCACATACTTACAGTGCCAACTCTCCTGCTTGCTTTCAAGTGGTTTTCTTGTTGAGCTGTTATTACACACTTTTACCATAGTCATTATTCAGATTTTTGTTTAAATTGCTCTTTTACCTGTATATTTCACACACCTGCTGTTGCCACAAATATGTCCTTCTCTGCTAAACCCCCAGATGTCTCTACTGTCCTTATGGGAATTCCCAAAGTAAATGGGGAGTTGCTATCCAGTTAAAGAGGAAACGGAGAACTCCAATCCCACTCTTTTCTGTCTCAACCTGCTCTTGTAGATGGCTGCCTTGGGGAAGTTGTACAGTGCATGCAGTTCATCAAGGCTTTCTCTGACTGTGGGGTTATTTTTATTTTCCAGGTTAGTATATTTTTCCTGTAAGACATGTAAGTTATTCACCTAAAACAGAAATAATTTTTAATACTGAAAGAAGATAATTATTTAAATTTTAAAAATCATTTTTGTAAGTGCTCTTCTTTTAAGCAAACATTGAAGAAATTACAAGATTTTCTCTAATGCAGCAGTTCATATTCTGTTGCATTTACACACAGACAACGTTGACAACTTCACTTGTTCTTCCATGAGAAAGAGATTTGTACAATTTGTGTAATAAGAGTGTAATGAGTACTGAAAATGAGATTTCATGGACTCCGTGAGTCCATAGCAGACAAGAGGAGCCTGGAAAGTAAACTGATTTAAAATCCATGGAAACTTAATATAAAACAGAGTTGTGTGGTGACAACTCTGAAAAGGCACAGAGTGTATTCTCAAGGGTATTTCAGGTCTCTGATGAAGCAGCACAGAATTTTCAAAAGCACCTTGGGGGCTGATCTTCATATACCTTTTTCTGTGTACTACTAATAGCTAGTTGCAGCCTAGTAACAAAACTAACAAAGGAAGGACCAGCAGGAAGTTAGTTCTGCTCTGATATTCTTGGGTGTTAATATGAAGTATCCTTGTGACGACCACGATGACAGGATTTGTTTGTAGTGTTTCCTGCAGCATCATGCATATGTGAAGAAAAGATGTTTGTCAAACATGCCAGTCTGAGGTCGGGGTGGAGAAAACTAACAGATACTTCTGTCAGGTTGCCAGCTGGCCCAGACAGGGTATTAAAAAATTTAGAATCGACCCAAAGGCTGGATGTTTTTCCTGGGCTACACCAGTGCAGCTCTGCCACACTGCTACTGAAAACACAGAGACCAAAGCCCTCTGCATAGGCAATGAGAGAAGGACTCTGCCTCCTTATTCACTATCTCCCAGCATCCCAGGAGAGTATTGTAATACCTTACCTCCTCTCATCACCACAGTCGTCTGCAAGTCAGACCACTTGTCTTCCTGCAGTTCTGGAGGAAACTGCTGCCCATCTTGCTGTCCTTGACTTCAAGTCCTCATGACTGGATCTCTGTAAGTTGTACCTGCCCCACAGACTTATCTCTTGCTCTGCCCTTTCAGAGCACTGATGTCCCACCAGGGAACACATCCCTTGTCCAACCCATTAATACTGGCTTGCAAACACCTGTTTCTCACCAAGCCCTTTCATCCAGAGAATTGTGCAAGCAAAGGCTTGGTGGGACTGCCTTGTGTTTAAGCCTCTGAGAGGGGACTGCAAGAGTGTTCCAGACTAACACACAGACTTTTGAGGTGGGAAGCTGGCTCCCCAGATTTTTTGTGCTCATATCTTTACAAGCAGTGTTGAGGTGGAGGAAGTCTCAGTGAAGATCCAGTTGTCTGCTTGCTGGATGACTGTCTGAAACAGGTTTTCATCACAGTGGTACAGAGGAGGCAATGTGGAACACCACAAGGTTCTGTCAGGCATTGAGCTCCTCTTGGACCTTCTGGGTATCCTTCCAGATACTACTCTCTCCATGTTCCAGTTGACTGATAGAATAAAATCTTGCTTGGGTCACAGCAAATGAAGTCTAAAGAGGATGACAAGTCTTCCAACACTGGTGTTTCAAGGGGCTGCCTTTTTTGGCAAGACACCGACTGTGCTAGGAATTTTTCCTGTCTCAAAAATGATTCCATCTTGCACTCCAGGAGCTATTTCAGTTGGGAGCACATTCCTCTGAGGAATACGCCTTTGAAAACTACAGCAGGGTATTCCTAATATGATGAGACACTGGCTCATGATCTGCATTTGGCTGATGCCATGATCAGCAGCCCTTGGAGGAGACATGGTAATGGAAACCTGTGGTGAACTCATGCAAAGAACAGCCTGTTGTGGCAGTGGCCTAATCCTGCCTCTCTTCTTATGAAGCAGTCAGTCCTGATTTTAAAACTGCATCTGGTCAAACAGACTATTCTTGGCCTTTCTTGTTGTTCACTCTCATCCCAGCTGCTCTTGTGATAGGTCTATAGTATATGGCCAACCTTCTCCTAAAAACAGAATTATTTTCTGATTGGCATTTTCTGATTGCCTTTGTCTTCATCCTGGCTTGTTAATCATCTTCCAGGGCAGCTTCCCTCCTTCTCTGAGGGCTGGGGAATTTCACATGGGGTGCTGTTTCACTTTTGTGTTTCAGCTGACAAAGTTTTTTGCACAGCATCAGGCTCATGTTCACTGGTGGGGGCTGATGGAGAGCTTTTGTGTGTACTGACACAGCCTGCTCATCTAGGCAGGAGAGAACAAGAACTGTAGGAGTGTGACTCATTTGTTGGTTCCTTGCTGCCTGGGTCAAATGCAGGGCAGAGCTGGGCAGCAGAAACACACCACTCAGCCTGAATCCCAGCTCACCTGCCAGTCCTGCAGGAATGGGGAACAGGTCCAGTTGGTGCACACCTTGTCTCACACAGGACATTCCTCAGAAAAGCGCTGCTCCATTCCTTCTTGGCCAATACAGTGCTGGGGGGGAGATGGGGAAGCTGACTGGGTTCACAACAAAGCCATGAAGTCACTTGGTGTCCCTGTGTTTTCTATGAGGTGGTGGCACCTGTGCTCTGATGTAGCTGTCACTTGCCATGACCTCTGGATCTCTCTTCAAGCAGGTGGTCAGGTGTTTCCAAACAGGAGGATTCCTTTCTCTCCTGTTTGGTGAAACAAGAATGAGACTTCAAGGAGTTAACTGAATTAGGCAAAGCATTTTGCTTTGCTGGGTGAGGGGAGAAAATTGTCTGATGTTTTGTTTTAGCTCGTTCTGTTCAATGTCCTGTTCTGTCCTGCTTAGTAGACCAAAGTCTGTTCATTATAGAAATAATGGTAGGAGTAAAACACAATAGAATACAAGGCCATAAATCTTGTAGATTTTGATGTTTGAAGTAGATATAGGAGGCCCAGAGCCAGGACTTTGTACGCTTGAAGAATCTGGGTCAGGCCAAGCTGATGAAGAGTATCAAAAACGACCACCAGGAGATGAAGAGGAGGAGACCACCTAAAAGCTGAGCCAAAAGAAGAGTCTCAAAAGCTCCACCCAAGCTCCACCTAGATTCTTCCTAGTTATGAATGTATATGTTAGATGATGAAACTGTGTACCTGAAATGTATAAATGAATTGTTTTGCACCTTTTGAGTGAGTCAAGCTAGTTAGTCCAGAGTGAGCTGGCTAGCTTCCCAATGTTGGCAATAAATACCTTTACTAATAAAACATCCAAAAGACTCTTAGCAGTTTCTTTTATTCCGACATTTATTTGGCATCATTGGCAACTTGTTTCCTATTTCACAGCCTACTGGCCCAGTCTATCTGTGAAAGGCTCGGATCTTGTGGTATCTGGTACGCTTTTGTGTTTGCCCATTGTTTTTGGCCTGCTGGTGGCACTGGTGTTAATGAGGTGGCAGGCTACCTGTGAGGTTACCTAGGAGTTCCGGAGGGTAGAACACAAGCTTCCACTGAGCACTATAAGTAATAGTTTTCCTGACACTGAGGCCTGGAGTGAGACAATTCACCCTTGTCACACAGCCTGATAAGGTTGAAAAATGGTCATAGCACAGATGGGTACATACAGGACAGTGAGTTGCCAGAGGTCATAGAGTAAAATCTGTGTTGGGTCTGGGATGATGATGTGATACACTTTCTTCCTCAGCCCACTGCATTAATGACAGGCCCCTGCTGCCTCAGCTGGGCATGTGGACCACCTATGCAGAGATGCTTAGCACCTCTGGCAGGTGCTTATACCAACAGCCAGACCTCTGTCTTGATGTGTTTTATGCCAAGTGAGGAGGAGAAATGATCAGCAATAACACCTCACCACAGCAGTCTCAGCTTCACAGAGGCAGTCTGTCTGCCCACCCTGCACCAGCCAGCACAGTCCTGTTGTGTCAATACCAGCAGCTTTCCTTCCTGGAGTAAACCTTGCTTTCTCCAGAACCTCTGCACACATGATCATGGCCTCCCAGTGCAGTTACTAATATAGGCTGTAAGCTAAATCAAAATCATCCAGAGCTGCAATTCTGTGCTGAGTGCTGGTGACGTTATTCCAGGCTAGCTGAGCTCTTCAACAGCAGACATGATATGGACCAGAAGCCTCTGATGCAATTACAGCCTTGTGTACAATACTGTCATGATACTAGGGCACAATAGCTGAGCAACCGTGTCACAGGTTTGAGAAACATTTTCAAACCCTCTTTTTGATTAACATGCACAGAGAGAGCATTGACCTGGGGTCACTCCTGACAGTGAACTGAAGAAGGAGTAGGAAGAGGGGAAGAAGGTGTGAGGAGGATAGGCTAGGGGGCTACTTTGTCCTGGTGTCACAAAAGAGAACAAGAGAAAAAGAGAAAAGCAAAATAAAAATTGCAAAGGAGTGAACAAGATTGAAGACCAGCAGTGAAGAGCAAACCCCTTCTGTTGCCTGGCTGCAGGTGATGTGCCTGATTGTAAGGCTTCCAGAGAGGAAGGCAGTACTCCTCCTCAGGAATTCCTTATTGTCATAATTTTTGAAACTGTAACTATTTGATCTTGAAAAGACAACTCAGCGTTCCCACCTTGGAGGCAAACAGAGCACTGGTTTCAACCAATATAACCCATGCACCCTCTGCCCAGGAGATGTGTTTGATGCCCCATGGGGTTCTGTGGGAGCATGTCCCTGAAGAGTAGCTCATCCCTACCCCTTGGAAGACCTTGTGGACACAGCAAAGCCCAGGAAGGTAGTGATTCTTTCCTCAGTGTTGCCAGTGTTGTGCCTATAGGTCTCCACACTAAAAGTAAGATGTGGAAGCAGGGTGTCATGTGTTTAATCAAGATGGATGGAGGCAGACTCTTCCTTCACTTCCTGGAGTAATTACTTCTTACATTTGGGGTTCTCCGTCTTTAGGACTCCACCAGCAAACCCTTGATTTTAAAGTACTAAAGACCTCCACTGAATTGCAGCAACATGACAATGACATCTCACTGAAAATAACGAGAATAGAAGGGTTGTCAATCCTCTGTGAGTGAGGCTAACACTGCTACCAAATTCCCCTGCTGCATCACAGGCAAACCCAGAAAGAGTATTACTTTTGGCTTGAATACACTTCCAGATTGCCTCCATTATACTCTTGCATAAGCATTGTTGCCATCGTAGCTGGTAGCATGTGTTAGCCCATTCAAGTTTTGCAAATGTTGGCATAAGGAAGATGAGGAAAGGAAACCTCTGGGGCATAAAGCAGCCGGCTTGGAAGACTGATAGCCAGGCCTGCCTCCTTCTGGAGTGATGCAACAAGGCGGGGGGAGGAAGTCCAGCTGAGAAGATGAGCAGAGTTTGCTTTGGCATGTGCCTTGCTTATTGTGGGAGAACCAACACCCAGAGAAAACGCTGCAAGCACACAGTGAACCCTCACATGATTAATTGCAAAAAAATCCCAATATGAGTAATGTTGCTGATAGGATCTGTAGTTGCAGGCAAATCAAGAAAGTTGTCATTTTTACAACAAATAAATTGCAGGTTTTATCGCCCTATATACAGGTGCAGGAGGGGTTCACGTATGTGTGTGCACATGTATATATCCCATATAAAATAAACACATTGTGTTGTACCTATCAATGCATTAAAAAAAAAAAAAAAAAAAAAAAGAAAAAAGGTGAAGTATCATTAAATCGTGTATCTCCGTATCTGTAGGAAGCAAGCGAGTAGCAGCAGTTTGGACACAGCTACTTCGAGTCACACCGCCACTCTAAGCCAACAGACCTTCACCAGAACAGTAAGAACTACTCTATTTCATGTCAGCCGGGAACACGTTTCTTAGCGGGGCAGCCTCCGGTTTCACCTGCATGCATTTCTCCTTGTTTTCGGAAGGAAGCACCTCCTGCCCATGGCAACGCAGGGAACGCAGCTGCCTTTGCCCATTCCTACACAAGGGGGCACGGAGCCCTCTGCCCTGTCCGTCCCTGCCTGTCCCCGGGGGTCGGTGCCGGGCACAGGAGGGGCTGTGTCCCGTCCCGTCCCGTTCCATCCCATCCCATCCCATCCCACCCCGTCCCGTCCCGTCCCGTCCCGTCCATGCCGTGCCGGCCCCGCTGCCCGCACCTGGCGGCCGGCGCGGTGCGGGGCGGTGTGCGGGGCGGTGTGCGGGGCGGTGTGCGGGGCGGTGTGCGGGGCGGTGTGCGGGAGTGCCATTGCACACTTCCTGCGGTGCGGGGCACCGGAGCCGGTTTCCGGTGGCTGACAGGAGCTGGAGCCCGCCGCTGCCTCCTCCGGCGCGGAGTACCACACACCCCGCACACCCCGCGGGCAGCAGCGGCAGCAGGAGGAGGAGGAGGAGGAGGAGGAGGAGGGCGGAGGGAGCGGAGCGGCGCCCCCGCCGCAGCCCCCGGCGATATCGCGGTAATCCCCCCGTGCGGGGCGGGCGGTGCAGCTCATCCTCCCCCGCGCCCGGACAGGCACCTGCAGGTACGTGACCCGCACCGTGTGTGCGGATGCGTGTGCGGGGGAGCACGGCGGTGCGTGTGTGCACCCGGCGGTGCCCGCCGCAGGGGCGGGCGGCATTCCCCGCATCGCTCTTTGTGCGCAGCCCAGGGCGCTCCCGGCGCTGCACCGGGCACGGGCACGGCCCCCCGGCCTTGTCGCGGGGCTCTGTGCGGTGGCAGGGGCGGCGTGCCCCCCTGGGCTGCACCGGGGGTGCCGCTGCAAGGGTGGCAGGGAGCAGGAGTGCCTGAGGGGTCGTGGTTTGGCAGGACAGATGGAGCGGGGGGAACCCCCCCCCAGCCCACATTGCATCCTCTTGCAGCAAGGAAAGAGCCCCTTACTGCCCCCCGTCCCCGCTCCCCCACTCCCCCTGCGCGCTGAAATACAGGTAGGCAGCCTCGGAGGGCCGCGGTTTGGGGACCCAGGGGTCTGGCAGCTGCACCGAAAAAAGGGGGCAGAGGACCAGTGCGTGGCGGTGTGGTTTGGCCCCACGCGAGGTTCGGGCCCTCCAGCACCTGCAGTAGGGGAGCACAGAGCGGCCCCTCTTGTCCCCAGCCCGGGCAGGCAGTGGGGGGGAGCCCTGGGAAAGGCAGCTCCTCACAAACTTGGTTTGCCACCGGCAAGAGGCAGGAAGGATAAGGGAAGCCAGAAAACTGTGAAGTACGCTCAGAAAGGATGGTGAAGTGCAAAGGAAAAGAGTGAAGACGATGGAGAGATACACTGAGCCTTCTGCAGTTAAATTCCAGCTGTGAGAAACAGAGCCACTCTCCAGCTAAAGGAATAACTATGACACATATGTTAAAACCCACCTTCCATCTACAGTGTTAATGGTTATAAATATCCCCAAAATGCAGCTGGCAGTTCAGTAGTACTAGACGTAGAGTAAGGTTGTTTCCATTCAAGTAAATGAGGATCTGTCATAGAAACGACACAATACACCTGGCAAAAATGACGTCCCTGTGTATGGCTGGCTTTCAACATTTGAATTGTTAATCCATGAAGTTTGCTTTTGCCTGCGTTCTCTGCCATTCCCTCACTATCCTTCTCAGAAACACAAACTCTGCCAATAGTGTTGCAGTGCTAAAACTGTGATAGATGCTAAAGCTTGGCTGTGAACTGGCACAGACTGTAATGGTTTTCATTCTTCTGTTGATTTGAAGAGAAATGGGACCAAGTGCTTGGTGTGCTTGATAGCAGCGGTGAGCATTTGCATAAAACAAATTATGACATCCCTTTTCTACATTCTGGATGACAACTTTGCAGATCAGGAACTAGGCTTGTTTTTCTTAACCTTTTTTCTTCTTTAAACAGACTAACCCCAAAAGGCCTTTCCAGGTCAGGAGTGACCAGTTCCTGCTTCCCTCGTGGCTGCCTCTGTTCTCAGTGTGGTTCAGAGCTCAGGCTGACAGGGCTGTGCTCATGTGGTAGTGCAATTAACCTAATAACCCCAACCAGCACCACGCTGAGCCTGCATGCCTGCCCCACAGTACATGTGCATCATTCCAGACTACTTCCAACTGACTGGCATTACCAGGAGCCGGGTAAAATTCCCCTTGGGGTCATTATCTGCCAGTTGTCTCAGGCTGATTTTTCAAACATCATTTCAGGCTTGGCTAAACTTGGTTTTGCCCACTTCTAAAGCCGCAGAAATGTCAGAAGTCACATAGTTCTTGCACTCACCTGCAGTCGTGTGTTCAGCCTGGCACCCAACCTGCCTAAGTGATATCCAGATCCCCACTTCCCTGGCCTGTGGTTTTCAGCAAAAATCTGTTTTCCAGCCATGTGCTCAAATTTATCAGTGCTTTGAAATCCTTTATAGGTAAACTAACAAACAAATATGGTAGTCTAAAAACCTCTCACCCAAAGGTGTAAGAAAGATAAGAATTGGCAAAAAGATCCTGCATAATCCAAGCGTGAACAGAAAGTGTTGAGGGGATATTAGGTGGTCTTACATGCAATGTTAAACTTGTGAGAGAGATCAGTCATGGAGTTACTATTTCTGCTGTTTCAGTAACTCATTTCAAGAGTGTAGCAGATGTCTTCTTTGCATTCCACTAAAATAGCTAGGTTTGAAGGAGGTAACCTAAAACTTTTGGAAAAATTTTAACAACTCAAGTACTTCTCTACCCATTGTTAGCAAGCTGGTGTTTTAGTTTGGCTTGTTGTTTGTTGGTTGGGGTTTTTTTAAGCAAATATGTATTGATATTTCTCCTGTACTGATGCATCTATACACTTGGTAGCTGGTGTTACAGCAGGAAGTTTCCTATAACTGAACTTATTGAAAGCTTCAAAAGTGCAGTATAATTCTGTGAATCTCATTCACGCAATGATAATGGGTTTATAGTCACGAGTTCCTAAAGCAGCAGCAGTTTGCTGCCTTAGTAGTTCACACCTGGCAGTCACTGGGTGCACCTCCCTTAAGTGGCCACCAAACCTCTCCTTGAGGCCACTTTGACTGGGCTCTCGTGTGTCCATGCACTGCAGCTCCACTGGAGCTCAGAGTTACAGCAATAACGTCTTACAGTATTTTCAGTCTCCCAGCCTTATGTCTCCCTGCCTCCCTTCCCTGTTACTTATAAAATGCAGACACAGGAGGTCTGAAGGTCTTAAATGCGGACAGATGTGTAATCCCACCCTTGGCACTCACTTCCACAGTGCCACTGCTTTCCACACCTGCACTCCGGGAGGGATAACCCATCCATGCATGGCTCACATAGGTGGTGTGAAAATTAACTACTGTTTGTAAGGCACTTTCGCAGAATTGTGTGTGGCAATTAGTCCTGAGGATTGTTATGCATCTAGTAATTCAGGTGTAACTGGCTGAACGCAGTGCTCTGCTTCCAAAGGCTACACACCCTTTTGCAAAGTAAAACAGGGTGAAATGAAGATAGAGCTCATTTTCATTGGCTTTCTCTTCATTTTCTGTGATAAATTCTCAAAAAAGAGTGTTCGTTTGAGTCAAATGTTTTCCTTGATAGCTCTGCATAGTAACTCCAATGAACTTGAAAGACTTAAACCTTAGTACTATTAATGATGAAGAAGACTTGTGGAGCCTGTTTCATCTTCAGGTACGTGACCTTGGCTCTGATTTGTTGATTTATTAACTTTATTTACTGCCCGTGTTGGTGAATTCTATTGCAAGACAGAAATTATAGCATGTCAGCCCTCTCTTGTTTCCATGGTAACAAGTACACCTCACAGATTCCATAATAAGACCCTTGGCTGACCACTGATTGTCTGCATTTTTATGGTTTAGCAATTCTGGGGCCTGAAGTAAATAGAAGATTTTTTTTTGTATGACTGTCCAAACTCAAGCATTCAAAAGGAAAACAGAAATACAATAATGGATGCCTTCAGCATGGTGAGAATGTGTTGTAACTTAGTCATACATACATGATTAGGATGTAAGCAGATAGCATTCAGTATTGTTTTCTTCTGAGAAGGGTACAGTGAAAAGGACCTGTCCAGAATCTTGGACTTAGTTTGATCTTTGTAGAGCATCTTCAGTGGCTGACTGGTATGGGTGCAAAGAAGTTACTTTGCGTGAGATGGGGGCTATTCTCAATTACAGTTGTTTTCTGTATTTTATGGGCAGTCAGTTTTTATCACAGTCCTCGTATTACTGGAAAGTTCATTCATATTGCTTCGTTCCCTTTTCTTATTTATTCTTTAGCAACAGGCAGAATCTGCAACTTTTGTTCACCTGGCTGATGTTAGCTCAAAGACATCATATGAGTTCTGTTGGACCCAGGCACCTACGGATTTTAGTCCTGTGAAAAGTTACAGGGACAGAAGTTTTCCTTTAGGTGCAGAATCACGGGATTAGATTCATGGTATTCACTGGGTGAGCACTGTGACATTCTGCAAGTTTTTATTTTTGTTGTTCAAGGTAATTATTTTCTAAAAGCAGTCATTGTATCTTAAATCTTAAATATTTTACATATGTGGTTTACAAATAGTGCCTAAGATAACTGGAAGAGATAAGGTGAGAAAAGAGACTCCTTTGCCTTTTCCTCTCCAGCTTTGTTTATTCAATAATCTTTTTTTTCATCATTCTTTTTTTGTGTGGTCTGCCTTAATGTTTTCCTCTGTGATCTTCAATAAAGTAAGTGTCTTTGGTCAGTGTGGACAATCAGGCAAAAAAACCCCACTAACGTTTTTTAAAAGCAGGAACGTAAACCTATAGCAGTGGTTGAACATCCAAATGCACATGATAATTTACTGCTCATCTAGTCCAGTTGACAAAGGTTTCTTGACTCCCCAGTTCTATAGTTTCTAAGCTTTATTTTTCAGTCCCTTCACGTATGAACAGCTGCATTTTAGTGGAAGAAACAGGCAAGAAATGTATCCATAATTATCTTCTATAGCAGTTTTTTTCAGAATATGTGTAAAGATGGCAGCAACTGAATTTAGTAATTTCAAATTTCACTATCCTGTCATGGGTTAAGGTTGGACAAAAGAAAAACCACTGATCTAGTAGGTTTACATTGTATAAGGGACTAACAGAAAAGAAAAACTCCTCAAGACAAAGGAAGAACACAGGGTGGAAGCTCCTTTGGAGAAATGTCTCAAACACTTAAATGAAGCAACCGAAGCCACAGTATGAGATATGCCATGAGATATGTGGCTAAGGGCTGTCCATGAGACGCTGTGAGACGTGTGCATGGCGAGCGGAGGGGCCGGATGACCCTCATCCCTTCAATCATCCAGGTTAAAGGAGTAATGTTAAGGTGGCTACGGTCCTGTTGCGTCTTTACGCTAAACCCACAGTCTTTGTAATCTCTTTGTTACTCCCGATATCCCTCATTTACATATAAATTGGCTGCCACCCCCCAGTCCCCCTCCCCATTTAGGCACGGAGGAGGGGTTGCCCGAAGCAACCAACATAAAAAAAGAACAGCGAGCTATGTTATGTGAGACTTCAGGACATCAAAGTCCCTCCGCTGGCCAGCCCAACGCTGGACCCAGGACCCGTGATCTATCTTTCTGTTTCTTTTCTTTTTTTGGCAAAGTTTACCTATACAGCCATTTGCCATTTGTGTGCCTTCGTCGTTCTATTAAACCATTGTGAGTTTTCCTTCAAATAAAACTGTTATATGTTAAAGGACCACCAATGTTGTTTCACTGCATCTCTAACCGAAGGTGTTTTCGAATCTGAGTCACTTTCCTGCCCCTCTTGTGTTGGAAAGTTCTGAGGGATACCGACGTCTACTCAGTAAGTGGGGAGGGAGAGGTGGGAAGTAACCTGAGGTATAAGGCAGGAGAGGTTTGAGCAGTGCCAAGACAACAGCTTCCTGGGAAAGGGCAGCTTGACTGCTGCCCTTTTGGAGGTAATCACCCTCTTATAGAATATAGTCTATTAGCATACTATATATGCTTTTTCACTATGTTGTAGCATCATCATCATCATATTATATATCAATTATATTTTAATAATAATGATAATAATATTCTATTCTGTAGTCAGATGAGAAAGAAAAGATAGGTCTCACAGGGAAAGAGTCTGACTTAGAGGGTGAGAGAGCAGTGGTTCTTCTAGCATCTGAACTGGTCCCAGTCCTATACAGTGATTTCCTGAATGATACAGTGGAAGAAATAACACAGCTCTCTCCATATTGCACATGTGCAGAGCATGAGGCCAGAAAGAGATATAAAGATGTGGGAGCACAGATTAAAATTTCAAAATCATCTCAACAGGTTGGAGATCTGGTCTGGAGATGACAGAGTGTGAGTTGTAACATACAGGGTTCTCTGTGGAAGGTGAAGAAAATGCTGAAATTACAAGCTTGATAGCAATTTTTTTTTGTGTTGTTGTGGTTTTTTTTGTTTTCCTTTTTTTATTTACCTTTTTTTTTAAGGAAGAAGTGTTCTGCAAAGGAAAGGAAGTAACTTTGCTCCATGACCATGGTGGATGGGACAGGAAGCAATAATCTTGGATAGGAGGGAAGGTCAGGGCTAGGCGTCAAAACATATGCATGACCCAGTGTGGTATGGGCATAGGTGTGCAGAGGGATGTCAGTAGCATGAGGAGAAAAACACAGTGGTGAAATGAAAACACTTCTCAGTTGGTGTATCTTCACCTTTGTTCTTGTCATGGTGCTGAAATCTCCCTAGATGTCATCCTGGTGCAGAAAAGTGCTAGAACAATTAGAAACCTCCTCTGTTTTTTGCCCAGCACACTGATATGGAATTTATACCTTATCTGGACTACAGTCAGGTATTTCAATACAGTTATGCACTGCAAGTTTCTAGAATGACAGCCAAAATTAGGGAAAGATTAGCTTTTGGTATGCGCTCCGTGCTGCAGTGTTTTCTTAACTTTTCTGTTTGTCTCCTCTTCTTAAACCTGAAGTCACAGTCTATAATTTCTGTACTTCTGGTATCTCTGCAGTCTAAGTATGGAGGGGAGAGGATGTATTTATGTTCTTTGCTAAGTGATCTCCCAAAGCTGTAGAGAAAACCCTCATCGCCCTGTGATAGTTTGCAAAATCTGCTGCAACACACCATAAGGAGCCAGCATATTTTAGCTGGTAACACTCCAAATGTCATAGCTTAGAATTTGCAAAATATTGCAGGATGAAAAAGATTAATGAACTATTCTCAAAATGTAAAAGCTGACACTTTTTTTTTTTATCTATGAGATTTTGATCCTTGCTGTTAAGCCAGCTTTGCACAGAAGACACCAAACTACTCATTCAGTGGAATGTTTTCTGTTCTCCAACAAGAGGATTGTCCCCCTAAAGTGGTCCATAGCCATTCCAGGTCATGCCACTTTGTGAGGTTAAATATTTTGTTGTACCTGAAAGCTTTTTATAGAGTCTTCCCCCTCCTCCATATTTAACTAGGAAAGTGAGTATTTCCTGTTCAAAGTTTTGATTTCATAGTGCCTTTTTTTAGTGCTGGTAGGGGAAAGAATAATGTCTGGATTCTTTTATTTTTTTTTTTAATCTTTATATCTGTAGCTATAAAAACAAGGGTGTGTTTTTAAAAACCGAGCTCTTACAGAGCCAGCCTTAAATTTTCTAAACCCAAGAGGCAAACATTTGTTGTGTAACCAGTAAATTGCAATTGAAACTGTTCTGTAAAGTGTTTGACATAGTCTGCCAGATGTGTGTATCCTAGCAATTTTACTAGGCTTGATGAGTACTCATTACTTAATTTCAAACCACTTAAGTTTAACATTTCCATCTCTGATTTCCAAAAATGCAGATAACTATTGTGGAAATAGACTGGTTAAAAAGAAGTGTTTGGTTTATAATGATTGGTTATTAACTATCCGCTATCAGGTGGATCATTTCCAAATCTTCTGGATTTCAAGTTACATTTTAGTGTAGATTCTCCTTACAAGTTTAAAACTTGTGCCTCCAAGCCAAGACGCGCAAAAAACCCTCATGCAAATAACTTGAGCCCAAAACCTCTTTCGGTTAAATCCTGTTTTCTTCACAAAGCTTCACTTCATAGCAGTGTGCAGCTATGAACTCCATAAAAGGCAGATTTTCTCTGTACTCAATATAGTGAATTAATCAAGCAACATAGGACTCCACCCACTTTGTCTGACCTGGTGCCTGGCATCAGCCTAAAGATCAGGCACAGTGCTGAGTGTCTACTGAACAGGCAGTGTGATGTGATTGAAATACTGGTGACAAAGATTTTTTGGTTTTGGAGAGCTGGGTCGGATATTCTGATTTTACAAATCTACCTTGATTTGAGGAAGAGAAGATATTTATTGTGGGGGTGAGTGGAGGAAGTCAGAAAATTATATATGCTATATATATCAACTCACACTGAATAGATTTTTTTTCCCTTTGTGTTACCATAAATAGTCTAGGGCCTCAGTTCTGTACTGTATTAGAAATTATGGTACTATTCAGCAAAATACAGGTGAGTTATTCTCCCAGAAGCAGAAACACTAGTCAATTAAAGCTTGCAAATTTTAGTAGATAATTGAGATCCATTTTTTCCTGTATATTTATTTTTTCAAAATAGAGTGTGAATATGTTTCCCCCTCAGCTATCTTTTTTTCTCTGCTTAGATAATCTGTTCTGAAATAATGAGACTGATTTCAGTGTGGAAATATATAGGAGCTTTTCTTACTAATACATTCATATGTATGGAGAAAAAAAGACTGGCAGAGGAAAAAAAAAAAACATTTGTAAATTTGGGATTTACCATTTCTTTTGGACCACAAGAGAATACATTATACTGAGAATCGTACATAAGTCATTTTTTGAAACAGCTCCACAAGATAGTGGAGCATTACTGAAATACAGCATCAGGCAATTTATGTGGAGGGTAGTTACTCACCCAGCCCTTTATTTGCAAGAAACATGCTGCACTTAAATTGAGCTCTTTTCAATATGCTGCATCTGCTTTAACACACTGTGTTTTCTGTATGCGTTTGAACAGTCTCATAAAGATGGTCAAAATTTGTTTTGGTCTAGCCAGGAGTAAAGGAGAAATAGCAGCTCTGAGCCATATAGCAAAGATATGGACTATTAACCATTGCAATTTAGTTTTGTGTTTGTGTATGTCTGTTAACATTTAATGTTTTTCTGTTGCACAGTTAAGCTAAGTGGCCTCTTTTCAGTCAGGCGTCCCTAAGATTGTCTTCACCTCTGCTGACCTCCTAGATAGTGATTAAACTGTTTGGCTGCGTTTGATTAACGTAGTTTACAGACCATTTAACTGGTGCAAAAGTATTTACATGGGATAATACTGTGAAGATTAAGATGGGGGAAGCAAAAACGTGTAACCACTTCAGCAGGTTTTATGAAACAAAGAGGTATGAATCCAGCATGTATGTGTGTATTTTAAAATCTCAGGACTTGCCCTTTGGGCAAAATGATTTATTTTTTCCTCTGAAGAAGTTGCTCCTTCAGTGGAAGGCAGTGGTTCCACTCATGGCTCTACCTTGATGTTGGTGCCCTGCCCATGACTGTGAGATCCACACTGGGCATGAGGAATATGTTTTTTAACAAGGGAAGAGCAGAGCAAATTGCTTTATGTTTCACTTCATTAGTATTGATGCACTACCACTGTCCTTGTACAATTAAAAAGGAGAAAGTCTGAGTGAGCAGCTAGGCAGCTGTTCGGTGTCTTTCCTTGTCTACCTACACCTGGGAACTTCACTACATGCCTGCAATGTGTTGTGTTGAGAGATAGGTTTGCTTGTTCCCTCTGGAATGGCTGGAGTAAATTTGTAACATTGTTTTTCCTTTTCATTAAATGATGTGTTCCAGGTGAGTTGCCAGTCTTTTTTTCCTTTCTTTGTTTTGGTTTTCTTTGTTTGCTTTGCAGACTGTAGCTCTTCAGAAGAATTGGGGTGATCAGTGCATATTCGTTTTCCTGCTAAGGTTATTCTTCAGGAGGGACTTCATTGTGCCTTTCGGTAAAAAGATGGAGGAGCATCTGCATGTAGCTCTTCAGACTGTTGTGAGGAGGAAGGAGCTGGAGTCTTTGTGTAAGTGAAGTTCTGCCCTGGCCCCCACAGATGTCATGTTCAGGCTTTGGGAACTGGGTTGGCAAAGTAGGAAGACTTGCAGCATGGTACTCAATAAATCTTTCCATATAGTTAAGGCAGCCTTTGGTAGCCTCAGGGTTGGAGGACAACAGGTGGGAATATCCTGACTATGCAGAGGGACCAGACTTTGTGTGGATGAATCTAGTGTTCCTCTGGGTTTTGTGTGGGTTGTTGATTTTACATACTGCAGTCTGGAAGTGCACTGAGTTTTCTGTACTCTTGCATGGGCTTTTTGTCCAGGCCTGGTGTCCCAGAAAAAAGTGCTTCTGGGACTGGGTTGAGCAGACGTCTGCAGTGCTAACTGGTGTATGAGTCTTCTCACAGCCAACCAGCCACTGAGAGTTGGGCCCCAGCCCATGTCATGGTTTAACCCCAGCCAGCCATCAAGCCCCATGCAGCTGCTCGCTCACTCCCCCACCACTGGGGTCGGGGAGAGAATCAGGAGAGTAAAAGCCAGAAAACTCATGGATTGAGATTAAAAGAGTTTCATAGGGACAGCAAAAGCTAGGCACACAAGCAAAGCAAACCAAGGAATTAATTCATTGCTTTCCAGGGGCAGGCAGGTTCAGCCATCTCCAGGAGAGCAGGGCCTCATCACATGTGACAGTGACTTGGGAAGACAAACACCATCACTCCAGGCATCCCCCTCTTCCTCCTTCTTCTCCCCACTATATACTAAGCATGATGCCATATGGTATGGAATATCCCTTTGGTCAGTTGGAGTCACCTGTCCCAGCTGTGTCTCCTCCCAGCCTGCCATGCACCACCAACTTCCTTGCCAGTGTGGCAGTACAAAAAGCAGAAAAGGCCCTGCTCAGCATTAACAAAAACTTATCTATATTATCATTGTTGTTATCATAGCATCATATCAGCCACTGTGAAGAAAATTAACTGTACCCCAGCCAAAACCATCACAGCCCCTGTGGCTAATGCTAGAGCCCTCTTGTCAGAAAGGTCTTGCTCACACATCAGGAATGTCTGCTTTTCCCATTGCAGAATGCTTTTGTGTGAATTAATGCCTTCTTCCTAAGGCATGAGGTATATTGTTGAAGTTTAACTGAAGGTCAAGTAAATTAAGATACATATGTAAATTTATCTTCTTGATTCACCTTTCCTCTCCACTTAATGACCACTTTGATAGATTGTCACAGCCATCAGAGATCTGGAAGTTTCCCCTCATGACTGTTGTACAAGTGTGATCCTCTCTGATTGCACCTGTTTTATATGCTGCTCTACTTTTAATTGTGCTCTGTCTCTGCAAGGTACTTTCTCAAAAATAACAGAAGTGTATAACTTTTTGCTGAATTTATAATTATACTATAGAGAATTCGGGAGGATGTCAAAGGAAAATTTCTGCTGATGTGACATGCTATTTGAGAAACAATGTCTTGGTTTTGTTGTGTAGGGTGTATTTTTTTTTCCTTGTTTCTGTCAGGGGACTAACAACAGAAAGCAGTATTACCATTTTTCACATGGTCTGACCCATTAGATTGTTTGGTAGAAAGTATTCGAGTAGGCGACAAATTGAATTGCTTTTACATTTCCAAGACACTTAAGATAGAAAATAGAAAAGACAGCACTAGATAAACATGCTGCATATATAATAATATTACTGCCAAGGAAATTTAATTTGGTCTTCAGTGATGAGTTTGGGCAGACGTTTTGCATTCAGCTAGAGATAAGGTAATGCATGCAGTGCGTTCTCAAGGAAGTAGGAAGAGAATGAAACTGGTATTTTGCATTAGTTGTGTATTATTTATTGTATCTGATAGAAGTGTAGAGCAGACACCTGATACTAACACCATCTGCCTGTTATCAGAATGTAGGGTGGTGCTGTCTGGACTTCTGTGTAAGAGTTGCCTCAGAAAAGCTTTTATTTTATAAGCCACTGCTTTGCCAGTGTTTTTCTGGGCAATTTGCTTTCTTTTTCAAAGGATATAGTTCTGACATTAGAAATCAGGGCTTCTATTATTAGTTGACTGCCAGTCTGCAATGGTCCCAGTATTTTATATCAAGTGAAAAGCAGCAATTATGATCAACAGTTGTAAGAAACCAATATTTCTGTGCTCTGAGGGCAGGAAACTGCAGGAAAACAGTTTTCATGGAATCATAGAATTACAGAATATGCTGAATTGGAAGGAACCCATCAGGATCACCAAGTCCAGCTCCTGTCCCTGTGCAGGACACCCCAAGAGTCATATCATGTGCCTGAGAGCATTGTCCAAATGCTTCTTGAATTCTTCAACGCTTCTCTGACCACTTTCCTGGGGAGCCTGTTCCAGTGCTCAGCCAACCTCTGGGTGAAGAACCTTTTTCTGATATCCAACCTAAACCTCCCCTCACTCAGCTTCATGTCATTCCCTTGAGTCCTGCCAGTGATCACGAGAGTGAAGAGATCTGTACCTGCCCCTCCGCTTCTCCTTCTGAGGATGTTGAAGACAGCAATGAGGTCTCCCCTCCATCTCCTCTTCTCCAGGCTGAACTGAACAAGTGACTTCAGCCATTCCTCATAAGGCTTCCCCTACAGCTATAGCTGTGGTTCAGATTTGCACCATTTATGAGTGATAAACATTTGCAGTCACCCAGGTGAGCAGGTCAGTATCACCAAGAACACCACCTGCCTAGCAGCAAGGTAGTTTCTATTGCTGTCCTCCTCTCTCACCCCTTGCTACTGGCTTGAGTGGTCTCTATGCACTGGAGAACAATGGCCGAGAGAGTTTCTTCTGCATGTTTGTATTTTCATGTGGTTGGCTCAAGTATCACTTCAAGTTGCTGGCACAGCACCAATGCTGACTGCCAAATGATGTATTTGTTCCAGAGGCGGCTCTTCTTCTGCCCTACACTGCTCCTCTTGCTCAGTCTGTTGGTTTGGACTCTCAGTGTGAACAACCAGAAGCTTCACCTTTAAAAAATATTTTTTTAATGTCTATTTACCAAACACAGTACTTTTAGCTATGAAGTGTTTAACTTATGCAGCTGTGCTGCAGAGAGAGAAATTTTTTGACTGCCCTTTCACTATTACCATCTTTCAAAAGTGTACAGCCAAGAGATTTTAATTTCTTGCCTTTTTGTCTTTGGCAGATTTATCCTTGTGCTGTACAGCTATTCTAAACATAAGCCTTTTTAAATGCTTTGAGAGGCCTTGTTTTTGTTTGTATCTCTTTTAGAAGTATGCCTAGATCCATTTGTTCCAGTCTGGCAGACAGCAAGTAGGCTAAATTTCCCCTCACATCCTTGAGAGTTCTGACTGCTTTAGCAACCACAGGAATAGACTCCTATCTAGTGTGCTGTTGGTGCAGCTTGAAATGAAAGCTGATTTTAACAAAGGGGGACACACCTCCACCTCCAAGGGCCAAACCAAAGAGCGTACTTAGTCTTTAACTGGTCTAAAAGCAATTCTATAAAAGACATTTAAAGGGGGAACAGAGCTGTTCAGTTTTGTCTCCTGCTGCTGTTGGGCTTTATGAAGCTGGCAATGTGGAGCTTGCCCTTAGCAAATAAAATTTGAATTGCTCAGAGTTCTCAGATGTCCTGTGTTTTGTACAGCCTTTGAGTGCTTTGTTTCAGTGCCATAGTGGACATTGGTGGTTGTAATTTGGCTACAGAGAGGCACAGTTAGAGAAGTTCTAGTGTTCATGCCCCTTCAGAAGCAACATTTCAGTACTCGCATTTCCAGTCTAGTGAAATAGTTAAATTTTAAAAGGTGGTTGTGGAGAGATCAATGTGTCGATATTTTAGATGACATAAGGAAAAACAGGTATGTCAGTCCTTCAAGACTTAAGGGATTTCGTCTGTTGGGTGTGGCAGATTTTCTGGTGCTACAGGAAAGTGTGGGTCAGAAATTGCTTCCAACCATTTGTCTAGACAGGACAGGGGCATGCTGAGTCCCCCCAGGTCAGTAAGTGCAGTAAGTGAAATGTGCCCTTCAGTTTGGCACACCAGCAAAGACCCCACATACAGAGCTGCTTTGCTAAGGGTTGGTTCACAGCATTGTCTTTGGCTTTGTACATGTCATGGGACTGTGGCTGGAGGTGCCAGCTTGCTCTGACCCTTCAGTATAATCTCAGTAGACAAATGCTGTTGAAACCTTAGACTGGGCTGATAGTATCAGAAGGGTTAGGAGGTTGAACATAGCAGGGACTCTGACACTTTCCATGCTTGCAGTGGTAATACTCAATCAGCACTCCTATCGTTCTCTTTGGTGCCAACATACACCTTTTACTAGCAATTGGGCAAGTGGAAGTGTGTGTGTGTCTGGGTGTCTGTGTGTGTGTGTGTGTGAATGTATGACAAGAACTGCCCTCCAGATCTGGAGGATCTTGTTTTCTCTCTCTTTGCATGTAGCAAGTGACTCTTGAGATGCCTGAAGATAAAGGTGAAATCTGTTAGTGCAAAGCAGGGGTGTAAAGGCTTAGATGTGTTGTAAGACAAGGGGTAATTGTCCCTCTGGCTTCTTTCTGAGGTTGTTCCATCACTGAGGATGGATATAGCAATTTGCAGCAGGGTGAAAGGACATCTTGCCTTGGCAAAGTCCGAAGTGACTAGAGACTAGAGAGGTGGCTAGAGAGATGTGACAACAACATCACTACTGAGTTTGGTGGTAGTAATTCTCACTGCTCCCCTCCCAACTCTCACTGGTAACAGTTTGCAAGTGGAAGGATCCAGCTGAGTTTTCAGACACCTAAAGAATGGTGCAAAGCATTAATAAGAGAATATGTATTACAGATTTTTCTGTTTTGGACTCAAAATACCAGTAAATAGTCAGCAGCTCTGACTGAAGCAGCTCTTTCTGAGAGGAGATGAAGCCGTCCGAGCACTTTGCCAAAAAAAATCCTATTGGAAAAATGTCAGTAGAAATGAAAGAAAACTGGTCAGGGCAGTTCAATACACTTAGCCCTTGTATAAATATCAGCATGTTCTTTTTCAACCTTTCTCCTTTTTGTTTGGCTTCTAATTTCTAAATAAGAGCCTGTTTAATTCCTCAGTATAATTCCCACACAGCCCTTCTAGGTTCTGTTTTATTTCTTCAAACAAGGCATGTCCAGATTATCTGGATCTGAAGGAATAGTTAAGTGTGAGAGACGTGACTGCCTTCAAATGCAAATACACTCCATGACACAGTTGGATGAATCTAATGTATGAACGTCCTTGCAAAAATGTTTTCAAATATTAGATTAGTAATTGCTTGTGTTAGAAAGCTCTGTGTTACCTGGATTGTGATGTTATTCGTGGCATGGTTTTCAGTGTTTGTCATTAATTATAGGCTATTCATATCTGTAGAGAATTAGAAGAAATTAGATATTGATATCAATGTCCCTGGAATGCCTATAGGGTATGATACTTCAGCTCATATTTGTGGGACAAAGGTGTGGGGTTTGTCTTTTTTTTTCTAGTAATCTATTCAAAGGCTGGATTAAGAAAGAATTAGTTGGAGACATTGTGAATTAGATATAGTAAAGTATCTTCTGGTATCTTTGAAACCTACTGTGTTTTAAGAAATATTTTGTTTTATCATCTGTCATTTAATTGAGGAGAGGAGATAAAGTCTAGAGTATCACAGACGGAAACAATATTTTAAGGGGTTTATTAGTTTATATTATCTTTGGAGAGACTAAGAAGTTTATCTGGGTGCACTTCCTGAAGAAGTTTAGTAGTGTGCTTTGGAGATGTATACCTTAAAATAAATTACTATGGTGCTTGTAGTTAATTTTATTCATCTTTTTTTACTAGCATGCATTTCGTCCAGGGCCATTTCTCATGCTAATGGAACAAACCAGTACAAACAGAAATGGGTAATTTTTGAAGGAATTTCCTCATCTATTTTTGGTGCAATAGATCCAGTACTAATAAAGCATAGCAAGAACAGACTTTTATGAATCACAGAATCATAGAATGGTTTGGGTTGGACGGGACTTAAAAATCATCTAGTTTCAACCTTCTGCCCTGGTGGGGATGCCACCCACTAGATCAAGATGCTCAGAGCCCCATCCTACCTGGCCTTGAACACTGCCAGGGATGGAGCTTCTACAGGTTAAGGAAAAATGCAATGCAACAATATATTAATTTTACACACTTTTTTCTATTTTACTGATCAAGTGATTTTTTTTAAGTCTTTTCACTTGCTTTGCCAAGTATTGAGCAGTGTATGTAGCACATTGTTCTTAACTCTGGTTGTCTGAAGGCTACAGTTCTGGTTCTGAATCTCCAACAGGAAATAATTGAGGGTTCTTGAGACTCAAGAGTCCTCCATGATAGAAAAAGGTCTTCCAAAGTCTTTTTCATGCTAGCTGCTAGTACCTCTGTATGTCAAACATGAACATTCTGGGGTTTCACTTTATTTCTTAATCATGCACCATCCCTAAATCTGCATGTGGTACATGTCAAATCTTGCACTGATGTTAATAAGAAATGTGCTTGCTTGAGAACACACATTCAGCTCTTTGGCCAAAGCTTTGGAACTCGCCTAGCTAAAGCTTTGTCAGGTTTTCAGACACTCAGGATCAAATTTTATAGATGTTTATTTTGCATGTCTACATAGACTTCTGAAGATCCCATTTGGTGCTTGTCCATCCTTTTAATTACACAAATGCTTCGAAAAACTGGGGCCTGGGTTGACTGAGCCAGCCATGGTCAAAAGGACCTTTTCCATGTACAGCTGTTGAAGCCTCCATAGTTCCAGAGGCACTGAACTCAGACGTGCAAACTTTCCAAGTGCCATGCAGAGTGGCCTGGGGAGGCTCATTCCCTCAGAACTTTGTGTTGCACTGTGACCCATTCCTTGCTTTCTCCATCAAGAGAACAATAGGTGGGGCTCCTTGTCCTGTGGGTTTGCCACCAACTCTTCACCTGTATGTGGGAAAGCATCATGAGGCACTGATCTCTTGGTGTACTTTCAGGGAGCCTATCTCAGTAATCTTAAAATGTAATCTGTTTTAAACTTTGGTTTAATTTTAATTTTAATCTGCATTGATCATATATTAGAGGCATACAACTAGATATGTTTCCAGGGATAATAGAAAACTTGGCACATAGCTGGATGGATCATTTCTAATTTTTTCTCCTCTGGCTGTCAACTATAGCTTGTTAATTAGTAGTTCTTACTGGCTTACATTTGAATGGAAATCCTTGCTGGCTCATTTCTAGGGAAGCTTTCATATTACTCATTTTTCTATGTCATGTCAAAGTCAGGTCTTAGAACTTTTTTAGGGATTCAATGCATGTGATCTGTTATTCACAGTTGGATACAAGCCAGCCCATGGAATAATCTGCTGTCTTTATGTTTCTTGTATTTTTTTCAAGTCTATTCTCCAAAAACAACTGTTCTTCATGACTGAGGGTTTTAAAAGAGATTTTAAAAAGCAACTGCAGGACAGGATGTCAGTCTGATGCCAGTGGTTTAATGATAGTGATACTTGTTGATACTTTGAAAAGCACATTGTAAAGACAGTTTCAGAATGTTTTTCTTGCTGAGAATTAAGTCCTTGGAAAATCATTTAACATCCAAAACCATTTCTATGTTAAAAAAACAGAAAACCTAAACCCTTAAAGCCTAGTATAGAAAGCAAATTTTTTTCTTCACACAGAAATGCTGTTTCTGCAGTTGTTCTAATTTTCTGTAGGAAACAACTCTCTTGTTTTTGGTCGATGTTAATAGTGTGGTTTCATGAGCACTATTTTGGCAAGTAATGCATGTTTTCAATATTGCCACAGTTGCACATTCCAATTTCCTTTTGGCTTAGAAAAGCCCTGAAATGGGAGAAATCCTGCAAATAAAAAATACAAACCAAATCTCGCACAGTAAAGTCTTTCATCCACAGAAGCTGCTTGTGTTTGCTTGTAAGGAATAGCATGGAATAGTTAAGTTATCTGGGCTAGAACTGGAGGCATTGGTTTACCTCTAAGAACATGGGAGAGTTCAGTCTTCGTAACTGTTGTGCAAGTCAGTGTTAATATTCCTGTTTTCTTTTTAGTAAGCTATGTGCAGACTTTCTCTTAATACAATTTTTAGGAAAGTGAAAGGCCAGGGAAAACATCTTCCCTTCAAGGCTAAGTGTGCTTCATTATTCTCATTGTAATTCTAAAAGTAGAGATGGTACACGCACTTTGTTGTGAACTCAGGAAATTATGTATTTTGAAGATTTTCCAAACATGCAGTGCAATTTTGCCATTAAAGAACGATTGTGACCTGCAAACTGATGCAGATGTTAGTGTGTTTGATATAATGCAGTTTTATATCCAGGTCATCATAAGAAATGGTGGGAAGACAGATGCAATTTTGGAACAAATTTTAATAAACAACATAACCAGTCTGTGATAGATAAGCTCCCTGCTAACTTAAGCAAAATCTGGGCTTTTTATTTCCAGTGCTCAGCAACTTAATATCTTCTTATTGATATGTTTTTCAGAGATTATTTTCCAGAAAATGTGTCATTTCTTTCAAAATGTCCTTTGCTGAGTACAGAGATAGTAAAACATGAGAGAAAGCCAAGATTCAGTTGAGGCTACATTAAAACTCCCTGCTATGTTTTACTAATCCTAGTGCACCTTCTCAAGTACTCCTCTGTGCTGTCCCATTGGTCGCATGGTGTGCCAGTGTACATTGGTGTCACCATCACATTTACACTGATGTTGCCATGGACACTTGTATTGATTATGCTCATGAAGGCACTGTGAATACCAGGTCTTTATCCTGGCACTGCTTCAGCAGAGCTGTTTAAGGTGTTGGCTGGATGCAGAGTTCCCTGTCACTTATCATTTTTGCCTCTTCACAGGGCAGATTTTATCCCAGGGCTCCACATCGAGTACTACGTGCACCTGAGAGTCCCTGCTTGGTTATTGCAGGACTCAGTTCTGGTAAAAGCAAAAGCAAGGTCATGTTATGTTTCCTCTGGAAAATCATGTTGCTGTTGTCACTCTGGTATCCTGTTCAGTTTGCTCTGAGTGATGATGCCAGCTCTTGTATAAAGCATAGCTTGCAGTCATTAAAAGAGGTAAGAATTTCTAGCACTTACAAGAGATATTGAATTGAGAAAAATGGAGCAAGAGATTTTATTCCTATCTCCCTTACCACGTCTCAGCCCTTCTCTGAGGACTACAGGTGTGGCTTTGGGGCTCTCATGAACAGTTGTAATTTCCTGGGTAAAATCAGAGCTCGGACCAGAAACCAAACAGCTCCAAACATGCTGTTTCCCAGAGCTGTAACACACCTCTATAACTGTGTTTGAGCACAGTCTGCATATTTACATATGACTTGCAAAGCTCTGGAAAGAGCTTTTAGAGAGACTTTTGCTGTATGTGGGGTTACCCAGTTATGCCGAGTTTCTTAGCAAATGTTAGAAGTAGAGCTCAGTAAATAAATTATTCTGCTGGTTTTTTTGTTTTGGTTTGTATTTTTATATTATATTTTGCTAGACAAAATGTGAACTCTAAAATTTTCAAGATTACTAAAGGGATCACAGTAGTGGTGACTCAGCTAAAAAAATGCCATCTATCAAAGATGATGATACAAGAATTATGTGAGTGTAGAGGCATATTTGAATCACATTGAGTTTGCACCAAAGCAGAGATCAAAATTACAGAATCACAGAATCAATTAGTTTGGAAAACATCTCTGAGATCATCAAGTCCAACCTATGACCAAAACCCACCATGCCATCTATAACATGGCACTGCGAACCATATCCAGGCTTGCCTTGAACACCTCCAGGGACAGGGACTCCACCATCTCCTTGGCCAGTCTATTCCAATGTTTAGTCACCCTTTCTGTGAAGAAATTTCTTGTAATGTCCAACCTGAACCTCTTGAGAGGTTCAGATTGAGATTGTGTCCTCTGGTCCTATTGCCAGCTGCATGGGAGAAGAGATGGATCCCCAGCCAGCTACACCCTCCTTTCAGGTAGTTGTAGGATGTGATAAGGTCTCCCCTGAGCCTCCTGTTCTCCAGGCTAAACAACCCCAGCTCCCTCAGCCGCTCCTGATAGGACTTACTCTCTAGATCCTTACCCAGCTCTCTTGTCCTTCTCTGATCACACTCCAGCACCTCAGTGTCTTTCTTAAACTGAGACGCCCAGAACTGGACACAGGACTTAAGGTGTGGCCTCACCAGTGCCGAGTACAGGGGAACAGTCACTGCCCTGGTGCTGCTGAACACACCATTGCTGGTATAAACCAGGATGCCATTTGCCTTGTGGGCCACCTGGACACACTGCTGGCTCATGTTCAGCTGCTGTCCAGCAGAACCCCCAGGTCCTTTTCTGCCGGGCAGCTTTACAGCCATTCGTCCCCCACTCTGTAATGTTGCCTGGGGTTGTTGTGATCCAGCACTTGGGTCATACATTGTTGAACCTCATACAATTGACCTTGGCCCATCTATCCAGCCTGTCCAAAATTCACCCATCCAGGGAAGTGGCTGCAATGGCATTATTCCTTGATCAAGTCCAAGCTCGTAAAAGAGACATTTCGATCTGTTTTGATGGTCACTGAGCTCAATGGTGCCTTCATCTTGGTGGGTATTAGTTAGATCAAGCTCTTCTAAGCAAATTTGATGTGAAGTGGCTGCATCACAACATCTATTTCTTTCTGTGCAGCAGTGGTCCTGCCTGTATTCAAGGAATGGACAACACTGCAGCAATAAATACTTTAGAGCTGGAAATGTTAATTTTAACTTTGCTGTATAAAGATATTTTATGAAAACAATGGATTGGGTTTGAAAGTATGGAAAAGTTCAGTGTCAGACCCATTATAACCTTAATGGAAAGCAGAGCCAAATTCAAACAAGTGGTAGTTGCGCAGTTTTCCAACAACTTTTATCTAGAGTGGATTTTGCACTCATAGTCATTCTTGCTACATCATCTCCACTGTTCCAAGCGGAGAAAGCTATGACTACAACTGAAAATGTTTGCTCTCACCACACGTTTAGTCTGGAGAACTCTCTACCATTGTAAGAACAAATGCTGGAGTGAATAGTGAGTATACCTTTGTTTCTTGTAGGATGATGGAGTATTTATATTTTCAAAAGTAGGATTTGATTTGGCCCAGGTGGATTATTTTTATTTTAAAAGGTTTATTTTATATAGAAGCATTCCTAGTATATATGTGTTGGATCATACATACATTTGGTCATTTTTGGCCATTACAGCAGGCAGCATTTTGAAATGTAAATGTAAATTTGATAGGAGGTCAACAAGAGGTGAAGCAGGGCTAAATTAATCCAAACTTCAGGAAGAGTCTGGTGCTTTAGCAATTCAGTTATGGAGGAGTTGGTTTCAGGGTTCAGTTCAAGAGTGTGTAAAACTGATTGTGTTTTCCCTGCACCAAAACTCTGCCATTTTTAAAAGTGCATTGAAAACTGTTATGTGGAAGCAGTCTTCTGAAAAGTGGTTGGTGATATGATGAAGATTTGATAGTTCCTTTCTGCTTCTTTTCACTTTCCAAGCTTAGAATTTGAGGTACAGGCAGAAATAAACCCACATATATGTATGTTGCACACAGTCATGTTTATTCAAGGGTACACATATATGCAGAAACCCCGCAAAACCCAAAAATCTGCAAACCAACAAGCCCCAAACAGCTTTCCAAGAGTGTGCTTATTCATTAAATTCTGACATGGAGATGCAACTTGAACTCAGTTAAGAGGCAGAGATGACACAAGCAAGCCTAGATTTTGTCAGTGATGCAAGCAGCTACAAATGCTGCCCAGCATTGCATTGTTGGTGAGGTGAAACACTGAATCTGAACGCAACTCAGAGTGTATATAAAAGGGAAAATTATTTCCATGGTAAGTCCCTGCAGTTCCCCTCAGCCTGTGTCACTAACCTGGGGCACATGATGGTCATTGGATAGTTCACCTAAGAGTCTGGAAATTCACAGAACTGCCAGTCCTAAAACTTGCTTTCATTTGTCAGTCTGAAGAAATACAGCTTTCAAGCCAGGGCACAGAATCCATGTTGTCTCTTAGGTCTTTGCTGCAGATCATGATGAGAAGTGTCTGTGTTAACAAAATGAATTAGGTTTCATTGAGGCTTTGAGAGAAAGTTTCAGGGGTGCATCTGATAAACAGTGAATAGAACAAGAGGATTTCTCTGTCTTCCATATTTATACTACTTAAAGACCAACACTGTTTATGCTATTCAGTGCTTTCAAAATCCTAAAATCTATTCTGGGTTCAGCTGTACACTGCTCACTTGTAAGCAGTGTGGAATATTAGTATTTTACAGGATTACATTAGTGCTGCAGAGCTTCTGTGAAGAACATGGCAGAACATGTCATTTATGGGATATATACGGAAGAGACACGGTGAAAAAGATGAAGTAGAGCACTGGCAAGTGCTTTGACTACTCTGGAGCTGGAAGTACTCACCAACTTCACAGATACATTCATGAACTATAGGAAGCTCACTTTCTGACCCTTTCCTTGGAAGAAAGATCCTTCCTCAATAAGAAGAAGCAGTTTCATGCGTATCTCTACCATTCTCTGGTGATCCTACATTCTGCAAATGAGAACAACCAAATCAGGCTTATATTCCTGAGACTGAACCGCAGGACTAGGAAGTACCAGCCCAAGGACTCGCTTGGGAGGGGATTCATGATAAGGACTTGATGTGTCTGAGGAGTAATCAAGAGAATCGCAGTGAGCTGGGGGAACAGGATGAGGAACAGGTCAGTCTTAGAAAGTTCAAGCTGAGACATTGGCATCTGGATAATACGAGAGGTTCTTAGGTGACAAGATCCTCATCAGACTGATCAGTTTTGCTGCACTATCTGTTCTGCTCTCTTTTCACCTGCTTCTCCTCCTGGTGTTCTTTTGGTCTCATGACCCTTCAGCCACACTGTGCAAGAGCAAGGCTCACATAGCTCCTCTTTAGTGGGTGCTGGGAAAAAAACAAAACCCAAAACCAAACAACAAAATAGAAGCAGTGGTGCTTGTAGCATTATATTTGGATTAAGGATCGAGCCTCCAAATTGTTCCTTAGTCTATCCTGTTGTCAATGGATGAATCATTTTATCTTGTGAATGAGGTAGGCCCTTGGCAGGCTGTTAATCCAGTGATAGTCTTCCATGTGAAAAGGCAAGGAAACCTGCAAATGCTCTCCCAGCCAAATCCTTTTCTTTCTCAGCCAACTGAAGGCGTTTCACCAGCAAACAGGTTTTGCTGCTTCCCCTCCAGCTTGCTGTGATGACAGCTGCAGCTGAAGGCGTGCCACACTTGGCAAGAAAAGCATCTTCCCTGAAGACACACCATCAACTCAGAAGGAGCTGCAGCCTTGTGGAGCAAATGTGACAGACAACCATGACATTTTTCTGAATGGAGAACAGCATAACTTACCCAGAAACATGCGTATTACTTTTTTTCCAACTACCCCCTGCACCCTCTCTCAGGAAAGCATTCCTGGTGCTGCTTATTGTTGATGCGAATCATAATTGCAGTTCGTTGTGCGTAAAACCCTGGCCTGCTCATTCAGTAGCAGAGCACCTAGTGATGTCAGAAAGCCCAAGATATAAGCACAGAAGTTCTGAAACACAAAAAAGGGAAGGCACTTGCTACACTTAAATGACTGAATTTATGTAAAATGTGGGATGAGCCTAGAATTGTGGAGGTGGAAAATTAGCATGAAGCTTTTGGATTGCTCCTACTGTGCATCCCAATTTATTTCTAAATAATTTCTTACAGACATAAAAACATAGACAAATAGAATAAGCTCACCTAATTTGGAAACAGTCACTTTGTTGAGGTAAAAGTTTGTTTTCCCCTTAAAAATGCCAGCTGGAGAGTGTACAAAAGTGATAAGGAACAGTGACAAATGAGCATAGCTAGAGGAATTACTAGTTTAAGGATATGTGACGTTGCCAAACTACCTCACAGGCTTGCAAAACTTGCCAGAATTTGTAAGCCTTTCCCCTGTAATATATACCCTTTTGTTTCCTGGAGAGACTCTCAATTAAAAACATGTTTTCCTATCTAAAAGGATCCATGTGCAGTTTGTAACAGAGGGAAGTCAACCCCTTTCCCCCATGGTAAACTGGAAGACCTACTTGATTCGTACCTTGCCTGTAAGTTGTTATTACTTTCTACATGCTTGCTTTCTCTCCCTCTCTGCCTCTTCTTGTTGCATAGTCTTTCTTTCAAGCAAAAAGTAAATTCAATTATATTTGAGTTGACATAAAAGTTTTGTACTCTTGAAGTCTATGATTAGGGAAAATGCACTGTCCTATCCCCAGTCCTTCCAGTCTGCTGGCCTGTTTTGATTGAGTGGTTGTCCATCCTAGTCCTTCAACAAGTTGATGACATCCTTAGTGATATCAGTGAAGAAATCGTAACACTGGGCAAAGAGGCTGATCTGCAACTCGTCTGTTGGTAGGATTTCCCTCACAGGAGATAGCAGAGAAGATGATTAACAGTGGCCTGATTTGGGGTGCTCTGTTGCATCTAAGGCCCCCAGCATTTGCAGAGTGCTATCTAGATGAGGCTTCAGCTTCTGCTGAGTTTAATTCAGCATCTTACTTTGTGAAAGAGAAATGCTACAGGTGATTCTAGATTGATGGCTAGTGGGGCCTGTGGTACTGCAGCAGAACCTTGTGGCGACCTCAGTACTACTCTGCTTTCTCTGATGAATTGACATGTAGATTTCTGCTGCTGTTGACATCAGTCATTTACCAATGCTAAGCATTTGGCTTAAGAAATGCTAGTAATAAGAAAAGGGCTAATATTGTCTGTTAGCTAAAAGCATGAGTAAGATAGATACTTACCCCATGGTGGTTAAACTTTTAATACACAGTGCTCTCAATCTGTTAGCTATCAATTGTGTTTTCTTACTTTTAAGTAGGAAAAGATAGGTCATTCAAAAAATGAAGTGGTGCTTCCCCTCCAGATGGTGATGGAGTAACAGCCTGATACATTTGGACAGGGTGGAGGCTGAAAACAGAGAGGATTTAAAATATTCTGAGCTTCTTTTGCTAGTATGAGAAAGCAGAGCCCAACTGCTTTCAAAATTTTTCTGAATATAGAAGCTGATCAAACATTGCTTCTCCATAAAAACACTTTTAAGTCAGGTTTCAGCTGTTGTAAGATTGGTTTGGAATCCATGCTGTTTAAAATGAATAAATGCTGGGTTTTTTTGCATCTGCCTTTTAATGTTTTAGGATTCAGGTTGTAGAGTTTTTATAGAGCTGTGTGATTGGAAAGATTATTTTTTATTATTAACAAAAGTAATTTTTGCATTGTAGTCTTACTTAAGAATCCTGGACTTCTAGAAAATTTTCAGAAGTACCAGTCTTGTCCCAAAAGGTTTGTTGATGCAGTCTGTCTATACTGTTCCCTTGAAAAAAATCATCATGGAAGTGCTAATAATCACTAGTGATAATAGAATTTCAAACATACATATGTGTGATGCAGGTTAGTCTGAATCAACTTGTCTAATATTACCCTGGGAAGGAAATCCATTGCTACCTGTGAGTCTGTGAGGGGGCAGGATCCTAAGAAGGTATCTTTCCTTCTTAACTACAAATTGCACCCATTGGGCTCCCTGAGCTGTAGGTCCACCAAATGCATGTCCCAGACCCTGCTGGAGTACACCACTCACTTCCCATTGCACACTTCTGCATCGTTGCATTTTTTTCCATTCAGCTCCTCCACTGTATCCTCACCTCTGCTGTCTGCTTTCTGAGGGATGAACATCATAGATTTCTGTTTGTCCTGAAGAACCTCCCATGAGGTCCTAGTAAAAACTATCACTCTCATGTGCAAAGAGCCAAAGGAGAAAAGGTAGTGGAGGTAGCCAGATCTTTGCTCCCCAACAGTAAGATCAGTCTCTTCATGGGATAAAGGAAAGGGTTTGTGTTGGAGAGCTATCAAGTGGTATTGCTCCAGGGACTTGCCTGGTGTCAGTGCACCTTCTCTGCATCCTAAGAAAGGGCCTTTTCCTACTGCTGTGTGTAAAATCAGGAAGAATTTTGTCTATATCAAGCTACCTAAGCCAAAGCCCATACTTGAACATGGAAGATGGCTACTCTTTAAAGGTTGCGATTCTTCATTGCCCAAGTGGATCTACTGTGACAAAACCCTGGTTCTGGATACCGAAAATGCTGCCTTTCCCAAATCAAATGGTGTTCCCTTAATGCATTAGGAGATCTCAAGGAACGGTTCTGCAACAGCAATGCTTTCTTACATAGCTCATATTCTGTACACATATTATTATAGAGACATGTTGAAATTGAGGTCATAAAATCTAAAAAAGGCTTAAAATTGAGCTCTTACTCTAGGATCCAGATAGCTGCAGTGAATTTCCAGTGTCAACACATGCCTCACTCTGAATTAGATTTTTGTAGGCTCTGAACTGCAGCAAAGTGCTGTGGCAGGCTCCCGTAATGCAGTTAAAATACCAGTGTTATTCACATTGAGGCTATAGCATGTTTTTGCTAGTTACTGTATGACTTCAGAGTTATCATGTCAGCAGGTTATTAAGCATGAGTCATCTTATCAGATCTTGCCACTCTGAATGACAGACTTACATAATCTCTAAAATGTGATTTAGCAAACAAGAGCAGACTGTCAGACAGCATCAAGATGTCTGACTGAGCAGACAAATTCCCACTTCAGGAAAGCAGGTAGATAATGATGCATTTGCTGTGCTTCCTATAGCATGAGACCCCTCTCTGCCAAAGTGCCATTGGCAACTTCTGCTGCAGTTGGCAAACTGAAGACACAGTGCTTCTGAATAACTGTTGCCTTTGGATTTTCAGCCCTGCGCAAAACATCTTGACCACGGCAGTCGACCTTGTCACATTTCCCTGAAGGGAAAAAATGGTTCTTCAGCTGAACTGGACTTTCTGTCTTCCCAAGATACATATCTGGTCATGCAGCAGCTGAGCAGCTCCATGTTATCCCATGGCTTTACACTGATACTGCTTCTGACTCTATCACTGACTATAGATCGATCTTTGTCCTTTCCCGTGTTCATTTTCCAGATTGTCTTCTTTGCCTTGCATGACTGTGGTGCAAGTCCTCCCATCTTTTGGTCTTTCTTCTGTGTCAGTGTGCATTGCAAGTATGTATCTTTGAATATGTCTCTTGGAAGAAACGTGAATGCCTTGTGGGTTTTGACCCCTGTCAAGACTCATAGTGTATCCTTACAAGGTATGAAATAAATAACAAAATATAACAAAAAGGAAGTTTTAGGTGTTTAAAAGTTGTATGTTTGCAAAGGGGAGCCTTCTCCAGTGCCCAAAAGGATTACAAGTTGGGGACTTTCTGCATTTGTTACATTGCACAGAGACACTGATCATGCAAGGAACTTTATGTTGCAGGTGATGCTGTGAGATCCGTACTAGTCCTGTGGTGTCATGTGGGCTGTAGTAGAAGCTGGGATTTGAGTTATTGCAGCAGTTGTTCTCTATGCATGCACTCTGGCTTGAGCTACTGCAAAAACCAGCTTGAATTTTACACAGTTTTAACTCTGTTTCCCAATGATGTGCTTCTTCCTGTTCATCCATTCCTTCCACATCATGCTAAATTTCAAAGATGATGGAAAAACACCTAGAAGTCTTTAAAGTATCTAGAAATTCCCATGAGGGCTCCTTTCTTGACTCCACCAGAGTCACAGTGTCTGAGTGGGGTGGACAGACCCATGAGGAGCCTCGTGGGGAAAATCACAGGCAGTACTTGTCCATTTTGTTTCCAGTTTTGGTTGGCGCCAGCCAGCCTTTGCCTGGTGAACAGGAGGGAATGGGCAGGGCTGTGCAGGCTGCAAAACCATTGAAACAGCCTCCTCACCTCCCTTGGCTCAGAGCAAACACGGATATCTGCAGCTAACTGGCAGGTGACATTGAAGAGCAGCTACGTAGGCAGGTACTAATTTGTGTTGATTTTCGGGAAGGCATTCTCCAGGGGCAGTTAGCCATTGTGTAGCTGTCTTTTTGAGCCACGATGCAGTTCATTTTGCATCTAAAAATGCTTGTGTAGAGAGGACAGGGAATTAAATGAGGTGTAACATTGTCATGAATGCTGCATTTCAGCTGGGAAAAATATAAAGCACTTTTCTGTTTATATGAGAGTAGAATTGAAATGAGAACAACAGGAACTCCAAGATTGCAGGTCCCATTCACAAAGCACAGGAGAGAGAAAGACCTGAAAAAATGAGCAGAAGTTCACAGGTAGTTTAGCTGTCTGAGGTCACTGAGATGACTTCTCTGGCATTAGGTGTATTCAAAGAGGGATGTTTAGATTTTGACATCATCTTGTCATTCAAATTTCTAAGTAGTTTTGATGAAAATGACAAGTGTTTTTCCTGAACTGAATCATAGTTTAGATCTTGGAAAATAAACAGTATGATAAAAAAGCAAAGTGTTAACTCACGGAGTGTAAGGTTATGGCTTAAATCTTGCAGGTCCTTTAAGCTTCTCTTAAGCCTTTGGAGAGCTGATGATTATCAGTATAGCACAGTGAAGGATGAGCTTGCTTGATTATTCTTTATATTGAAAACTCAAGTTTCAGGCATTCATTTTTATGCCTCTCAAAATGGAGATATTTGATTCCTTTGAGAAATGTTAATAAATTATGTAAAATATCATACTTTTTTCAGATCTGGTGTGAGCTTTTGAGTTGGTGCTTGATTGCCACCCTGGTGTTCAAGATTAATTATATGTTTTAAGATTTTGTTTAATTTTTATTTCCTAGTTATGAAGATACAATCAACATATTTTGGGCTACATTTATATTTTGTCAGAGATTTAAGCTTCAAATCATACTGCCACTGATACTCAACTGGCTTGTTTGAAAAGCAGTTTTATCTTTAGTTGTATATTGCAAAGATGTTCCTTCCTTTGGGTTTAAAGGCAAGCTTTTTGCCAGCAGAATGAGGAATGAGGCTTCTTAAATGTGGGCAATATTGGAGAAACATGTTTTGAAGGGCATGAGATGAGAGTGAAATGGGTTTATCTAAGCTTACAAATGTTTCATTTGCCTGTGAAACGTGGTTGTGGTTCGGGAATGCTGAAGAGCGGGATTTTGCTCTCTGTTTGCAGGCAAGCAGCAAGCATGAGCTTGGCAACATGTGACCATGAGTGCCAGGACTCTGTGATCTGAACCGTGTCTTCAGCTGCCGTCCCAGTGGTGAGGTACTGTAGATCCTGTGCCATGGAGGACTGCCTTCACACCTCCTCTGAAAACCTCTCCAAGCTGGTGAGCTGGGCCCACAGCCATGGGACCATCTGCAGCCTCATCCCCAACCTCAAGCACCTGCTTTCCGAGGGGGCCCACGGCAACCTGACGGCCATGTGGGGCTGCAGTGCCGGCCATGCCTACCACTGGCCCCTGGCCGCCACTTGCCGGGCTGGCTCGCAGGAGCGCGTCTGCTTCCAGGACAGCCGCAGCTTCAACTCGGACAGTCCCAGCATGCTGGGTGTGCCCTCGGAGGCGCAGGCCAGCCCCCTGGAGCGCTACCCGGGCCGGCCAGGGAAGGCCAAGCTGGACTGCACCCGCACTCGCGACTCCTGCGACTTCTCCTACTGCAGCGAGCCGTCGGAGCTGGGCGAGCCTGTGGAGGAGTACGAGGATGAGGCCACCCTCTTCGACATGGTCTGTGAGTCCTCTGTCACTGACGAGGACAGTGACTTCGAGCCGCAGGCACACCGTGGCCCCGCCGGCGCCCGCAAGCGCCCGGCGGCGGGGCTGCCCACGGCCGCCCAGGCGCAGCCCGCCGACGAGGGCGGCGGCGACGTGCTGCTCAAGAAGATCAAGCAGGAGCTGCCCGAGGACTACTACATCGTGGCCAACGCCGAGCTGACGGCGGGCGCCGACGGGCCGGCCCTGGCGCTGACGCAGATGTCCAAGCCCAAGCCGCAGCCGCCGGCCGCGCCGTGCTGCCTGGGCGCCGCCAGGGCAGTGCCGCCGCCCGCCGTGGGCCCGGGCCCGGACCCGGACCCGCCGCGGCCCTGCTCCTCGCCGCCCGGCCCGGCCCGCACGGCCGCCCCGCGCCCGCCCCGCGG
>JAWWEE010000085.1:22143689-22209593 GCA_035221455.1 Xenops minutus | reverse complement strand
GCCGCTGCGCCCCGCGCCGCCCGCGCCCCGCCGGCTTGCCCTCCCTCGCGCCCGCCCAGCCAATCCGCCGGCGCGGGGGGCGGGCGCGGGCCCCGGCGCTGCCCTGCAGGTGCCAGCCACCAGCTCCAACACCGCCACCGCCGCCGGGAAACCCATCAGCATCCCCCTGTCAGCCCTGCAGCTGCCGGGACAGGAGGAGCCGCCAGCCGCAGAGGAGACCCTCCCGTGTGCCCCGCAGCTGGCCGCGGGCGGCGAGGCGGCCGGCTCGCCCTCGGTGGGCGCCGAGCCCGAGGTCAGCTCCAGCCAGCAGCAGCCCCACGCCGCGCCCGCCGCCACTGCCGAGGCCGTGGCGCAGGTGATGCCAGGTAGGACACTGAGCGGGAGCTGAGGGGTTGGCAGCACTTTGGGGGCGGCCGCCAGGCGTGGCTCAGCGAGGGGGCGGCCTGGGAGCACCGTGCTGCATTGCATCAGGGTCCTGCTGGCACGTAAGTCAGCAGGCAGTGAAACCCACACACACCTGGAAAACATTCAGAAGACCTGACTGAGCAAAGGCCAGGAACACCACCCCATGAGAACGCGTACTGCAGCGGTAGAGAGAACGCTGTTCTAGGTCCATTTTGGTTGCAGTTGTGGGAGAGAGCATGCAGCCACCTTGCTGTGTGTGTGGATCAGGGAGGATAGGGAACCACACCACGCACTCTTTTGATGAATCAGAAAGAAGTGGTCTCAGCCAGCAAATCCTGGAGTTGGCGGGCTGGTTGTTGCCTTTACAGTGTCAGAAGGGTTACGTTGGAGAGGCAAAGGAGAGCACCAGGAGAGTACCAGGAGAGAGGTTTGCACTTCTACAAGTTGTTAAACTATTTGCCTTACCTGTAAATCAGAGCAATCTGCAGGCACGAGAGCTATAACTACAGCCTTAACCATGAAATTGACAACACTTTAATCCGTGATAAAATTACTTCTTTCCTTTTCTTGGAGAGAGTACTCATACCCCCTGCCCATCATCTCTTTCATCTCCAGTTGCTTCCAAAGCACACAGAATTGGCACAAACAGATCAACATTATCAGATAAAGGACATGTTAAAACAGCTTACTTCTACTGAATGATTATCCCACCTGCAGAATAACTAAATGTTTACCATAGGTCTTCAAGAGAGAGTGGAAATCTTTTTTCTTGAGCAGACTTACCAACTCCCTTTGGGCATGAGTACAGACAGTGCTCACTTTGCTCTTTCAGCTGGTGAGTGGTGCCATTCCGACAGGAGATGAGGGCAGGAGTGAGTTCTCCATCTGCTCCTTTGCTGATTCGACCTTGGACTGTCTGGTCAGACAGAGTACAGCAAAACAGCAAAGGGGAAAAAAACCTGCTTATATGCAGTCCTTGTGGCAGGTGCTTGTTGCCAGATAAAACAACTGACAAAGTTAAATACCCAGTTTTGCTAAGTAAAACCCTGCTAAGCATTAGAAATTAGAAAGTGTGATAATTGTCTTAGTTACAGCAAAGAAAATTCTTCTTTGGGACCCATTTCTGCATGGCTGTATCTCTGAGATGTTATTTTGCATTAGTTCTTTCATATACCATCCCTTGTGGAAATTCCCATACAAAACTCCATCTGCTTTAGAACTGATTCTGCTCAGGTAAGTATGAGAGAGGTGGGATGCCTGATGCCACTCAATCCAAATGGTGTGGTAAATCTACTTACCCTGCCTTCCTCAGTTTATAGTCTGTCACTGCTATCTATACTAGAGCTGGTTTCTACCAACCTGCCCTGCAACTTGCTCAGTCTCAAACTTGCTATCTGGGACTATGGAATACAAACTTATGCAGAATTTTGCCATGTTAAGTATGTATTGTGTGGGAGAGTGATTTGCTTTCAACAGATCCATTAAAAAATCCAAATTATTTTTGCCAGGTCCTCAGAAACTGAACAAGGTCAGCAGTTGTCACTGCTTAGGGTTAAATCTTACAGGACTGCATGCAGCACCACATTTTCATGTTTATATAGTTTTAGAAGCAGAGTTGGTCCATGTCTAGTGTCTCATTGTGAAAACAAAGTGAGATTGCACCTGCAGTACACCCACTGTGTAAATCAACCCTGCTAGTGATTTTTGCATATGCAATGATATGATTCTAAGAATCCTGTCCAAATTGCGGTTCAATCAGTTATGTTCTCAATAGTTAAATTTCCTGTGCTGTTGCAGAAAAGTGTTACACAGTTCCTTTCCTCAGCCTGGTGTAGTGTTGTTGTTACATGCTGTTACTTTACTGAGAGGTAGTGGCATTTTAACAAGAGTAAAGTGATTGACTTTTTAATAAAACTTGATACTTGAGTCAAGTCTTCCTTTTCAACAGAGCCTGCTCCTTTGGGAGAGATGTGCTGGCATTAATAAATCTTCAAGTTGCAGAAAAGTGAGCAGTGTTGGCAAGTGAATTTATTACAGATGCATAATACAGATGCACAGCAGATTTCTGATAAAATGTGTAGGTTTGATTAAAGATTAGATTAGGGTGATTGCTTGTGTACAATGATTTCATTAGGTTGTCTGCTAAGAAAGAGCAGTGTACTGGAAGTGGTGCATGATATATAAAATTTGAGCCATATTGTACTCCAAGAAGATGTTTATCTATCCTATGTAAAAGTTTTTGTGTCCTAAACAGTAAGATATAAGGATGAGTATAATTGTTATGTTAAAAAAAAGGGCAGTGATGAATTGCGTGAAAAACCTACAGTGATTATTATTTTAAAGACTCAGTGCCTACTGGACAAACAAACAAAAGTCCAGTTGAAAGTAAACAGGGAATTTAAATTCTGCCTTGTCCCCTCCAAAGTGTTGGGTAATTTTAAAATGATATATGAAGCCTTGCTCCTGATCCCATTGGAACTGGTAGTATAAGGTCTAAGAAGTCAGCTGGTAGTATAAGGTCTGAGGTTTTGCAGTACTAAGGCCTTAAATAAGTTATGATTAAAAGGTACGATCCAACCAGCAAGAAATACTGAGTTTTAGCTGAAATTACATATCCTTCCATTTGTATCAGACACAGCTGATAGTTTCCATGCATGGTAATCTCATAGATCATGGAAGTTTGAGTGATATTTTTCATAAAATCAAAAATCTTGATGATATATATTAGCTTAGGCCAGTTGCGTGGACAGTTGTGCTTTTGGACTAGTTTCTCTTTCAGAGATTTTTTTCCCCCTCTTTTGCTCTCTTTTAAGAGTAAAGATTTTAATTACAGCAAGGCAACTGAATGTGTAAGCAGGGACCTTGCAAAGATGAAAATTCATGTCTCAAAAGAGAATTGGCATCCCACTGAAGATTCACTTGGTTAGACACTGATTTCTGTTGGGTTTAGGTGTCCATCTAAGCATTGTGGAATATGCTGGATTTTTATTTTTTTTTTTGCTAAATTTCAGTACTATTAAGTGGACATTCATCTGTGAATTTTCAAGTCTTTAATTACCACTTTATTAGCAGAGCCTTCAAGAATATATGTAGATACTGTTTAGTCCTTTTTTTGTTCTGGACAAACTAAGAGGATCTGCATGTGTTAGGAGAAAATTTTTTTGCAGTGGTGGAGAGCAGGGAATTTCTGCAATTTCTCCTTCCCAAACAGCCTCTTTTGTCCTTTGCTTTTGCTAATACTTGGTCTGGTGTTTATGTCTAAGAACCAGCAAGGGCAAGGTAGATCACATCAGTGGAGATGGAAAGTGAATAAGAAACATAATGCTTTAGGTTGCAGCACATGCAGCTTAGGGAAATTAGTGACATTTGGATGTCTAAAATCAGGAATGGAAAAGATTTGGGGTTATTGCAGAAGGCTGTGGAGGAAGGCTATGGCTCAGGAAGGGCAGAGCTTATTTTTTATGAAGGCAAGTTTTGATTCTGAGAGAGATAGGACTTACTTTGTAAACAGAATTTCTGAAGAATTTAGGAAGAAGTCTCACTCTGCACCTGAAAACTGAGGGTGAGGATGTGCTTTGTATTAACAAGACAGTGCAGCAAGCCATCTCCAGGCCGGCACTAGTCCAGCACTATAAATATGGGAGCAAAGAGCTCCATGAAAAAAAAAAAATCAAATCCATGTGTACTAACTGTGCAGAACACAAAGAGTAGTAAGTAGAGATGAAAAATAAAGAATTATCTAAATGAATTGACTAGGGTTGTTTCTTCTGTCGGAGATGTGGCAGAGGATATTCTGTAGGTACTGACACAGTGCCTACATGTACTGAATTCTCTGTATTGCTGGGTGGTGTTTTATGTGTACAGGCATTGTCAGAGTTTGGAAGGAAGCAGCTTGTACACAAGCACCTCTGCTCTCTTAGTCAATGTGCTGCTCACATCGTGGCTATTGAACAGTATCAGCGTTTGAATGTTTCCTGTGATGGATGCTGGTCTCTGGTGAGGGCAGTACTTAGCTTTGCTGGCTCTGATGTCTCTGCTCCGAGATCCTCTCCATTCTTTTATTTCCTGTAACTGGCATGTCAGGATTCCAGATCAGTACCCGGTAATCAGCTTAGCCTGGTAACTTGGGCAAAGATGTAATTCTCTTCCTGTGCTCTTGTGATGGGCAGGTGCGATCAGGGATTGCAGCCTTTCCCAACTGGCATCTAACATGGTTTGACTCTTGCTCTGCTCTTGGTGTGGACATCGCTGTTGGTTCCAGGTGTCCATATAAGTCTCTGTTTGAACGTGACCATTAGAAAATGCAGTGAATATAGAGATTGTCTGATGTAGAGCTCTTAGGTGGAATATTTTAAGTGTTTTTCTGCAATCGGAAGTAGGATCTCTCCCTTTCTCCCGCCTTCTTTCTGCAATGTCTGCAATTTAATTAAGTGGGAGACAAGATCCTCATGTAATTGTAAGACTCATAGATAAGGAGCTGTTAGATGTGCATCAAAATGTTACAAAACTTTGAGGTGAAAGAAGTCCCCCACACCTCATGAATTGCCAGTCTTAACTAGATTTAGCTTTAACTCATAAATAACTGTTCATTAAAAAAAAAAAAAAAAAGGAGAAAAAAGAAAAAAAAAAGTCACCTCACACGTTCCAAAGAAGTGCAAATAAGAAAAAAACAATGCCTTATATACACCTTTGAGAGATGTATATAAAGCATACAGAAAGGCCAAATTAATCCTTTCTGTAATTATTTCAAGTCCAGTGGAACTGTGCCAAGAATGAAGGTTACACAAGGAAAATAGTCACATCAAAAGAAAGTTACAAAACTTTATTTAAATAAAACTCTTCCAAGAATACTCAAATAACTGCTGGTTAGTCTCTGTATTTGTAATTTTCATAGAAAGATTGATGACTTTTGGCTGAGGTTACTGTTGAAGCCTGCCTCCAGGGAAATGTGCTGCTGAATGTGGTCAAGTGAACACTTAAACATACGTAGGGATGAGGCAGTCTCTTTGTTTTGGACTGAAGATTTCAGAGTCCTCTGGTGACTTTTTAGGTCCCATATTTGATATTTATTCTTGCATTAGTATATTTACTAAAAATAGTAAAATAGTAAAAATAGTAAGTGCTGAGATACATAATTACAAAAAGTATAGTACTTCTCTTAAAGTTGCAAGGGCCTGGCTTATTTAGAATACTAGATCATTATAGTTTTAAATATCAGAAACTGGAAGATAGAGAGTTGATTAACCACCTTCTGATCTTGCAGAATGGATTTGCCAGCCCACTCCTACCCTTAATTATCTGCATCCAAATGCAGTTAAATTATAATACAATGTTTAGGGGCTTTATTCTAGAAGTTCAGCTGATGAGGCCATTATTACTTGTCTTTACAGTATTGTAAGGTAGTTCTGTTTAAAAGTGGGACAGTAGCATCAAAAAGGACAAATTCAGCCTTGGCAAAGTAGTCATCTATTTTCTTTTATAATCTGTTATTTATATATATATACACACACACATTTTGGAGCAAACCATTCATGAGTATTCATCCTGAAAGTAGGTTGGTTGGGAGACATTTGGGGATGCATTTACAGTTGTATTCCTGCAATAAAAGCTGCATAGGCCTATTGATCCTCTGTAACAGAGAATGGAAGAATAATAGTTTCCATGTGTTCTGTGAAAGCTATTGGCCTGTAGCTAGAAGGAAGTTAAATCCATAGCCTCAGAGAGCTCTATTGCAGCCAAGTCCCAGCAGTTTTTAAGGATTAATTTTGTAAAGCATGCCAAGTTCAGATGACAAACATTTGGGAATATTCTCTGAGGTTCTGCATAGAGGAATTGCATCACTGAAAATTATTGAGGCTTCATTTAAATATATACTTTTCATTCACAGTACGATAGCACAAACAGTATTAAGTAAGATGGTGTGTAATACCAGCAGAGAAACCGTGTTAATGAGTGGTTGTATTCTGGAGCATCACTGCTCCTTTCAGACCTAGAGATGTCCCCTCTTCACCACTACCCAAAGATGAAAGGCAGAAAAACAAAAAATAAGATGCACAAGTGAGAAGTAGAAAACAATAATTTTTGCAAGACAAACACTGTTGAGTTGCTATGTTCTCCCTTTCACTAAAGGTGTCTTAAACAGACAACGGTTTTGTGCGAAGTGCTATGTTTTGTGATACTGGTATTTAAAGGGAGAAAAACAAGGTCTCTGCTGGTTCCAGCTCTCCTGAAAACATGGGGGAAAAAAAGCAGAATTGGACAAGTCTGTACTGAACATTGCTTTGTTTTTTAGGAAATAGAAGATTTTGAACATCAGAGATCTTTTCTTTGTAGGAACCTGACAATTGTTTCATTTTGGAACTATTTAATTTTATGATTTGTGGGTCTTTAAGAAAAGAGAAGCAAAGCAGGGTTAGATTGGGATCTGCTCTGTAGATGCTGCACAGCAACCAAGAGAGATGCTGACCCTGAAAAGGCTTCAGACGTGCGATTTCCTTTTGCGATTCAAATGACGTGCTGAGACAGAAAGGGAATACTAGACTTGATGGTTTAGGGCAGGGTACTTTCTGAGAGTGATTTTCCACCTTTTATGAGTTTGGTGCTTCAGTAAATAGGCCTAAGAAAGTATCATTACCCTGTACTTGGCACTGGTGAGGCCACACCTCGAATTCTGTGTTCAGTTTTGGATCCCTCACTCCAAGAAAGACATTGGGGTGCTTAAGCAATGGAGGGCAGCAGAGCTGGCGAAGGGTCTGGAGCACAAGTCTTACTACTGAGGCTGAGAGAGCTGGGTTTGTTTAGCCTGGAGAAAAGGAGTCTGAGGGAAGACTTTCTCGCTCTCTATAACTACCTGAAAGGAGTTCATAGCCAAGTGGGGGTTGGTCTCTTCTCCCAGGCAGCTACTGACGGGACAAAAGGAAATGACCTCAAACTGTGCCAGAGGGAGTTCAGGTTGAATATTAGGAAACATTTCTTCATTGAAAGGGTTATAAAGCATTGGAACAGGCTGCCCAGGGAAGTGGTAGAGTCACTATCCCTGGCACTGTTCAAAAACCATGTGGCTATGGCACCTGATGACATGGTTTGTGGTGAACATGGTGGTGGTACTAGGTTGATGATTAGCCTTGATATCTTAAGATCTTTTCCAACCGTAACAATTCTATGATTCTAAGATTCAATGATATCTATGGAAGGACTATTTCACATATATATTCAAGATCTAAAATTTGAATAGCTGCGATGGACCTTGTGAAGAACTCTCTGTGATGGAAGCATGACATTTTTGTGTAAGCTATTCTGTGAAGCTGGTTCACAGTGTCTACTCATTTCTCTCACTGTCTTCATACCTAAATTGTATCACTCTTAGTGAGTCTTATTCTGTCATGTCATCTTCTCTTTTGTGTTTGCAATGAACCTAGAACCTGCTTGAGCATGAAACAGACCAGTAAAAATTTCTGAGTGTATTTTCTGTCTCTCTAAGCAAGATAACAATTTGGAATACAGAAATTCTTTTTTGATTTTTTTCCAGAAATGAAAACAGAAGCGTGGTGATATTTCAGATATTTTATCTTGGTTGGCACAGCACAGAGCAGTGCTTGCTAAAACATTCAGATCCTGCAAGCACTGAAACATGATGAAATCCATCTTTCTTTGATAAAATATACTTGAGTGAAGCATATGCCCATGCTGTTTCCAGGAAATGTTGAACCAGGCTATTAAATCAAAACCTCAAGAGAGAGAAATGGAAATGCCTGCTTTCCTGCATGAGTCTTTCTTGCTACAGCACTCCACAGACTGGTCACAGAACAGCTGCTTTCAGAATTGGTTGTTCTGAATAGCATAAATGTGGCTGGTGGCCTCTGTGGGATAGGTGAGCAGAGCTGTGTTTTCATTTCCCAAATGGGTCATCTTTTGTCTGGAGCCAGCAATGATGCTCTTCAAAAGTGGCAGGATGCTGCTGACCACACAAATGTGTTACACTCAGCAGTTCTCAGGTCATGGCTCTCACCAAATACTGCTCCCTGGTAGCTGGGAACAAGGCTTCCTGCATGCATATTGTGTAAAAAAATGGTGCTGAGGATCCTGATGAGCCTGATTAAAAATTTGTGTTAGGTATTTAATTACATATTGATCATTAAGTGCATTGACTGTCTTACTTTCAAAGTATGCCTGTCAATCCCATTAACTTTAATGGAACAGTAAATGCACACACACAGAGAAATATTCCATGTGTTCCTGTTGATCAGACTCAGGATGACTGTCAATGACACTGTAGTCTGTTGTGGCTTTTCATTAACTAGATCCTCATGGTGAAGACGTCACTTGAAACCATAAAGCAGTGGATTAATATTTAATCAATTTCTTGCTGCTTTTTACTTGAAAATGTACAATGTAAAAATGAAAGAAAAAAGCTGATTGTTTGTTCTGTTCAGAGAAGAAAAAATTTTAGTCTGAGCTATTCTACTCGAGGTCACATCGTCCCAGTGCAAAAGCTGAATGTGCTTTATTACTAAATTATTTCAAGCAGGAAACCTGTATGCAAAGATCAAGCCTGTGAAAATAAGGATGTTCATCTCTGATCCTTGAATAGCTTATTTCAAGTTTCTGTTTACACTCACTTCACTCTTAATTGGGTATTGGCATAATCTCTGCTTTACTACAATGGCTGACCAAGGGTAGCAGTATGAATGAGCCACAGAAGCATCAGTGTTTTTGTGTGGGAATAACTTAATTTTGTCCACAAGTTGGAGCACTCTTCTATTGTGACGGGCTCTGTCCTTTAGTCATTTTGTTGTGCCAGGTTATGGGTTTTTTTCTTGTCCTTTACTCTTGGCAAATGGAGCACTACCACTTGTTTAGGACTTGATTTCTCTTATTGACTATAAATCTAAGAAAACAAATTAACAGACAGGAAGACTATTCTTGGCATTATAGCACAGCATTCATGCCTGTATATATGTATTGTAAATGTATAGGTAAATGTATATACATTTTGCTTTTTGCTCACAGATTTACATTTAATTTTTTCACTCTGTATAAAGAAGTGGCTTTTTGCCTCTGTTTCCTCTCCCGTGATTTGAGATAGACCTCTGGAGACTTACAGTCAGACAGATGACTTGTCCCATTTACCATTCACTTACACAATTGTTAAATACATCAGACTTTTTATTGTGCTAATACATAATAAAATAGCCATCTATATGTATAACACACATCCACAAATATATCCATTAAGCTATACCCCATGTCATCTCTTACATTAATTGGTTTTTGTCAGTTTTGGTATGAACTCATTCAGTAGCAGGGTAACTGATTGTTCATATCCTGTATAGAAGAACATTTTTATGAAAATAACAATAGTATCCTGGCAGGAAGTTTTTGACAGTGTAAATACAGAAGAGAAATAATAACAATATTGTTAGCAGCAGAGACATATGCAATGTGTGTATGCTCTCTGAGTAGCTAGGAAACATTTGAAACTCGCTCGTTTTATTTAATGAGGCTTTACTCAATTAGAGCTGCAAAATGTAACTAAATATTTACTCAATAAAACTGTGATAAATTAGGTTTAAACATGTATTCAGGGACAGAAATATATTAGTTATGCCATGCACAACAGTCTGGTTCCTGATGAATATGCTTTTTGTACAGGTTTATCTCCTTTCTGTGCAGAATTTCCAGCTGCTCCTACACCTCTTGGGACTCCTTGTCCGGGCAAATGCCTGGACACGCCATGGCTAATCTGGAATAAAGTGTGTGCACTCTGGTCAGCGAGAGTTTGTGAGCAGCTGCCTAGCAGAGTATCTTAAACGCCTGAGATCTGTGGGCTTTCTGCAAGCTAGGATGTATTCGTCTCTGTCCTCTGCCCAGCTGTTGAGTCTCCCCCAACCTTGTAGGACCTTTACACCTTTGAATTTCCATCCCTTTCTAATATGATGAGAGCTGCATTTGCAAAGGTTAAAGTAAAGTTCAAAGTTGTCATTTTTCTGGAGTATGAGGAGAGGACTCTCAGCACAGGCTCCAAACACAAAGGCAGACTAAAAGTCCACCTTAGAAGCTGTTTCACTTGAAGTATTAGAATCCTCCCTGGAGAGCTGTGTAAAGAGCTAGTCCTCAAATACTGCTTTCTGACCCCATGAAGTCAAAAGAAATAAGTATGTTAAAAGTGTGCATGGAAATTAGTTAACAAAAGGTTGTAAATTGTGAGCTCTTCATAGGGTTTGTGCCCTTCATAGCTTGCTTCATACTGGAGAATATGTAGTGAAAGGAAAGGTAAAAGCAAATTGGTCTGGTTGGGCAAAATCACCAACAGAGAATTTCAGAAATAAGACTGCAGGACTAGTAACAAAGCAGTTGAAGTACTTTGCTAAATGAAAGATGGGAATGAGAGGAAAGATACTGAAATGTAATTCTTTGGGATGTGTATACTGCAATCTGTATTAACAGAAGTAAATGGCATGAGCTGCCAACACATTTCCTTTTACACCTGCCATAGATAGTTCAGCCAGAACAAAGAAGGGTAGTTTTTGATTCACTACCAATGGCACTTTAATAAAATAGAGGGGAAAATGTCTGCAGTCTCTAATAAGCAATATATTAACCAAGTGCTGTCAGCCTGTGTAGAAAGTTCCACAGTATGATTTATTATGTTAATTACAGTCATGTGAGCCTCATGCTCTAAAGTCTGAAACTGCTAACATTCTCAGCTTGATTTAAGAATACGCTTTGGCCAAGACTTAAAGTGCAGTTTATTATGATTAATATAATAAAATATTTATTACGTTCCCCTTTTCCTTGTTTCTCTTCTTCCTGCCCCAGTTAGAATGCCTCATTTTGAAACACTGATATAAATTAGATTTCAAATGATGAGGATCCTCATCTGGTTTCAATCTCTCTCTTTGGTGTTATGTTTTTTTCATGTCTTTTGTTCTTACTCTCTGTTCTCTCCCCCACATCTTTATTTCCCTCTGATATTTCCCAGCTCTGCATCTCAGCTGCTGTCTAAAGTGAATCAAAAGCAGGCAAACCTCATAGCCCTGGCTCATCGCTTCAAGACCTCTTGCATTGCTTTCTCAAAAATGCTTATTAAAGTTACTTCTTACATGCGATTACATTAAAACTGGCTGTATCTGAGAATATGCTAAGCCTCTGGTGCTGCAGGGTGGCATGTTTTACATGTTTTACATTTACATTCTTCTTAGAGAAGACTAAACTGTAAGGGGATACATGCTTGGGCCTGTTTCTCATTCTTCTTCCACAGGGCTTGCAGCTGCAGAGAGGCACAAAATTGCACTGTGCCACATTTTCCAAAGTTCCGTGTAAATTTATACCAGTGATTTTGTGCAAACCAGCCCACTAGTTAAATTGTTGGCTGAGCAATCAGTGCTTCTGAGATCTGTTTACATGTCTGTAAATCTGGCGTTCTCTGTATGAATACGTAAAGGCGGACACCTTTCTGAAAATTTAAACTCTTAGCTTGGTGATGTAAAAAATGGGGTTTTGCCACGAGAATCTGTATAATTTTTAAATTATAAGCTTAATTCAACAAAGGAAGTGTGTCTCAGGTTTTTACTGTTTTTTCTCTCATTTTTGTTTTTTTCTTCTTGTTTTTTTTTTCTCTCAGCAGCTTTTGAATTGAGTCACTGTATACATATGAATGTTGCTCAGTTGTGCCTCTCTTCCACCTTCAAAACATACAGTGACTTAGTCCAGTTGATTTCTACACTTCTTCATAAGCATATACTTAAATACAAGGACCCCAATCCAGAATGAATTTTCAATATGCTTTGTTGAATTGGAAACTTACTTGGGAGAAAAACTGATACTCTGCTGAGAATGTGTATGCAACACTTTCTGGAGTGGTGCCAAGCCAAGTCCTTTTGGAAAACAAGTGTATTGCTCCTGCCATGTGTCATCCAGCTTCCAATTCTCAGGATAGGTTAGATCATCACAATAATTCCTTTAATTCTTTCTGCCAGAGCATGAAGTTGCTAACATACCTTGAAAGGGCAACATTTCTCTATGTTGCTAAAAAGTCCTGCGTAAAAAAAATAATTCTGTTTTTCAGAGTTAAATATTTAACCTGAAGAAAATAGTTGGCAAAAGATGTCTCTCTTCTTTAACCTTAAACTGAAACCAGTACTGAAACCAGAATTTTCTAGTGATGTTTGCTATGAATTGTATGGTAATTATTAAAACATTGTATGGCTGAATACAGAAATGCCTGTTCCGCATAAATCTGTCATTAACTTCACATTCTAAGTAACATTTTACCACTTATGAACTCTAGTAGCACTCCAATTCAGCCAAACTACCTGATTTGTTTAACTTGAACTCTGAAAGAATAGCAATTGTATCTTAGAAATGAACATTGTTGAAAAAGGTTTAGCCAGTTATTTTGAAAGGAATGGCATTTCACTTTTTTTAAAGTTTTCTAATGTTTTTGTGTTTGTAGTATTGAAAACTTTAAGTGTGGCTTTTATACCCTGCATTCTACGAAGAGTTGAGTCCCCGAATGTCAATTATATAAGGATCCAAATAATTTGTTTTTGTAACTCTCCTTTAAAGGTAATAGCTATAGAAAGAAGAGAGGCATAAGGCAGGGAAGATAGACCTGACGTTGGTTGTAGGCTTGGTTATTATCCAGGTGGCTGACTTAGGACAGAGCAGCTAAAATGGCAGACTCCAGTCCAGCTGTGAGCTGAGTATATTTTGCCTGTATATCACCTAAGTACCAGATGTATTGGTTTCTTCAGTACTCTTGTAAAATATCTTTTGTTTCTTCTGTTCATCATGGTGTGCCCAAGGGAGCAGCTGTAGCATCCTGCTGTGCAATGCTGCAGTGTTGGGCTAGCCTGGGAGAGCTGGAGTTGGTATATCTGTTCCTGCCAAATGGAGTTGAAATCTGGGTAAATATCCTACTGTTGGGTACAGAGGAAATGCATCCTATTTTACATTGCAGCAATTTATGCTAGTGCATCTCTGAACAGCTTCAAAAGGAGACAGGAAATTGTATGGTCTCATACGCCAGAGATGCTGCTGTAAGCATTCGTTGGAAGAAGTGAAATGCAAGGTAAAACTGGCATGCAACACTTCTTTTTTGCACTATTCTTGATGAAACCAAAACCAGACAACTAGATGAAGTGTAAATCATACTTTGAACAAATGAAAAGTTTTTTATTTAGAAAGTGCATTTTTAGAATGTGTGTGCTGAAATGGCTCAGATATCACATACAGTCAGGTGGAGAAGGAAGGGAGTCTTATAAAAATTGGAGCCCCTAGAGTGCTTCTGTTTTGCACTGTTCATTGTCAATTTCCAGTATCTACAACCTAAAAAGGGTGATACAGTCAGTCATAAGAGGATATAAGTACTTTCTCTGACAGAAACTAAAGTTTTTCAATTCTAGAGTAATTAAACATTTTGCTGATTAGTTTGTTGGAGGTCAACTGAATAGAAGTATCATTTTTTTTTTCCAAAAAACATAACATTTTCATAGGTTGATATTAATTACTAGATTTCTCTCATACTACAGATTTTACATGCTAGTGAAAGCCTTTTCTGAAAAGTTAAACTACATAGAATTTGACTTAATGTAGTGGAAACAGGGAAATTTAACTATTAAACAGAATTTAGTGACAACACCAGACAAGTAGGGCAGAAATTCAAGAAAAAATGCAGAAGCACTTTCTTCTACTTCAGTAATATGCATTTAACAAGGTAATCCCTTGATTCTTCAGAGTTTATAAACTGTTAGATGTCAAAACCTGATGAAAGTATCCTGGCAGTCACAGGGTTTTCCATCGTCTTTTAACTTTAACTCACCAAGCTTAAGCTTAAATAAGTATGGTTATTATTGCACAGGAATGGTGCTTTATTTGGCCTTAGGACTTCCTAAATTGGTTATTGTGGGATTTGAAATAATAGCATTAAAACATTCATATTTTTGACTTAAGCCTTTGACTACTGCCTGTGTGCAAGGGTTGCCCCAAGCAAGTTGTTCTGCACCAGACAGTAAAAGCGCCAAAACTGTTATTCTTAAAATGTTTAGCTCTTCTTGTCACTTAATCTCAGGGTGTTTCTGCAAATGCTTAGAAGCACTTTTGCTAGTGAGACCTTCTGCTCTTACCCTCACCCTCATTTTTAGCAGCAAGGCAGGAGAATGGCTTTCACTGGGTTATTCCTGTGATATGGTGAAAACCAGCTGTTGGCTCTCTAAGTTTTGTGTGCAGAAAGAGTACTGATACTCAGGGATGCCATGGTATGACAGTGGCATTCAGCTGCTTCTGACAGGGAAGCAGTAGCACTGCTTTCAGGAGGGCACATTTGTCAGAGATCACATAGCTTTTCCCCACTGTGACTTGACCATGTCTCCCTCACACAACAGCATGACCTCTGCTCACTGCAATTGTAGACTCGAGTGTCTGCAGTTACCTTCTTGAAACAGGAGGGACAGGAGAAAAGAAAGGTAGGAGCAGGCTGTGGATTACTAGAACTGTTTTATTGGGCTGCATATGGCCATGGCCCAGAGCTTGGCTGTTGCTGCTTTTCAGTAATTGCAGAACAGGGGCAACAGGCAACCTGCAGAGTGTTGGGGAACAGAGAGAGCACTAAGCTCCAGCATGGGGACACACAGTGCTATGTGTGTGATTAACTAGGTTTTTTCACTTGAATGAGAGCATATTGGTGGAAGCAGGCCTGCTGCAGAAGCATTCTGCTAGTCTGGACACAAATTTGGCAGAGAAGACTTTGGCTGGTGATGTGATTACCACCAAAAAACGCACCTTACTTTTAATGTACATCTGTGAGACTTGCTTACCATATGCAGTTTGAGACTGCAATAATAACTTAGGATTGTGATTCCTACTAATCTTACAAATCTCTGAACATTAATAATCTGCATGTGTCTCTCATGAAAACAAGTGTGTTTCTTCTACTCTGTGTAATTAGACATGTTATGTTCTTTTCAGGGAGTCTGAGTGTGTGGATGTGTGAGAGCTGAAACTGGCGCAAGTTTGCTAACTCTGCTAATAATGTTAAGTCTTGGCTGTGTTAAAATCAGATTATGAAAAGATCAGAAAACTGCTGTTTCTCTGTGGGAGAGATCACCTGATGGTTGTGGACTAGCCTGGGACACTTGCCTCCCACTAGGATGCCTGTTTAATCTCTGCCAGATCACTTTGTCTACATTTAAACTGGAACATCTTAAGTACTCGGCACATTTTGAAACTCATATTTGGGAGTTTACCCTGAATCCCACAGTAGGGTGGGTTATAGTGGCTTTTTCTGCTATGTTCTGGTTTTCTTGGAAGTGAAACTCTGACATGGGATCAGATAGGAAACACAAAAGGTCCAACCGGCTCCTTTGTGCAGTGATGCAGCTGAGGGGGCAGGACTTCAGGAAATGCATTTCCAAGTCAGTTTACTTCTTCATGTTTCTGCTTGTAGTTTGTAAAATGGGTAACAGCACTACCAGCTCCCAAGGCTGCATTATGACAAGAAAAAGGCATTAAGGATAGCTTGGCTTGGCAGATCAGTGATGACAAAAATTTTTGGTTGGTCGGTTCTGATCGTTTTACTAGCTAAGAGAGATTAGGCCATAACATGAGAGTATCAGTATTCCTAAAGCCTGAAAACAGACACCTACAAAAGACTATAAGAAAGGTGCAAACATATGTATTTAATGCTTCCCCATTCTCCTGTCCCTCATGAATTTGCAGCTCAGGCCTTTCTGATGCAAAGGTGTTCTCTTGTATTGAGGAGCACTTTATGACTTGTTTTCTGTGCTTTTACCCAGTTTTGAAACCCATGCACACTGACAATGATGCAGTTGATGGTGAGCAGTAGAGGCCCACAGGCGTATCAGTTTATATTTGCAGTAGTCAAGGAACTAATGTAGGTCCCCGCCAGTGTTTTCAGTAGTTTTCCCCATGTCCACAGAACAAGAAAAAAAGAATTACAAAAGAGCTTTTGGTCTCTATTCATCAGGATGCAGCAAAGTGAGACAAAGCAAACATCTGGAAACTGTTACATTGGAAACTCCCTGCACTTGTGCCATGCTATGATATATCACCAATGCTTGAGTGGTATCACAGGAAGAGAACAGTTCACTACTACCATTGCAACCTGGCTTCACAGTGAAAGTACAGGTAGCTCTCCTGATGTGGCTGCATGAGAAGCTGACCCATTATTTTTTAGCATTTCCCACCTGCCTTGTGGAGTAACACACACCACACCACAGCCCTGCAGGAATGCAATGTTTCTAGAGTACTGTTTCACTTGTGGGGGATCTTTAATTCAGCCTGTGTTTTATAACTGTTAGCTGCAGATAGGGCAATTTCCTTTGCAGATTGAGGAAAGATGCTGTAACGTAAATGACTGACTGGGTGTCACTGCTGTGTTGTGACAGCCTATCCTCTAAGAAGTAGTGATTGATGACATGTGTAAAACTGAGCCATTATATGTGCTGTTTATATTGAAATAGTACTTAAAGCTGTGGGCTGTCAGTCAAAGCACTGATTACTTACACAGTTCTTTAATAAGTGGTGGTGGGTGCAGTGAACAACATAGCAGAGTAAATGTTTGTTTTTGAGCTTTAAACAGGCTGGTCTCTTTGTTTCCAGCCTGCCTCTAGTGATACTAAAAGGATCTATTCTGTACATTGCCTAAAGCGTGAGACTTCACTGCAGGATTCTAGGAGGTCTTTTTGATACTGACATCAGTATTGAATGAGTTTCTGAATCAGGCTGGTGGCCTTTGTTTCTCCCCTTGAGCACAGGTCAAGTAAGCCTCAGTGCTTGGTGGCAGCATTTTTTCATGGCTGCAGAAGCCCCCAAAGGCCTTGGCTACAATGCCCACTTCTCTCTGCTTCACAGGAGATTTGAGGATCCCCTCTCAACAGGTTTCATTGAGTGCTGTGGGTGTGGCAGGTGCTTTGTGGTGAAGACATAGGACTTGGTGCTGAGAGTTATAAACTGGGTCCTGTTTCTGTCTTGCTGGGAAGTTCTGGGAGAAGTCACTCTCCATGCCTCTCTCTGCAGTTGTGGTATGGAGATGATGGAATGAACTTTATTGAGAGTCACTCTGTAGATGGGTGGGAGGGGAAGCTGCCCAGTGTGCACCAGTGTTTCTACACCACATGAAACATTGCAGGGTGGCTAGGGAAGGAGATAGAACTACCTTCCTTTCCCTGTTGCCTCCTCCCCTGTTAATAGGCTTGCAGGGAAGAGGAGCAAGTGTGTGAGCACGGGTGGAAAACCATGGGTGTGCTACACAGCCTAGCATAAGCTTTGCCTGAATGACAGAGAGGCAAGGAGAACTTCACCTGGTCTCATACCACTTTGTGGTGTGTATCTTGGGTGGAAAACACGTGGTGAGTGTTACTATGGCACTGTTAACAGGACACTGAAATGTATGGGATTTACAATAAGACAGAAAAACAAGGAACTTGCTTTTTTCTGCATATTATGGAAGAGAGGAAAAAAAAAGTGTTCCACACACAATTACAGAGAAAAGTTGATAACTGAATTTTTCCTTTTTTGCATTTGCTGTTAATTTTCTAAAACTATTAAGGTTTGTCACATTCAGAGTGACAGTTCCACCTGTGTGATTGTAAGCTGCATCCTTGTGCAAACAGATAGTTTACATATGCCAAGAAAACAGTTCTTAAGAACACACATCACTTATACGTAAAAAGCTTTACCTTTTTATGCTTATTTTAAAATCAGCCTGGAAATCAGCTGTCAGTAACATAGTGGTAGCATCTGAATATTGTGTTTTGATATGCCATTGATTATAAGGATCTTTGAGTATAGGTGTAGAGCAGTATCAGGTTGTTTCCAGAATTTGATTTTTCTGCAAAATGAAAAGCAATGATTGTAATTGTACTTCCACTGTCACAGTACAGTTTGATTACCCAGAGAGACTCTATAATAATGTTTTTGTTCCATATTTTCTGATGTGAACATATTGACTATATTTTTTTTATTCTTGTACATTTGTAAATTGCACATTGCTCTGTAGTAATTTTACCTGTCAACTCCTCCGTTAGGATGTGTTGAATTATTTTGTACTGTACATTTCTGACTATATCTCTTTAGCTCTTTAAAAATGTGCCTGATTAAAGATAAATATTACTGTCACTAATACGATGCTCTAGTTATTTTTTGTAGAGGAAAATGGAACCAGTGCAACCTCTGGTTTCACAAATGAAGCAATTCAGAATGGGTTTATTACTGAGGTTGGGTTCTGCACACAACATTGGGATCCACAGAAAATCCTTCTACCTTGTGTTTGTTCTAAAAAGCAGATTGCCTCTAATCCAATGTTTTCCACAAACCTCCATGCATGAAACTGTGCCCCAGTGTCATAAGGAGCTCACTTCAGTTTTGTGTCATACTCTAGTACATCATTTGTGAAACTGAAATTGGCTTTTCAGTCATGTGACAGGTATGTAAAGATGTTTTCCAGTGCTCTTTGTGAAATTGATTTTAATTTTTTTTTCCTTTTTAAGGAAATTTATTTTAGAGAAAAGCACATCACACAAACTCACTGCTTCTGCTTTCTTTTGTCTGTCCTATTCTTCCTCTTCCAGACCAGGATGAGAGAGCAGCAGAGCTCAGCAGGGAGCAGAATGAGAAGACCATTCGGAGCACGCAGACAGCTCTCCGCAATTTCCGAGAGTTCCTCATCTCCAAGTACCCCTCTGAGACCCGTGAGATCTATGTCATTCCCTGCAAAGAGCTTGATGCCTACCTTGCTTCCTTCTTTGTGGATGCCAGACAAAAGGATGGGTCTGAATACGAGCCAAACAGTCTGGCCAACTATCAGTGTGGGCTGGAGAGGTATCTCAAAGAGCACAGGTATGGATACAGTATTACAAGGGATAAAGAGTTCAAGAGGTCCCAGGAAGCTCTAAAGCAAAAGCAGATAGAGCTGAGATGTAAAGGAAAGGGAAACAAGCCACACAAATCCATGAAGCTCACCTTTGCTGATGAGCTTATCCTGCGCAAGAGAGGCTTATTGAGCCGGTACAATCCCGAAGGGCTTCTAAACCTGGTGTGGCTAAACAACACGAAGGCATTTGGACACTGCACAGGTTTCCATGGGTCCACCCTCAAGTGGGGAGACATCCGGCTGCGGGTGACAGAGACTGGGTTGGAGTACCTGGAGTGGATGGGGCCCGACAATGGAGACGTCAGTGCCAAGAGCAAGAGAGGCGGGACAGACTCCCGGGTGTATGCCACCCAGCACTCCCCGCAGACCTGTCCTGTGCAGGACTACAAGGAGTATGCCCAGCGGCGCCCTCCAGCCATGCGCTACGAGGATGCCCCTTTTTACCTGTCCATCAAACCTGTCGTCAACCTGGCCGCGCTTCATTGGTACAACTGCCAAGCCCTGGGGAAAAACAAGCTTGCCAAAATGGTAAAGACGATGTGTGAGAAAGGCAACATCCCTGGCCGGAAGACCAACTTCAGTGTCTACCAGAGCTGTAGCACTCTCTCAGAAGCGCAGAGCAACCAGCTGGTGCTGATCTGCAATAACTTGAGCCAGCAGGCTGCCCAGTCCATGGCAAACCACTCCAATACTGGCAACTTCATAGTGTCAGCATCTTATGACTCTTCATCTGACACAGCTTGAAAGAGGGATATCACCTGAACACTTTTTCTTTTCCTTTTTGTTTCAAGCATTGAATTTGTGCTCAATAATACACATCAACTGTGATTGTACACTATTCCCCCCCACAGCCCTCTCTACAGTGTTAATTCACTTTATAAGAATATATAAATATATAATATATTTTTCTTTTTGCAAATAAGTCAACAGAAATAGTTTAGTATTACTAACATAGTATTTATAGTGTTAATACAAAAATGAAAGGTACTTATGGGTTATAATATAAATGCAGATTTTAAAAGGATAAAAATGGTTCTCAGGCAACACAAGATAGACTGAAAATACCATCTGAAATTACCATTTTTAACATGCACACATTAGTGAGTGTAAATCCCCAGGGAGGCTTACGTAGCAATTCTGTTTGAAAGCATTTTTTCAACTCTAGTATTTTAGCACGACCTCCCACAGTGGAGGAGACAAACTTAACGCTGGCTGCTGCTTCTTACCTGCTGGCTTATTCTTGATCAGCAAGACCAAGAAATAAGAAATACATCAATGTAAGTTCACAAAACCATTTACAGCATTTTTTGTCTGTTTTTTTGTTATGTTTCCTGAGGCTCATTTATACTAAAAAAATCCTGCAGTCAGCTAAAAGCTATTTTTAACTTTTGGTTTGTTGGTTTTCTGGGATCAGAAATGTTGCTGGTCTTTAGAGTAAAAAAGTGTTGTTCTCAACAGAATGCAAAAGTATAATGGCAAAACCACTGTCATACACATAATTTTACCTCTTTAGGCATAGGTTGTTAATATTTTGTCACTCTGTGTACGTAATGTAAAATCTACTGACTCAGAGCACTCTTTCAGTATTCTGGGAAATGAAACAGTGCAGAAAAATCTACACTCTTATTCCAAACTGTACAGAAAAAATTGCATCAAATATGTCTTAAGGCATCATTTGAAATCCACAGAACAGTGGAGAGTGGAAAATTTCTACAGAAGTTTAATAAAAATCTATAGAAAATTAAGAAGTTGGATAGTTTTAAGTGCTGGAATACAAACTTAATTAGCTACACATCATCTGTTTATTTTGTATTTCCAGTGCAGACAATGTAAAATGTGCATGTGAACCTGAAGGCAGAATTTGGTCCTTAAAGCCTTGAAATAGCGAGTGCTGCTGTTTCAGCATCTGACTTTGCAATGTGATTGTTCTTTTCCAAGTAGGTGGAAAACACTAGGAAATTCACTATTTCACTGAACGGTTATTCTTCTTGACCTTTAAAATTATGAGCAGTACTTTTCAAGTAATCAGGCTTAGTTTAAGTTACACAAGGGTGCTAGGGTTATGAGGAGGCTGGGGTGATCTGCCTGCTGAAGTCAATGAAAGAGTCAACCTCAGCTGACTTCCCCTGGGTGTTAGGTCAAACTGTTACTGAGGGGCTTTCTTGTTTTGAGATTCTTAATTGTTGTGTTTCTTTATGTTTGTTTATCTTTATTTCTTCACTTTCCTGCATATCGTTCATATTTTTTAGATCTGCAACTGTGCAATGACTTCAATCATCACTAGTTCCAAAGAAAAGGGGAAACAAAAGTAGGAAATAGAAATAGAAATAGAAGTAATCCACTTGGCACCTAAAACCTGTTTTCTGTGTTGCTAGGATGAAATGCTCCTGTGTGTGAGAGAGGTGGCAGAATGTCTGCACCTCACTTAAGCCTTACTGAAGGTCTCATTTGGCGATGAAATAGGTAGCAGATGTGCCACTGGAAAGTCTAAGAGCAGAGATTTCCACTATAATAAATATCTGTCCTCCCAAGAATCTTTGTGCAGGGAACACAACCTGGTTCTTTTCTCTTTGTTCTCCACAGGTAGCAAAAGACTGGTACAAAGTCTGGGTTTCCTATGTGCCAGCTGATCCAGAGTCTTGCAGCCCATGGCAGCATAACCTCCAGCTCTACAGCCTCCCATTTAGTGTCAGCTGTCTCTTGAGGCTGTAGGTTAGGCAGTGAATTGGCGAGCACAAGCAGTCACTCATATTGCAGAACCATCCTTTTATAACTTAGTTTTGGAGCTTGAGACCAAGTCATGATACGACTGAAGTGACTGCAAGCACTGACTTTCAGTGCTGTGGCAAATGTGACTTGTAGGTGAAGGAAACAGAAGCAGAAAAAGACTTAAGGTGAAACCAGGACAGCTGACCAGTTTCCAGATGAGGTGAGACATCTGATTTCTGTTTGTACTGTCTTGCCTTTTCACAGCAGTGCTTTTAATGTGATTCAGATAAAAATAGTCTTGCAAGGCCAGTGCTGCTCTCTGTGGAATTGCTTTGCTGTTTTCCACTGAGGACTCTCACAGCTGCTCTTAGTATGTGCTGGAGTGCAGGAAGTCCCATGCTGAGATGCTCTCTAGTGTGCCAGGTAAAAGCTCAGCCAGGGAGCCAACCTCCATGAAAGTCTTTGGTCTCTGTTTCTCCCACACTGGCACTCATCTCAACACTTCCCAGTGGCAGCTATTGCAGGATCTGACCTACTTCCCTACATTTCCTTTCCTGTTCTGCAACACAGGGATGGATATCAGCTGACGTTCGAGGAACAGCAGATCTCTGCTTTCCACTTCTTCCCTGCCCAACCACCCTCTTTCACTCCAAGGAGCAGATCACTGGCTGTGCATGGGCTGTGCTACAAGCACATCTTTGAAGTGTCACTTCACATCAGTGCTGTAATTTAGCCCTAGTGAAGACCTCAGAAGAAAGAAGATTGGCACTCTTGAGTTTTGAACTGAAAGGTCATAAGAAGCATTTCATGATTCCACATGTTTCCTAAGTTGTTGATTATTAGGATGTTGAGTATTAGGATGATTTGTGCTGATGTCCAGCACACTCACTGGGTGAGGCAGTGTCTCTGGTACCCTTAACTTAGCAGGGCACACCAGCAACCTTTGTTTGTCTGGCTGGGGGATAGTTTGTGGAGTATCTGTGCTTATTGTGATAGTCTCAGTATTATCACAAGGAGAGCAAGGCCCATCTGGAATTAAATCTGGCCAAAAATGTCAAGGACAACAAGAGGGGCTTCTTCAAATACATTGATATCAAAAGGAAAACTAAGGATAATGTGGGCCCCTTACTAAATAGAGGGGTCACCCTGGTAACAGAGGACACGAAGAAGTTACTGAACGCCACCTTTGCATCAGTCTTCGCTGACAATACCAGCCCTTTGGAATCTCTGACTCAGGCGACCAGGGTATAGGGATGTTGGGAGAAAGACTTTCCCTTGGTCAAGGAAGAGAACACCAAGGCAGACTTGACATCCCAAAGTCCATGGGCCCCAAAGAGATACATCCATGAGTGCTAAGAGACCTCACTGTGCAGCGCTTCTGAAGGACCTCAACAGGCTGGAGAGATGGGCAAAGATGAACTGTTTGAAATGCAACAAAGGCAAGTGCAGGATCCTGCACCTGGGGAAGAATAACCCCAGGCACCAGCACAGGCCGGGGGGCTGACCTGCTGGAAAGCAGCTCTGTGGAGAAGGACCTGGGGGTCCTGGTGGGCAACAAGCTGTCCATGAACCAGCAGTGTGACCTTGTGGCCAAACAGGCCAATGGTGTCATGGGGAGCATTAGGAAGAGCCATGGCAACAAGTCAAGGGAGGTGATCCTACCCCTCTACTCAGCCCTGGTGAGGCCTCACCTGGAGTGCCGTGTCCAGTTCTGGGCTCCTCAGTACAAGAGAGACATGGAGCTACTGGAGTGAGACCAGTGGAGGGCAACAAAAATGGTTAAGGGATGTGTCTCTGACCACACACAGGAACAGATTGCCCAGAGGGATTGTGGGTTCTCCCTCACTGGAGATATTCAAGAACTGTCTGGATGCAATCCTGTGACATGTGCTTTAGGATGACCCTGCTGGAGCAGAGATTGGATCAGATCTGTGGTGCCTTCCAACCTTACCCATTCAGTGATTATAGAAATAGTTTTTTCTGCTTTGTGATATCTCTACTAACTCCAGCTTCCAGTTATTGCTGATGGCTGATTGCCTGGCAAATTCAGATGGGGCAGCCCCACATAAACTACTTGTTGAAGGAGTTAAACATATATGGCCAGAATATGATATCCAAGCATATAAATAAGTAAATAAATTTATTAGATTTGAAGGGCCTTTAATATGAGATTTAATCAGTCTTCATTTGCAGACAGTTACAAGGAATTGAATGACTGCAGTTTATTTAATTACCATTTGTATTAAGGTCCTGAAAGGTTGTTAACTCAATGAGAGGGAGACTTCGGATTTAAACCACTCTCATGGTTTTGTCTTATACTGGTAAGAAGGTAGATGTCCTGGGTGCTGCAGCTTAGCTGACAGGCAACAAGCCAGTTGTCTGTAATTATCTCCCAGTACTCCAACTGAGGGTATCACACCTGCTCCAGCAGCAAGTTGCAAGCTCATGACAATGTTGTGCAGCTTCCCTGGTGCTAAAACAGAACAGTGTGGCCAGGGGCTGTTGCCAATTCCCACCAGCCTTCCCATCTGCCTAAAGGAAGGACTGGGGTCTCCTACCATGGCTCTTGATACTGAGTATCTTTTACCATGAATTCAAGGGCCTGTCCAGCACAGGCTATTGATGGTGGTTTGGTGCTGTGGCTACAGTGAGGCACTGCAGGTGGCTGGCTGTGATTCTGGCCACACTGTACTCTGATGTAAAAACTGAGCTTTTGCCCCACAGTAAGGCTGTGATTTCCTTAAGATGGGGGTAGCTGGCTCCAGGATGGAGCTTGCTTTTCTTCTTTCTTTTTCCCTTCTTTTTTTTCTGCCGCTCACCTTTCTTTGATCTGATGTTAGACTTCTTCAGTGAGTGATTTCAATTCAGTAGCATAGCAGAAAACGCAGCAAAAAAAGGGGGAAGTCAGATAACTTTTTACCAGCATACTGAGTTGAATCTAATAAAAAATTGAGGTGCAGAGCCAGTCAGGGAGGCAGAGGATGGTGTTCCCCTACCAGCATCACAAAGTCATTGTCATGGCTCAGTTACTGCATCCCATTGGAAACCCATCAAAAGGATACTGCAGGCTGAGACTCTTCTGAATCATTTACGGATGTACTGGATGCCTTCAGAACTATCTACAAGCTTTTGGGAGATTTACTCAGTGCTACCAAGAGCAAAATTTGGCCTTGAACTTAAAGAGGCAAAGTGCCAAAGCACAGGTCTGCACGCAGTGCAAAGGAGTCTGCAGCAGTGTTAGTGCTGGCTTTCTTATGTGGCCTTTTCAGGACACCAAACAAGAATCACACATGGGGATTATACATGGATGTCACTGGATTGATCTGGATGCAGCTGTGCACAATACATGCGTTTGGATCTGTTCATGTGATTGCATATGTAGATGGGCAGAGCTGTGGGCACTTTGGATGGCTTAAGCTCTGTTTGATTAGTCAGGCATGCATGTATTTATGTTATTGTGGGTTTGCACAATATTACATGTCTTCACGCATGTAGTTGAAACTGAAGTCTTTGATATCTGGGTTTTGCAAACTGCCTGTTTTATTTTCTAAAATGTATTTATGCAACAAAATGTATTTTTAAGTGCAGGAGAATGAAATACTGTCATGAACTATATTGTAAACTAAATTCCAAGAGATAGCTAAAATAACGGCACATACCTTGTTTGTTTGCGTAGTGCAATAATTCTGTGATAGGAGCATCAGGACTACTGACAATCTAACAATGGAATCAGTGTCCATGTTGCACATTCTCCTTTGTGAATATCAACACTTTCAAGCTGTCTTGGTTTTAGAAGCAGCTGTGTGCTGATATTCAGGCTACAGCATTGTTGTCTGGTTAGAAAGGTGTGTAGAGACTAAGATGCAATCAGTGTTGTACTGTTGTATTGTCTGTGTCTCAGATGTTTGTGACCCGATCTTGGTCTGTTGTTTGCGCAAGCAACGTGGGGTGGTGAGGTGGGGATCAGAAAGAGCAGGTGCTGTGACACTCTAGAGCCTGGGCTGCCCTGAGGACTGAGACAGCCTTAAAGGAAACTGAGATTCTGGTTGCACTAGGTTTCCTCCCAGTCCAGCTCATATTTACCCTTTCTTGTCACCATGTCTGAGTACGTCCCATAAGTGCACTGAGTGACCTGACTAGCACATGCAGTGCATGGGTTGATCATTCCTTCTGACAATAAGGTGCAAGTGACTATGATTGACTGACTGGTCTTCCCCATCCCCAACATTCCTGCTCCTCTGACCGTCCCTGATCCTCTAATATTCTCCTTTCCTGGTGTCTGCACTGTGGGGCAGGGGGACAGCTTTGTGAGGGAGGCTCTTGGCAGAAAGCTCCTTCCCTGCCTATCAAGTGACCTTGTGCTCTGGGGATAATGTGCTCAGGGTGGACCACCTCGTGTTGGGTACACGGAGTTTGTGGGATACTGCATGTGAGCACTCTGGAGGCTCACATGTCTCATGCTGGAAGCACTCTCCTTCCTTCTTCTGATTTTTGTTAGGAGCTTTCAAGTCATAACATGAGATTAAATTTGCTCCTGTGTAGAGGACCCGGCCTGCATCTGTGTGCTGTTTGGTCCTCCACTGACCTCATTTAATAGGACTGAGACAACTGAATCCTTGACAGTAGGCAACTTTTGGGCTCACTCTGTCACAGAGAGGAGTTCGTCTCACACATGCAGACAACAGGGCATTGGAATGCGTCCAAACTCCCTGAATTTCCAGAGGCAATGCGAATGTGTTAAAAAAGAGAACTTACAGGACACAGAAGTATCATTTGATTTGCCTGAAATGACCCAGTTCATGCCTCTGGTTTAGGGAAGAAAAGGACTTGGCTGTTCACTTTGAAACATGGCAGGAAGTGTGTCCACACTTCTTAATGAGGGTTCTTTGCTAAATGTCAGCATGAAGAGATGGCTTCTTTGCTGTCCTTGTTCTTAAGGGACAAGATGTATTTTCTTCCTGTGCTTTCGTGTGTGTGCTGAGTCTGCACTCAGTGCTGAGGAGCAGTGGAGAAAGGAGGTCATCCAGCATAAAATATGGCTTATATTCCTATCCACAAAACTTGAACTATACTTTCTGGTGATGGTCCCCATGTGCTGAATCATGCCTTGGTGGTTGGGGACAGTAATACATCAGATGATATCTACCAGCACAATCTGTGTTCTCTGTGAAGAGCCAGCGTGAATGTCACTGCACCATTCTCCAAAAACAGCACGGGGCAGCTTGCCAAGGACACTCTTATCAGCTGGGCATCTGCAGTCCAAGAAGGGGGAAGGCTCTAAGCACAACTGAATGGTGCTTTCCCCTGGACAGCATATGACAAACACATGAGGCTGTGCTGTATCTCCTCAACAGTTTTGGAAGGCTAAGGGCCACCTGGGACATCAGTGCTCCACCTCCTTCACAGAAGCATAACCTCAGCTGGCAAGAGAATGGCAGTCTTGGGGTTCTCTGAGCCCCCAGTGAGTTGCATGGTTGCACTGCTTCCTGCTTCACTCATGCAAACCAGGTTGCAGCCTATTCCTCCCCACTGTGCACTGGCTGGCGCCCTGTGAAGCTCTGCTGACACTGTTCTCCTGCACCTTGACTCTTCCTGAAAGCAGCTGAGAGGCATTTACAGCAGCAAAATACCATAAAGCCCCACAGCCTAGAGACACCTGTGAGCTTGTGAAAGGTTTGACACTATCCACTAACTGGAATATATTTGCAGTAGTGGTGATGTCTAAAGCTTTAATTCCTAATGTGATGGGAGGAAGATCGGTTTGGTATAACATTTTCTCCTTATGTGAACTGATGTATCTCTGTCTCAATCAATTAATTTATTTCCTCTGATTTCTGACTGAATTCGTTAATGTTAGTTGGTAACACAGACAAAATCCTATTTATTTTATTAGCCAAATACCACTAAATGAGTTGTTCGTGCATTGGAAATTGACATGCTATTTCTAAGGGATTAGGATGCTTTTGGCTAATCTTTTATTCTTGTGCTCAGCACTGACTGCATAGCAGTTACTAGTATATGAAAAAAGCAGAACCTTTTCAAATTCAATTTGATCTGTTGTAATTAATAGAGGTTTCTTTCACAGCACGTAAGGTACTGATGAGGTAGGTGCTATCTTTGACATTCAGTGGGAATAAGAAGAAGTGTTTAGCTCTTTTTTACAATGCTTTGGGAATCCATCTATGAGTTCTTTTCTGTTAGTACTGTTTTATACAGTCTGTAAGTGTCAAGAAAATAACAAATTAAGAGAAAAACATCAAGAAAAAGCAAAATGTTTGGGACAAAATTATTGTATTAATCATACACTAGAAAACTAAACTCTTAAAAATGAATTCTACAGATAGTTTGCCACTTTAAGTGCTTTTTGATTATTTTTTTGCAAACAAAGAAAACTTTCTGACATTCCTCATGTCTGGCATTTGGTCTGCTCTCTGAAGGCTGTAATCTTGCTGAGACTGCCCTCCTTACCATTATAGCATGTTCTCATCTGGCCTACATTATGTATAGTCTTAAGTAGTCCCTGCCTCACATTGCTCCTACAAGGATTCCTCCTTCTCTTCTACTATTAAGCATTTAATACACTTACTATATGTAAATATCCAGCCTAAAAGGAAGCCAATGCAGGACACACTGCCTCAGTATCTTCAGTGGTTCATATAGAAGACAAGGCGTTAGTAAATGGCTTCAAACTGATTTTGCTAGGGAGACAAATATTCTAGTGACTCTGAGGCTGAAAGTACGTTGAACGATGACTGCAGTGTAAACTGCTTTGTGAAGACCTTTGTTTTCCACTTGGTGCTTCTGATTCAGATCTTGAAAGCTTTTCCTTCTTCAGGAGCTTTCTTTATGGGTCACTTGAAAGGTGGGGTTCCTCTGCACAAGGCTGGGTGCATGGTTGTGAAATGCAGGTGCAGAAGTATCCAGAGCATTCAGGGATGTGCAGGCAAAATGTGAAATGAAACATCTTAAAGGAGTCTGATATCTGTCGGGGGAGGAAATGGTGAGAACCTGATTTTGCACCTATTTATGGCAGTACCTACAAGCTGGGTGGTGCTGCTGCCAGAGAGAATGTGGTGCCAGTTCTCTGGAGCACTGTGGGAAACGCATGCCCATTCCCTCTGCTCTCACCCAGTTTGGGCAGTTACTGCACTCCCCCCAAGCACGTAACTAGCCCCACTGAAACAGATGGGTCCGAGGTAGGCAGGAAAAGACATCCCTTGGCCATTGTTTTGTTGTCAGTGCTTGGGTTTGTCCATGCGACCCATCTATCTCAGGGTCATTTTGAGACCTCTCAGGGTAGACCAAGTATTCCAGACTGGGAAAAAAATAAGTGTCAGAATATCCTAGTGCAGTGAAGTTAGTGGAAAAGACAGTGGGGAAGCCTGGCAAACACAATGGAAGTTTTTATCTTTTTTCCTAAAAAAAGCGAGTATAATGCTTATCCTTTAATATCCTACTTTGTTTTACTGGAATTAGAAAATCTTTTCCATTTGTTTTAATTATCTGCAGGCTTTAACTCTGCCTTTGAAAAGCATTTTTGCTATGACAGTCTCATGGTGAGCAGTGCTAGCAGGAACAGCTAAAGCAAGGCTTTTATCTTTCCCTGCATGCCGTGTTTAATCTTTCTAATCTTTTAATATGAATGTATTTTCTCCCACTTTGTAAAGTGGCAAGATTAGCACTGTTTCTTTCAAAATAGCAGTTGAAAAATATGCTTAAACATAACCAAATTTCCACCTAACAATGTGAATTTTCCATAGTGACCAGTTCATTCTTAGAGGTTAAACCTCTAAGCCTAATGCTCACTCACTAATAACTTTTTTTTTTTTTAGAATAGTTTGTAAGTAGATATTTGTTAAATCTTTTGTTTTAGTAAAAAGATTTCATTGTCTTGTCTAATAATAACAATAATAATAATAATTCTATGCATTGTGTGATTCAGTGATGTTGCTGTTGAAGTTTTGCATGTTTTCTTGACATTCTGACATTTGTGTGTTTATGTGGTACTTGTAAAAATCCTAACCATTGCTGCTATAATCACCACCATTTTGGGTAAGTGATAACTACAATGAAACTGTGCCAGTTAGCAGGACTTTTGTGTGTCATGCTAAAACTCTGCATTCTGATGATCATTTCTTATTTTATGCCAGTATTTAGTGCCTTCTGTAGAAGGAATTAATATGTTGTGGTAGACGGGAGGTCCCAAACTTCTAATATCTTGTTCTGCACAGATGATCACTTACCAGCTTGAAGCTTAAAAAAAAAGTAAAAGAAAAAAAAATAATTTTTAATTCTCCATCTTTCTTTAAAGTATGTTCTCATTGATTTTTATTTTGAAAAAAAAAACCCTTTAGCAGAACTGAAGAGAAGCAATCTCCTCCAGCCTCACCTCTTGCACCTGCAGTCTGCCAACTGTGAGTAGAAGGGAACATGTAGCACCCAAATTCTCCTGTTGGTAATGGATCCAGTGAATAGCCAAGCCTGTTCAAGTCATTGCAGAACATGCTAAAGTGCTGATTAATGAAAGCAGCCCTCTGATTACCGTAAGAGACTGTTAGCTCTTGTAGCAGTTGTGAGCTGACAAGAGTCTGCCTGGTCAAGTGGTGGATTCCAGCCTGTTCTGCCTCTGCTGAAACGACACATTGCTGCCAAATGAGACTTGGATGAAATTCAAGCCCAAGATTTTTGGTCTTGTTCTTTCCATGGCAGACAAGCCCTGTCTATCAAAATTCTGACATTGCATTTTCAGTTCTTCTACCCTTTGCCTAGAATCTGGCAGTATAGCAAATATGCACATGCATATGCTTTTGTTTTGATAAGCTTTTGACAGGCTTAAATTGTATCATACTGAAAATACAACAGAAACAGGCAGGAGGAATATGTGAGATATTCACTTCTTTGGTGCATTTCCCAACCACCAGGCATGGTTCACTGTACCTGGGCTAGTCTTTAAAATAGTGTTTTTTATGGAAAAAAGGAAGGACTGACCATCAGTTTTCTGTCTCTACTGAGAGATGAAAGCCTGTTACATGTCTTGAAAAGACTTCTCAAATCAAAATAACAGGTTTTCAGAAAAAAAATGCGTGATTGGGAAAATAAGAGTACATTGAATTAATCCTTAGTGGTATCGGTCTAAAGTCATCTCTGTCTCCAAGCAGGAAAATTTACAGCCCTTGTGATGTAAAATACTTCCCCCCCAAAAAAAAAACCTTTGCCAAAATTTTCAATGTAGTTGTTCCTTTCTATAATACCCAGGATATTTACAAAAAGCAATATTGAAGGACACAGAACACACTGAAAATCATCCTGTGTAGTAGGTTGCAAGGTAGTCCCCCACGAAATGATGAATTTGAAAACCCCAGCTGAAGATTAAAACCTTCACAGAGGATTAGAATGCTTAGAAGCCTTTTGCAGAACCTCAGTTCCCGTCTATTAAAGGGAATAAGGTTCTCTTCAGAAATGTTAGGTCCTTTTATTGTCCTTTAAAAACTTGAAGCTTCTTCAGGCTCATTTTACCAGACTGGAAGTCGGCTGAGACCAATTACAATGTGGTCCTCCATTGGTTAGGGTGTCTAGTAGCTATTAACACATGAACATATGCTGCTAGTATGAGTGAAGAGCTTTGACTTCACAGAACTCCTGCCTATGTGGTCCTAGTATTAAATATTCAAGGCATGGTCTTATATCCTGCATTTCTTCTGTTTATAGCTAGGTCTGAGTCTCTGTGGTCCCGTCAATTGCACTAATTGACCAATTGATCTTCCTAACTTCTTCAATGAGAAATATCTATAACATAGACAGATTCCAGCAGCACAGCAGCTGTTTTTTCCTCAGTCTTCTCTTCCATCGTGAAGCTAGGTATATCTACATTATTTTCAGCTTAGATTTGAGTCAGAAAGGCCATCAATATCCTTTATTCTTACTTTGCATGCCGAAAATGTGGTTATGGTTCTACAGGTGCAGACCTGGCATTAGGATTTTGCCTGCTGCCTGTGGCATGTCAAAGTCTTTATTTGCATTTGTTCGCTTTTCACCACAGTTCATCAGTCTCAAGACACAAATTGGGTGATACCAGTGGTGTGCTGCTTTAGATACCACCTTCCAATCACAGTGATTCCTTCAGTGTACATATTGTCCATACTGTCAGTCCTGTAATTGCTTTTGTATTTGCATTTTGTCTGAAGTGCATTATATTTCAGGATCAGCATTCCTTTTTTTTTCCTAATATATATATGGGGTTTTTTATTACTTTTTTTTTTTTTTTAAATAGCTTAGTCTGTGCTGCTGAAACGATCCAGGAAAGAATTATCCATCCAAATCTCAGTGGAATTTGGGGACTTAGCTTTTTTTAGATCCCTGTGCAAGCCCCAGCTGTAATCAGCTATTTAAGGCAGAGATTTTAGTGTGAGGAGTGCTACATATCTTCCACTCCAAATGCAGTTTTCTGTACACAGGGCACCTTCTTACACAGATCTCTTGCTCCTGCATTTGGGAGATTATATATAGAGCAGATTATATGTACTTTTCTGTTAGGGAGAAGTAATATTTTGATGCATTTTAATGCATTAAACTCTGCAAATCTAGAATATCTGGGGAGAAGGGAGACATTACTGGATCATTTTCTGAAAACGTGAGTAATATTGTTAATCAGTTCATTTTCAGAGTTACCTGTTCAGCCCCATTGTCCTCAAATTACCCTATTTCTGTGCTTATACAGCAACATGAGAAAAAAAACAAGGAAAAAGGATTTGTTGCTGTAAATGGAGGAAGATTTCATAACCTACTTTGAGCCTCAGATCCCCAGTGGGTTTCCAGGGCTGGTAATTTTTCTACTCATTAGCAGGAGAGGTTTTGGCACATATAAATGTCATATTGCCATATCCACAGTGTATTTTTAAGAAGTAAACTTCATACAGGGTAAGGTCCTTCACAGGTGAAGACCAATATGGTCAACAAAGTTGTTGGTCGCTTGTGTTAGTTGAGAACTGTTTTTTCTGTTTTGACATATTTTAAGTCTTCAAGATATTTCACTATTCTTTAATGGGGATAGAATAAACAAATGCATGTTGTACTGTTGTCTGCCACATTGTCTCCTTGAAAAATGTTCTTTTAGTGTTGAGTACAGAAGTGCCCTCAAAAAAATAAAACCAAGAGGTCTTTTTTTTTTTTTTAAATGGTGTTTATGAGTTTCCTTCCTTGCTTAGTTGTCAGAGAATTAGGCTTTTGAAAAGAATGTTTGTGCTAATTGGAGTATGACATTCACTGTTACTGATCTGTAAATTTCAGAGATACTCTGATATTCATTGCACTTCACCTCCATTTTTATTCCCTTATGATAATCTTTAACAAGTCTGGTTCTGCTGCATTAGAGGTTGCTTTCAGTGTCTGTACAATGTATGCTACTATTGTAATGTGACTTCTTATTTTTGATTTTTAAAATTTGTATTGGTACAGCCTTAACTTACAGAATTAAAGACCATTTAAAAATTCATCAAAATAGTCATTGATGTCTGTAATAAGTGCATGCTTTACTCACAGTATTTTGTCTGTTATTATGTGTAGCAACCAAGTCTCATGTATTTAATAAATTGTTTTCTGCAAATTTGACTGCTGTTTTTAATCAAGTGGAAATAATTTACTTGACATTTCAAAGCATGTTGTATAAAAAAAGCACAAGCTGTGTCTCATGCTTTTCAAGTATGAGTATCAGCATAGCTGGACCTGTGGTGCATTTTTATTAGCAGAGTGCAGATAGGCTCACCAAGAAATAGTTGCTGTCATACCCTCTTTAACTTCTGTGGCTGTGCTTCAGGAAAACATTTAAGAAATTGCTTAAGTAAGTCCTTCCCTACCCAGGAATGTACTTGAAAGCAAGCTTGACATGTGCTCATTTAACCTCAATTTACTAGGACTGAAAGCCTACATCCTGAGAGCCATTTTGGAGAGCCTTTTGGAAATAATTTTTCCAAACCTCATATGGTTATATCAATTCAAAGGCATAGTTTGGCTTGAAAGTATTTATTTTGCACTCAGATTTTCAGCAGTAGAGTCTGCTCTCCACATGGCTTTGTTTTAATGTTCATCTAGAATAATTAAATGTGTATCCAAAAATACACATCTTTTAAGACAGTTGCTTGTCAGGTCTGAATTTTCTCTGCTCAAGAGGTTTTAAAATGAAAGGGCCAGAAAACTAAAGCTCATGAAACCCCTATATTGTGAAAGTGAAACATCCCAAACGAAAAAATGTCTTAAGAAATTCCACAGAGCTGCAGTTCATGGAATGATAACTGTGTTGGAGAAGGTCAGGGTGTCTTGGGTTCTGACAAAGGAACATGAGAAGAAGGAAAAAGCCAAATCCCTCAGGGAACTGCCATCTAGGTAACAGCAATGTATGTTGTTAGGACATAAGTGCAGGATAAGTAAGAGCTAAGTGACACTATGGGGAAGGTATAGAGGAATGTGATTTTTATCAGGTATTCTGGGACTGCATTTCCATCATCTGGCAAATTCTGCTAAGAAAGTTCCCTTGCTGATGATTGGTGTTAGCAGCTGGACTGTGCTCGGCACAGCAACATATAAAAGGCATCCTGTCCAGGATCCTGCTGTTGTCCCAGTGACAAGTGGAAATTAAGATCGGATGCCTTTGGATGAAGAGAGACAGAGAAGTGAGGTATGGACAGGTGATGGACAGGTGCTTTCACTGTCTGTTGCACATGCATAGTAAACCTGTTGGATTAAACTCTATAGCTTGGATTAAATTGTCTTCACAGAGGCTGTAATGAGCTTATTTTTCATCTAAAACTGAGTATGCAGCTGGTGGTTCATGTGTTTATTGCAGATTCAGCTAAGCAAATTGGTGAAGTTCTGGTAACTCAGCTGCTTTCACTTTTCCCTTTCTACACTGATTAGTTCAGATTGCCACTTTAAGAACTGCCGTGCTCCCTAGCTTGTGAGATGCCTGCATGTCCTTTCCTCCTCCTCTCGCTCACAAGGATAACCAGCAGCAGTGTGAACATGCTGGGTGCCATCTTGCACTGTCACGATCTTCTGGGTAGCTGGACAAACAGCACTGAGGAATTTGGCTCAGGCAATCTGGAGTGTTTCCTCAGGATGATCTCACAGAAGTAATAGAATCCTCTGAGCTCAGTTGTAGCTGAATGTATCTGCGCATTGCATTCACGACATTACTGAAGAATATCATGACTGCAACTAGTGAGGAATGCTATGGCACATTGCTTCTTCGTGGAGGTTTTGAAGGTAGCAAAGTGGGGGCTGTAATTCACTGGTGGTTTGCTTTGTAATATACACCAAAGAGAAATGGAAATAGGCAGCTATCCCTAGAAAGATGTACAAGATTTCTTTGTAATCTAGCCTGATGGCTTACTATGCTACAACTTTCTCTACTGATACCTCTCCAAGAAACTAATCAGAAAGAAACGATAACAAAAAAGATGCCTGTGTAAAATTGTATTTATAAGAGGACACATGCTAATTGTGCATGGACACTTTGTTCTAAGGTCCAAATTCCTACAGGAAGAGAATGCACACACAAGACTGGCAAGCACATGAGACATGCATATTACTGCTTCTTTAAAAATTGTAAGGAAATTACACCCATAGGAGCTTGAAGACAAAATCTTGCATGCAACATGAGACAAAGGGAGTGCCTGAGAGATTGGCATTAGAACCAGTGCACTTTAACATCTTTGTCAGTGACATGGACAGTGGGACTGAATGCATCCTCGGCAAGTTTGCAGACACCAAGCTGTTTGGTGTGATTGGCATGCTGGAGGGAAGGGGGGACTTGGACAGGCTTGAGAGGTGGGCCTGTGAGAACCTCATGATGTTCAACAAGGCCAAGTGCAAAGTCTGCACTTGGGCTGGGGCAATCCCAAGCACAAACACAGACTGGGCAGAGAACAGATTGAGGGCAGCCCTGACCAGAAGGATGAGAAGAACTTGAGAGTGCTGGTGGACAAGAGGTCCAACATGAGCTGGCAATGTGCACTTGAAGCCCAGGAAGTCAGTGTTATCCTGGGCTGGTCAAAAGCATTGTGGCCAACAGGAAGGGAGGTGACTCCAACCCTCTATTCTGCTCTTGTGAGATCCAATCTGAGTACTGTGTCCATCTCTGAGGCATCTGACATAAGAAAGACATGGATCTGGTGGAGCAAGTCCAAAGGAGGGCCACGACAATGGTCAGGGGGATGGAGCACCTCTCTGACAAGGACAGGCTGGGAGAGTTGGGGTTGTTCAGCCTTGTTACAATCTGTTTAAATGTTGCAGAAAAAACTTCAGGTTTGAATATTCCCCTGAGCAAAATGAAAACTCACTTAAGTTATCTGTCGATACTAAAACTGATTTTATTAATTGCTAAGAGATGCAAAGACAAGAATAAGAAAAGGCTGGAAAAGGCTAAGATTACTTCTATAAGCAGAGAACAGATAGCACCAAAAAATACATTTTTTGCTGAGTTGGTGTGGGGAAGTGGGGGAGAGAAGCAGTTTCTCCCTTATTTTTTTCTGTCTCTGCTGCTTTTTGGTATTACCTCTTTAGCTGCAGGGGGTCTTAGCCACTTTACTTCTCTGGAATGCAGCCAGGATGTGTGGCTCACAAGGAGCTGTGTCACAGACCATGCAGGGTCCCAATTCAGCAGCACCTTTTGTTCTTCAAAAATATAGTACAGGTAGAACTATAGGATATAACTCACGCATGTAGTATGGTGGGTCTCAGTTCTCTCCAGACAGGCAGAGTTTCAGTGTCCAGTGGCAAGTGGGCAGCAGGCGGCGGTGGAGAAAAAGTGAGGTGAAGGGCAGGTGGGCAATGATTCTCAGCTAATATAATTGGTTCTCTCTCTTTCCTCTTCCCTGATTTTCCAGAATTTCTTCCCACTTTTATAGCATTCAAAGGAGGGTGTATGTGGTTTCTTGGCATGTAGCCCTATTTAGCTGAAACAATAGCAGGATCTTCTGGGAGGAAAACTCCAGCAGGAAGCTTCTTGTGAAAACTTTTGGCAGAAATCTAATAGAGAAGTTTTTTGGTAGGAAGTTTCAACAGGCAGAAACAATGGCAAAACATTATTTATGGCATTTCTATATTACCTATGTGTCACAAGCCTGGAGAGGAGAAAGCTCCAGGGAGACCTTATAGTACTTTACAGTACCTAAAGGATTTCTAAAAGAGAGCTGGAGAGGAACTTTTTACAAGGGCATGGAGTGATAGGACAAGGGGAAATAGTTTTAAATTGAAAAAGGGTAGATTTAGGTTAGATATTAGGAAGAAATTCTTTATTGTGAGGGTTCACTTGCTGGTGCAGGTTGTGTGAGGAGTCGTGGATCCTCCATCCTTGCTAGTTTTCAAGGCCAAGTTGGATGGGGCTCTGAGCAACCTGGCCTAGTGGAAGATGTCCCTGCCCATGGCAGGGGCATTGAAACTAGGTGATTTTTAAGATCCCTTCCAACCAAAATGATGAATATGATTATTCACCTCAAAGCTCCGTACGTACTCTCAATAACTTCTAGTTATTCTTGCCCCCATGGAAAATGGCAAATGAAACAGGACTGGAGAAAAAACCTGCTTCAAATGTATACCCAGGGAAAGGCAGGCAGGAGCATTGAGTACTGAGGAGATAGGATGCTGCTAACCATAGAACCATTAGACCTGTAATACAAGATGATGCCGTTCATCTGCATTTGGAAGATTTCTGTGTGTCTGGACCTTGGTGAGGGACACTCAGAAATGTTCTTGGGGACGCAGGGTGACCAGTTCTCATACGCAGAGGGTTGCACAAGGAAATGATTGAGTAGCACTGCCCATTCTAAAAAACAGACAGCTAAGCTGTATCCTTCTTTGCAATGCCATCTGCTGTGGAGGTCACCTCTGCAGAACATCTGTGTCCTTCAAGTTCCTGGGTCTGGAGCCCGTCTGGAGGAGGGTCTGTTTACACAACTGTAAACCATGGTCATCAAACTACTCAGCAGACCAGAAATTGGACAGGTTACATTACTGCTGTATCAGGCACCTGGTGCTTGAAAGCCAGTAGGGAGCACAGGAATATCCCCTGCCTCGCTCCATGAGAGCTTACTGGCCTCTAAACAGTATCTAAAATTCCTGTTCTTTCTGGACAACAGGATACCAGGAGCCTGTGGTATGTGTCCGTGTTTTTGCTGCATGGCCTAGCACAAAAAATGAGTAAAAGACCAGTATTGTTTGAATACACAGAAAGCCCCAGGACAAATTCCTCACTCTTATCACAGAATATTCAAAGCTGGAGGGGACCCACAATTAAAGATGAGTAGAATCTGTGGATTTTAGGAACATCCAGATATTGCAGATACCTTTATCCTCTTTATTTAGAGTAGCTGCAGGGGGGATTAGTATGTTTGTTTCCATAAAAGAAGGATGAATACAGACTCCTGGCTTGTCTGATGTAGTGCCACTGAGACGGTGACTGCTAATTTGCAGTATGAACAGCAACAGGCACTGCGTGAGGAACTGCCTTTGCTTTAGGGAAAGCATGCAGAGATCGAAAGAGATATCAGAGCTGACATCTCACTAGTTTTGATGGCATCTTATTAGCTCATCTGGCAACATTTCTCTTCTTCCCTCACAAAACACACACACATAGTGCGACTTTCGGCATCACCATGGAGCAGAGCATTAGGTGTCTAGACATTTACCATGTGCATTTCAACTTAAATGGTCTGGCATGGAGCACCCACAAACCTTCAGATAATAGCACAGTTGTCTGCATAGATGAAGGGTATGCGCATGTTTTGGCAAGAAAATGTAACTGCTTTCTTCCTGTATCATCTCAGTGACAGAAGCCTGGCAAGAGGGGTTGTGCCTGCACAGATGGCTGTTTTGTGTGATTTTGCAGGGTTTCTGCTATGACTGTGGCATCAGGTGAACTGAATACAAAGATGACTTTTTGAAAGGAACCTTTATTGCTGAGGTGCTTAAGTGCAGTATGTTCACACAGCTAGCCTGCATCCCCTGACTGTGGTTAGAAAATAAACCCTCCAGTAAGCTCTAGAAAGAGGGAGACAAAAGGCATATTACAGGTGAGGGAGCAGGACTTTCAGATTTAGGTGCAAGATCTCTATGTTTGTCAATTACTCATGAGTCTGGACAGGCAGCCAGTTACACACATACTCGTGGCACTTGATCCAGAACCTTCTAGTGTTGTGATTATATCCCAGTGCTTGCTAGGGCCCTTCTGGATATGGGATGTGTGTTCCTGGCCACTTAATGCTTTTCCAAATTCTGTCTGACAGATCCGGTGTAGGTTTTGTTAGTGTCTCCTGGTGATGACCCAACAGTACTCCATGCACATCATGAGGTGTTCAGACATAACTCTTAAAGCATCATCTAGCTGCTGTCAGACAATGGTGGGCAAAGAGCTCTGTGGTTTGCTATGCAGTCACTGAAGTCAGTAATGAAGGCAGGATGGGAACACCCTTATCTTTAAACAGAGCTCCTGCACTGGTGTGGTATTGAACCAAGATTGCAAACTTTTCCAGGACTCCTCCATACTGTCCAAGAATGAAAGGGATAAACTGTTTCCTTTCAGACAAAAGAAAGCAAATTATGCTAATTAAAAAAAAAAAAAAAAAAAAGGCAGGGATGCTGTATTTTCTGCAGGAAGGCAGGGTAATTCTTGTTCCAGCCTTCCAGTAATTCAACACCTTTACAGATGGTAGGTGATACCGACTGCCATCACAAAATGACGGTTTAATTTCATTTTTATTTTGTTATGCTGAGTCCTTTTCTGCAAGTATTAGAGCTGCACACTGCTCACAGCAGCCATCGCTTTTGATCTAGCTGCATTTCCAAGCCTTAGAGCAACTCATGCCATTTTTTGTAGTTTATGAGGACAAGGTATCTAGTCAGAGGAAAAGAAAAAAGTGATACAGACTTTAATGGGCATCACCATGCACATGGTATGAAACATCCCAGAATGGCCATCCATGGTACCCTATTCTGTTGCAGCACATCATTCACTGTCCGCATTCAGAACTGAAGTAACACATAATAAGAAGCTGTAACTCTTAACACTATCAAGTATCAGAGCTCAGCTGAAACCAGGTACACCAATTTTGAAAATCTGGAATATGAAGAAAATGGAAAGTGTTACTTAATTTCCCAGCACGTGATAAACCTGCCTTGCGAAGCCGGAAACAGTGTAAGTCTCTGTCTACTGTTGCTGTTCAATAAATTGCCTTAGTGATACTGCAATTTAAGAAATTATCACCATAATTTTCACACCCAGATCTGTCAGAAATTAATTAATCCCTGTGGGATTAATTGCAGTCTGGTAATTTCAGTGAGGCTGGTGCTGTTGTACCTTTCAGGACAACTGGCCTTTTATGGTTAGGCTCTTGATTTTAGCAGGCTGTTTTCCAAAATGCTCTTGGGTGCACTCAGAAGTCCTTGGGTGAAATTACTCTGAGCCAGTCAGAGTTTATGACATGGCAAGCAGCTTGTAGGGAAATGTGGGCCTGAATGTTACTAATCCATCAACTGGGCAAAATCTGCAATAATAGAAACTTCTTTTTAAAATTACATCTTCCCAGAGTTACACCTCTGGGGCTGCAGTAACAGTCAGGAGTGTCTGAAAAATCGAAGGTTACAAGGAGAAATCCAACATCTCCCTCCTCTTGACTCTCAAGTGTACCACCTCTTCTCTTTTCCTGCCACACATGGGGATCACTAGCTCAGTGTGTGGATGTTCAAAACAACCTTTCACAACTAAATTCATTGGGCTGCAGAATCCCATTAGCTTTATCCCTGTAAAAAGTAGACCTAAAGTATAGTAGGTATAATAAAATTATAGTGGTATCATAAAAATGCATTACTCTTTCATAAAGGATATTAAGTGTCTGAACATCTATAAAAAGATACTCCATCAATCCTCTATTTCAGTTCCTGCCCGTAGGGCTGAAGATCTCCTTTGAGGAAATGCACACTGCATATCTTCACTTAACTCCTGATACTCATCAAGATGTGACCTGCCCTTGGTCCACTGAAGCAACAGGGTCTGATTCTGTTGTGCCTGACTGGGAAGATAAAGTGGGTATGAGTTTAAAATACTACTTGACCAGCATAGTCTGTCCAGTTTACACAGACACCTCTAGTGGAGAAATGCACTGGCAGCACCATATGAGGCTGTATAAGAATAGAGTGAGTTTTTCCCCAGCTCCAGAGTCAATCAACAAAGGAAAAACCTTTGTCATCCTTCCACTGTTTCTGTGTAAAGCCAAGATGCTGCACTACTCCCTCTCTATCACTGATTGTGTGACAGTACATTTTTAGCTTTGTGGCAACCTTAGGGTGACTTTGTCATGGTGCCCCTTCTGCCACATCTGAGTTTTCAGAGCACAAATTCATGAGAAATCATCAGGGAAGTTCATCTTTCTTAAGTCCTTCACATTTTGTGAAAAAAATACAACTTGCTATTAGAAATTGTGGCAACATGTCACTAGGATGAGCTGCTTTTATCCTCTTTATTTATTTTCTAGAATATTCAACTAAACTCAGAAAGTTTCCTGCCTTTAATTTTGATGCTGACTTTGAGTTTCTGTGTATCAGTGCTGTGAGCCCCAACACCACCTAGGCCACCTGCTATGTTCTCAATATGTGGAGATACTGGTGCATGACCAAAGGACTCAGAGATTACATGGACATCACAAGGGTCAGAAAATTTAGCAAAATGCTGTTTTTTTCAGTGCTGGGAGCCAGCCCCTCTGGTCCAATGAAGTTTAAAAAGAGATAGAATTTCGGCCTTCTTTATGTCCTTGTGGTCTTGGGGACTTTCCAAGTCTCTCTTAATAAAGCTGCAACCTTTTCTAATTCACACCCTGTTCCTTTATGGTTGAGCAAGTACCTTGGAAACCCAGGGTGATGCTAAAGATTGCCTTGCACATAACACTTTGCACAACCTTAGTGTCATGCTCCATGTGAAAAAAATTTCCTGCTGTTACCCTAAGGGATATAGTGTTTGCACAATTTCTGCTTCTAGAGCACTTGAGGACTTTTCTCCAAAAACGAGCTCCCAGAAACACCAGTGCTCACCCCATCCCAAAAGTAAGGACTATGGCTAAGGTCCAAAGTATATAAGCCCCACTCAAACTTTTATAATTAAGTTTCTCTGTTAGGTTTGGCAAAAAAGCAGCCTGACTGCCAGACCGATTGCAATACTGACATCTCATGGCTAAAAGAAGCAGCTGCTACTGCTTCTCCTTTTTCTCCTCTTACTCCTCCTCCACCTACTTCTTATTCACCTGAAAAGTATCCATTTCAATATGTATGATGCTACTGTGAGAAGGTGCAGAGTATTACACCCCAGTGGTAGGTAACATATTTGCGCACAGTCACACTTCAGTGTGACTGGAACCTTCACTCACTTCAAAAAAAGCCAGGAATCTGGCTCCTTTCTTCTGAATCTGGATTTCTTCGGCTGGTGCAAAAGTGGTGCCAGCAAGTGAAATGCATCTGATTTGTCTGAGCACCTCTTAGACCACGGGGTTTCATTGCATCTCTTTTGCTTAGATAAACATGTTGTCTCTTCCCAAAACTAAGGCTGCCAAGAAACAAACTTCTAGGAAAGCATGGAAGCTCCTGCAATTTTCTTCAGACAGAGCATGGAGAAGCCCTAAATATGTTTTCCCCATCTGCAATGCGTTTCCTTCCCCGTAAGTACCTTGACACCTCTTTCCCCTTCCTCTTGTTTCAGATCTCAGCAGTGAAGCTCAGTGAACTCCTGGAAGACTTTTACATCACCATGAAGGAAACAAATGGGCATGAGCACTCAAAAGGGCACAAGTTCTGCCCATACTGCCTTCTCCATAAGTACATGTACATACACTGGCCCCTGACATAAACAGAGGCCAAGTCTCCCTTCTACCTGCTGGTCTGGAAGGAGGCCAGTGGCATGGGGAACATCTGGTATAAGGAGCTAAGGGTGGAGACTGACACTCTCAGGGGTGTCATCCCCAACCTGGTGAAGAAAGTGAAACTGGAATATTGTAAAAATTTAACCTTTGTCTCCTTCACTCAGGCTTCCAGGACTTTTGTCCCTCTTAGCATTTAAGACAGAGCAACTCTGTCCTCTGCTCTCATGGCTAGCATTCCAAGAAGTGCTTAGACCAGTCACTCTGTGACAATGTGAACAAGTTGAGCTGCTTTCAAACAACAGCAAAGAGTGGAATGATAGGACATTAAAATCTTCCTGAGGAGGATTGAACATGGTGTGGTCCCATTTTGTGGGTGAGAACAGCAGGGAAGTGGTCTGCTTCACCACTACTAGGTCTTCCAAGTAAAGTGATGGTGGAGAGCTTTTTCCTCACTGGAGGCAGTACCATGTATATGATGAATTTTCCTCCTCAGCAAGCATAGCTGGGAGAAAGACTGAGTTTTGGGGACGAAGAACTCCTGAAGCAGAAGTGCCTATGTTTTCAGAGCTACTGTACAGAAGTTTCTTCCTTGTGAATCATATTTTTTAATGGTTCATAGCTTTGTCCACTTCTTCGATGCATTGTAAATACAATTATTTTTCAATACCTGGTCATTTACATTGGATCTATAGGTACTACTAGAAATTACTATTGGCTTTACAAATAAACAGATGAAATTAATTAACAAATAGCATCCCTAAAGGACAGAATTTTCAGTCAGGCATTTATAAATGGTGAGCACTTAAATCAGAAATCAGCAGTTTGTGGCTGACCAGGTTTTGAGACATCTTAAAATGGGCTTATATGAAAAGTCAAATGCTCAGCCATCTTTTGCAAAGGAAAGCACTCTAAGGTGTCTCAAATCTGGCACCCAAATTATGTAATTTGCAAAAATTGGTGATCAGTCGCAAAAATAATTGCCTTAAACTTTTACAACTATGGCTTGATACAACTTTCTGTTGAGAGGAAAACTTAATTTCAGCTGGAGTGGTGACGAGCCTTTAAGTCACAAACAAAGAAAACATGGAAGACTTGAAACAGAGAAACAGAGTTGGAGATGTGAAATTTGATGATGTGCAATCAGCTTCTATTCTAAAGGAAAGTTATGGCTGTTTTTTTCCTACTGTGTTGCAATGCTGTAGGAGGATTGAGGTTTACCAAGCCCACTATACAGACACTAATTTTTCTAGTATTGTATAATACCTTGAAATAACAACTTCAGTCCAATAGGTAAATGATTGCAAAGATAAAATAATGACATTTAGTTGTAGTATTTTTTTTTGAAAGTTAGCTTCTCCTTCCCTGTTTGCTTAAAGTTCCTTTTTTTAAAATTAGTTTGATTTGTAGGCTCTGTATGTTGTAATATGTAATATTCCTTCTTTCTTTTGAATGACTTTGCATAGCATTATTTCAATTTTAAAAAAGCAATTCACTGGATATTGAAACACTGAGTAGCATCAGTCTTAGAAAGGGAAACATCTGCTAGAAAAAGCTGCTATGTACAACCCTTAAAGGCTGTGAACATTATTTTGCACTGTTAGAGTATTTTTAGGAGTCTGATCCTGAGAAGCCTTGGCAGCCTTTGCTGAAGGAGATAGAGAATTTTCAGGATTTCCAGACTTGCTGAAGACACACATGAAGAAGCTTCTGTGAGCTTCAAGTGTGCATCATGGGCATTGCTCCCAGAGGAAAAATGATCATTGACATAACTTTCTTTTGTTTCATGGGTGATGGTAAAGGGTATTTTTTGTTGAAAAATACCATTCTGAGCCCTGAAGAGCAAATCACCAGTTAAGTCCAAGAAAAGCAGAAGCTGGGCTGGGATAAGGCTTATTTGTCTTTGAAAGGAGCAGAAAAAGCTGTTCGAACATAAACCATTTTGAAGTCTGAGTGCACCCAGAACATCACATATTTTGTTCGGTAAATGATTGAGGAACCTTTTGTAGAGGTGCTGGAGCTCCATCTGCAGTCACTGCCACTGAGCAAGTTGGGACCTTCTGGTGGTTATTGGCAGTAGAAGTTGTCATGATGTGGTTTTCTTAGGCATTAATAGGAAGTAGAAAATGCCAATGACTTCCTCTAATCTCTAAAAGTCTTTTTCCTTAATTTCATTGCTTAGTTGATGTTTGGTGGTTCAGGAATGCTGTCTGGTGGACTCCAGAGGCCTGGCCCTGTGGCAGCACAGGGTGCAGGGTTTCCTAGAGAAGATCTCAGCTCCCTTCTCTGCCCATGTGCCCAGGGGAAACCTGACATTGCATGAGAGGTGGGCACTTGCCTGGGTTCAGACCTCTGCAAAACAAACAACTTTTTCCATATATTACCAAAGCAAACATACAGAACTGTAGGACTGGTGGCTTTCAGGCATTGTGATAGGAACTGTTGTGGTTTTCCATGCTCTGCAAAAGACGGGATATTATTTATGTGAAAACTGAGTCAATCGCCAGGGTCAGTAGGTAGAGTGACTTTGAGTTCTTCAGTGTGTGGCCCTGTTCAATTTCTCCTGCAGTGGCATCTAATCCCACAGAGGAAATACAGTGCACCAAAGTACTATGTGGTGGGGTTTTTTCACAGTGACATAAAGTGAGCAAGCAAAAAAATTGCTACTAAGGGCTTTCGTGAAGAAGAGTTGGATTTTTTCTCACAGTATAACTTATTCCATTGTGTGATGTCCTTGAGTTTGAGGATTTGATATCTTGGTTGCTCTGAAATAAATGCAGTATCACCTCTGTAAACTGTGGAACCATTATGAACTGTACTGTTACAGAAATTGCTTGAATATGGCAAAAAACCTGTGGTGTTTAATTGTTAGTTTTTGTCATGGAATATTTGCCTATTAGCTAAACTTCCTCCTCAGTACTGATGTTCTTGCCATCAGCCAGAATCCCCATGTTCTCTTCCTGCTCTCTAGCTTCTCATTCCCTGTCTCTGCACACAACCAAGATTGTCCTGTCCCAGATGCAGAATCCAACACTTACTCTTATTAAATTCCATACAGTTGGTGATTGCCCATCTCTCAGATTTGTCATGACTCTCTGCCTGTGAGGGAGATGGCAGCTCCTCCCAATTTAGTGTTGTGGGAAAACTTAGTATTCCTTCAAGTCATTAATGAAGATGTTAAAGAGAACTGGGCCAAGGATGGAGCCCTGTGGAACCCCACTAGTGACAGGTTACCAGTCTGATGTCACTCCATTCACTGTAACTCTCTGTGTTCAACCCATGAGCCAATTGCTCACTCATGGTGTGTTTATCCAGCTGTGTGCTGGACACTTTGTCCAGAAGGATCCTGGAAGAGACAGCATCAAATGCTTTACAGTTTACCTAGAAAGCGTGAGTAAAAGCTCACTCTGCCACAGACATAGAGAACCCATCAACTGTAAAAACATGCAAATCTTTCTATAATGCAAGATGGGGGGGACAAAGAGTACTGAGGATATTGTTCTTTCGTTTTGAGGTACCTCACTACTGAGAACTGCTAGGCCCAGAGAATGGGTACAAGTTGATGACAAGATGGGCAGCCCCAGCAGATACTGAAGAGAACAGAAAGCAACTGTGGGCCCTTAGTATATGGAGGTTTAGGTTCTCACCTGTACTCTGCCAACACATAACTAGAGGATCTCAACAAGGAACTTCCCCTTCTCAGACTCAGCTGATGTTTCTGTTCAATGAGGAAAACCACAGATACTGCTTGATAAGGGTATTCCACAAACCTGGGGACAACAGCATGAAAGAGCTGCTCTGCACTTGGAATAAACACTGTCACTGCAAGGAGTGCTCTACTGTGAAATTAGACATTGCCACTTTCCCCTGCCATGTCAGAATAAAGCAGAACAGTATGGCATAATTGTTGTTCACCACCTAGCTTATGAGGCAAAATTATGTCAATAGATTTGCCTGCAACTGGAATCCCTAAGTCACCAAAGGATCATTCCTGCTTCATCTGAGTTTTGAATTGTTTTCACTTTCACAGTCACTGAATATAAAAGAATTAAAGACACAATCCCCAACCAATTACCAACATTATGAGATGCAGGAAAGCTAACATTTGCTGGTAAATAATGCATTGTATGTCAGACTGGTAAGACCCCTGCCGTGATGCAGCATTTTGCTTTGTTCCTCGTGAAAGTGGTCTCAGTTTTGAAAAACTGTCATATTTATAGGGGACTGCAAGGTATATTTTGTTACTTGCTATAAATATCACTTATGGGGATATTTCTGAAATCAATTTGGCTGTCAGATAGAAGCCTAAAGTTTACACTACACTGTATGCATTAGGAAATCACATCAGTAGATTTCCTTCTGCCACTTGAAATCAGTATTGTAGGAAATAGCTGATAGAAAAGAAAAACAGGTAGAGCTGGGGAGGGTAAAGAATACCAGGCATTGGCTTTCATTTCTGTAAGTATCAAAAGCAAGCAAGAAATCTACAGTGCCATATCTACATGAATCTGTAATGACACGTCTACGTGGAATGCACAGTGCATACTGAACAAGTATCGCAAAACTGGGCAGCAGTGAATTGTTGTCTGATGGAGATTTGTGTCTTCTGAGAAAGGAAAAAGCCCTGTCTGTATTAATGCCATTTGGATGTGAATTACTGAGAGGAGATAAAGCCTTCTCCCATTTGGCATTATGCTTGTCCTGACCATGCATAAAATTACTCACAGGCATGGGATAGGTGTTTCCCTGATGCACCATTCTCAACTTCCCTTTTTGAACCTGAGCCAATTTAGATAGAAAATTAATTCACTGGCTTGGAGCAAACCCAAACTTGTTACCCTGAGGGTCAGGCTCTCCCCTGGCCAACATTAAACCCTGGGTCAGGTCCTTGTTCCAATTATTATTTCACCATTTATCGAAAGGGTAGCACCTCTGATCAGACTGAGAGCACACTGCCTTTGCAAGCATGAATCTAGGCACTCTACTGTGGTATGGAGATCAGGATCATATTCCAGGCCTGGACAGAGCAGAGCACAGACTGCTCCTGTGTGGTGAACTTTTACCTCTGGGGTTTCTTAATGCCTTCTCAGATGGTCTGAGAAGAACCAGCATAGAATACTATTTTGAAGTTCCAAGAGCTCCCTTGGGAAGGGAGAACTACCTCTCACTCAGCTCTAATCATCATTTTGCATTTAAGGTGACATTTGCACTTCCCAGCATAGAGTTGGACTTTGAGGCTACCTATGAGGAGCAAACAGGGATGGAAATCTCTCCAGGGCTAAAAGGATGGAGCTGCTCCCACATGTACAGTGCAAACCTGTGTTTCAAGACAACACTGGCACATCTTGCAGCCCCGTGGTCCACTTAAGAAACCCTCATCCAATCACCACTCACCTGCTTGGCCCCTTTTTTACTGACCCTTACAATCTAGTGGCAAAAATAAGGTTCTGTGAGGACTGTGTCAATTGCCTTCCAGTGGGTCAGAGCCAGAGGATGAGGCAAACTGCTCACATGAGGGCTGCACATGCTCTCTAACGTGGGTTAGAGAAGGAGAACTTTACATCCCCTTTCTTTAACCTGTCCCCCAGAGAGCTCTGGACTGAGATGGCTTGATGTGAGCTTTATCAGGTGTTGTTAGTGCTTACTTAATCAAAATTTCACCAAAATCAGGTATCATGCCTCACTCATGTGACCAGGCTTGTGCTCAGGCTGGAATCAGCCAGCATCCCATTTGACTTGGTCTGAAAAACTCTGGCCAATCAATGTCACTCTCCAATAATAACTGTTTAAGTGCTGAAACCCCCCCTCCCCCAACTTCTATATCAATGAACTTGAGTACCTTAGAGTAATGCTGAGCTACCCAGTAGTGTCAAGACCTTTCTGCAGTTGAATGCACTCTGAGTGTTCCCAAAAGTAACTTTCTGACCCCAGTCTTGCTTGCATCTGTCACGGAATGCAATTACATCTTAGTAGTACTGAAACAGAAGTTCATTAAAGCACACTTGTTATGGTATAACCAGGTAACTGAGGTAAGGGATATTGCAAGGAAGGGAGGTTGATGGGAAGGAAGAAGAGTTGGAGAGCAACACAGCATAACTGAGAGAGGTGAATGTGTGAAGCAGAGGAAGAAATGATAGCACTGACAGGGGTAACCCAAAAGGCTTTAAGAAAATGCTGACAAGACTTTCAAAGGACCAAAAGGGTGTAATAAACAGGTCAGCTAGAATCACAGACCACATTAGTGTGGAAAGGCTCTAAAAAGTAATAACCAGAGAAATAGGAAACACCATATTTCCCATTTGCTTTAGGGTTCTGTTGCCATATTGAGTTGTCTTTTGTCATGTGCTGAGGCAAAAAATTGGCTGACTTAAGATCTGGATCACTGAGCTGGGGTTTTGGATAAGTAGTAATTTATTAAATTTGAGACTTGGTTGAATATCACCTGCTACCCTTAACATGTGTGAATCGACTGTATCATCAGAAAATTCTTCTGAGTGTTGCTGACCTCGTACTCTCTTCTTCCGTACCACAGGGATTGGGACGTCATACTGACAGGTCTCTGAAACCCTGTCTCTTGAGTTTATGGTTGGAACAAGATACAAAGTAGCATGGAGGATACTAGTATAAGTGGGAACAATGTTTTTGTGCCTGCCCTAGCAATGCTTAGCTGAAAGGAAGATTGTAACAGTGGCTAAACCAGAAGTATTTGTGACTATAAATGACTTCCTCTGCTTCATAAGCCATCTTGTATCAGGATGCCGCTGTGACAGGTGATGAACAAACATAACAAAGAAAGGTGAAACAAACAGGATAATCAGGCTTGTTTGTTGACAGAGCAGACTGAACAGTTCAAGATATTAAATTGAAACTGATTAGGCCTGCATTTGCCAAAAACAATGTGTGTGTGTGTGTGTGTGTGTGTAACACATTGGGACACATTTCCAGGCTCAGTTCAGACAGTAACTTAGCCTTTGAAAATCTGAGGAAGTAGACTACGCTCAGAATCAAGTAACTTCAAACCTAGCTGTGATTTGGATGGGACATACACCACCTGGTCCTTGCAGGGGCTGCCAGGGGTGCTGGCACTGCAGCATGCACATCACCTAGTTGTACACAGCCCAGTGCACAGCCATTTTGTTTTATTTGGACTAACAGGCCATCTGCTGTGCAGAGTTAGAACATATGACTCTTGGTGTGTCTCTTCTGGACAGGCTGTAGTGATCCCACAGCTGCAAACACAAAGTCCTTCTGACCCATCCCCGTTTCAGTCAGCTGTGCACAGCTCTTGCTGGGAGAGAAACAGAGATAGCAGCTTTGGCTTGGGCCCACATCTGGCCATTCCCAGTTCCACAAGTGGCTGCTGACTGAGAGATGGAGAAAGTATATAGTCATCCAGGCAGACTGATGCTCTAATGGACTTTTACTTGGGGCATGTAACGATGGCTAAACCCCAGCATAATGGGCAAGTTTCTCTCGTCATGGTTGCAAAGAAGAAAATGAAAGAAAGAGAGCCCTTTCCAAACACCGAGTAATAATATTGCTGGTTTTTTATCACCATCCTTCCTGCCAAAAATTTTAAACATAAAAGGCCCAAACTCTGATCTACTTTGTTGTCTTCACCATCTGAAGAAAACCCCAAACCAAAGATAAGCATAAAAGCAAAGACAAACCAGACATCAAAAAGCTCAGTGCCTCCTAGTTGGGGTAATGAGCCAGCTGCTGTTGGATGTAGAGCAAGTCTCCAGATGATGCCTCACACCAGCTGACTAACCAGGAATTAATCCTGACAACTGCATGAGCTTTCTGTTATCTGCATGTATTGGAACCCCTTTGTATTTTTCTCCATCTGCAAAAATGAAGATAACAGTAACTTAGTTTGCCTCATCTGAGGATTCAGTTTACACACTGAAAAAGCCTGTGAAGATGTAATTACGTCTGTAAATCTACATATATTTCTTACAAAGAGACATCTCTCCCTACTGAAACTCATGCACTAATACATGTACTACCCACATGGTAATATACAGTGCAACATATGCGCATAGTGAAGGTGGCATGTAACTTTGTGATTTGCAATTTTAAGGTAGATTTTGAAAAACTTCCAGACACTATCTACAAAACCTTCATGCAAAAAGTAACATCCATTTGACACTAAAGTATCCCAACTAGAGGCCATAATTAAGAAAAGGTGGATAACTACATCACTATCTCTCCCAATTCAATGCCTGAACAAACCTGGCAGTGGAGTAATTGAGGGGAGCAATTTCCTCAAGAGTAGTTAAGTATAATTTTTCATAATGTTCCACTGCACTAATCAAGGTTTATTTAGTGCATTTAGCCTTTCTTCCTCTCTGAAAAACCTGTATTCAAGGAAGAAGTGTAAAGGTAATTTCTGCAGGAACGTGTCATTTGGTTCCTTCTATGAAGAGCAAGAACTACGAAACAAGAAGGTGTTGTCCTTGTTAAATGCCTGAGGCAATCTCTGAGGTTCCAAAAAATGCAGAAACTCACTGGAGGAAGCTTTTAACACAACAGCACATGAAATCCACTTTGCTGACTAGTCTTTAAAGTTACCATTCACTACAGAAAGCTCAGTAGAGCATACTTTAGCCCAAGAATTCCCTACAGCCTCCAAAAGTGTTTCAGAACACATTTGATTACCAGGCTTATCAGACACAGGGGTGTTACTAGCAAGTGCTATAGGATTTTCCATGGGTGTTAGCAAAACATAAATCATTATTAGCAAAACATAAAGCTCTGGATAGGTAGGCTCTTCTAGCTGGGTGCCAGACAATCCTCCCCTTTCTCTCCACCTCCCCTTTCAGAGGTGTCTGTACACACAGATCACCCAGCAGAGTAGCTGCCTTCTCTTAGCTTTTCCCTTCGGATTCATGTATCTTTTTGGTTACCGTATGTTCCCTTAAACATGGGAATCAGCTTCAATTTCAGCAGAAGTCCTTTCAGCAGAAGGACCAACAGACTATCCTTCAAGAAAACTTGCTATTTGAGGTGCCAGGAGAAATCACCACTGCTGTAGATTTGACCAACAGGAATCATTCATCTGCTTTCCCAAGCTTCCTCCTGATTCTGAATGTAAGTTTAAGCAGACACAATGTGAAAGAACATAACCTGCATAAGACAACTATTCTTATCAATATTTCTTCCTGGTGAATATGCCAACCCCTGTTTTAACTATTCTAATGCTTAAGAGGGTGCTTCTAGATAGTCACTGCCTGCTCAAATGTCTGTGATTGCATACCACACTGTTCTAGGCTCACTGCCTTCCTTCAGCCCTTGTGTTCTGTCCCTGAAATACTGCAAATTCTGTAAGCAAAGCCACAAAAAATTGTGCATTCTTAAGATACAGTGGTCTGCATTTTCTTCCATTAGTCCAAGCTCATATTCCCCATTACCTGGTTGATATTCGGTACCTTCCCCTTCTTTATAAAAATTATGGGAAAAGCCCGGCCTCGTCATGCATTTCTACAAGGCTTGGGTCAGAGCACTAACTTCTCTGCAACACTGCAAGATAAATTACCTCCAGCCTTTAAGTGACAAAGGTGATCTAATAAAATGTTAATCCAAAGTGTCTACCTCAGACAGGGGTCCTTGCCACGAACAGTGCTACTCAGCTGCGTTCCCAGGATGTGCAAATTGCAGCTGGCTTGTCCAGTGCTGACAGCATGTGAAGGCAACAGCAGCATTTGTCAACTTCAACTGATTGAACTGATCAAAGCAATTAGGGAATTCTAGGCAAGTGACATCAGGAGGTGTAATTCCTTTCCAATAGTGAGTTTCATGGAGTATTTTGTGTTCTGATGTAAAGTGCAAATGTAACATCAGATCAGTTTCATACCAGTGCTTCTATGACCTCGGGAGAATGAAAATACAAAGGAAAAATGGAAATTAAAAACCTCTAGTGCTGGGAAACACATGTGGTTCTACAGGCCAAGCTTTTTGGGTTAAATCAGAGCATTTTCCAGAGCGTTAAGTGGTGGGGAAATGGTGAGTTACTTTGGAAAATAAGAATATGGAGAGAAAACTTGTCTAGCTGAAGACAGGCGGCACAAAGAACTGTGGTTCCATTCTTCCAGTGCTCCAGTGCAACATCTTTGGCCTCTTTATATCATCTGTTCTTGACAGATGACTCTGCTATCACTTGAAAATGTGACCTCACTGTCAGCCCAGTACTGTGACCTGCTCCCACCTCACTATCCTGCTCTGATATAGAGTCTACTCCAAGCACCTCTTGAGTGGAAAGGCCAATTACTACTCTACCAAATGAAATAAAATGACTCTTGAGTCAGGTATGTTAAGATACCTTTAAGTACACAGGTTAGCACTAGATTACAAGTCTTCTGTTTTCATGTAATCAAGTGAGTAATTACTGCCAGAAGCAACACATCCCAGACACTTCCTGGTTCACCCATATTCTAACTAAAAATTATTTGAACAGCTAATTCCAACAGGAGAAAAAGTTTTGCTGGAATTGCTGTATAAGGACAGATTAATGTGTTTAATACTGATTGATAGTGGGGAAAAAAATAAGAGTGGCAAGACAAATTGATTCATCTGACACTAATGGTTAGAGTCTGTGGTTTCTAAGAGAGAACCTTCCATATATGTATTTTGTGTATTTGACAGTTAATTATATCTACATATACCACCAAGACTCTCAGAATTACACAGAATAATTTCAGGCATTATAACTTAAAAATATTACAACTGTGTCTTTTCTCCTTCTTTCAAAAACCTTCATTCTTAGGCTCAGGTCCTGAATTTCCAAAAGCAGATCCTTCAATACCCTAAGTGAAAACAACACAGTCAACAAGTGTTAACTCCTTCAGTGGGGCAACTATAAAACTTTTCAAAGAAGGATCTTTACTTCTTGCCTGGATCCTATGCAGTCTGTACAGCAACACTGACAGACTCTACAGTTCAAATTGTAGGGGCTCCTTTAATATTAAGTTCAACTTAAATATAAAATCTGAACTTTCTGCTGTATCTGGTTAAACCTCTTTGTCTTTGTATGTTTCCAGGCTTGGACTGATTCATAGCTGCCTCTTTTACACTGAGCTTTGCAGATCTTTTTTTTCAAAACATCTAAGACACTCAGGTCACACTAGAGAATAATGAGTAGTGACAATTTCATAGAGTAGTTACTCTTCATAATTAAAAAGAAAAGGTACAGAGCCAACCACTGAAACCAGGGACTTCTTTCTCCATTGCCCAAGAAACCCATCATCGTTTCCATGACTCACCACATCTGAGCCCTCAAAAAACCACATGGTATGAACAGTTCATGTTAAAAATGCGCATCTTTAAGCTCTATCAGACCAGCTCCACAAGATTGTCCTTCTATGAAATGGTTCAGTAAGCTCCATTTTCTGCAAAGGTCTATAAAACTCAGCTGTAGTATATGAAAACAGAGACCTTTTTCTCATACCTACACCCTCTCTTGGTACTTGTTCTGTACTCATGAGTAATAGAAGTGTTGTGACAGTGCTCACAGTTCAGTAGTGTTTCTTGGGTTTAGGCAATCCCCTAAAAGGGAAACAGAATACCCTAGGGGTCCCTAAGGAAATCTGTAGACTACTACCCTCGAAACTTCATGGGACAGCTAATTTTTTGCAAAGGATGGAGCTGCTTCAAATGGCCACCAGTTTAACAGATGCTTTCTGATTTGTCATTCTCATTTTTCTTGTTCCTTTTTGTTTTCTAAAACTTGCTTCCACAGGTAATTAATGTACTAACATAATTGTGTAAGTAAAGCTTATAAAAGAGATACATCTGTGTAAGGACTATTTTTACTCTAAGTTTCTTTATCCTGGTAGTATGACCAAAATCTTAAAATAATTTACCTTAGATCAACAGCTTTTAGCAGGAAGCTGGAACTGTTTACCACAGATAAAAACACCAAGAAAAAAAGCAAACAAAAATGAAACACATCTAGCATTGAAAAAGGCATGATTAGAAAAATTTGACCTTTTAAACTGAATTGTATTTACAAACAACACCTTCCATTTGAGATGTCAAGAGAACTTATAAGTTCTTTTATTTTGCCTGTAAAAAGACTGTTTAAAACAATTGGGGTTTTCCCCACTTCAATCCACTGTGATATTTCACAAGGCAAGGTAAGAGGCAGGCATACTCTAACTAAGGACTTGAGACCAGATGCTACAACAGCAGCAAAAAGCACACTAGAAATGTTCCTGCGTACGAGGGGCTGGGAGGGGGGAGGAAGACTGACTGATGCATTGGATAAATTCACATCTGTTTTGATGGACAAAAGTAACTTTTGTCTTTCATTACAGTCAAATATTGTACCTGTACACAATAACAAGAAACACAAATGCTGACAGAGTTTGCATCTCTTGATGACTCTGGTTTGGACATTTATTTAAAGGAAGCACTGAAACAGGGAGGAGCAAGCCCTGTGCACTTCGAACACAAAGGAAGTCTTACATTTGACTTTGACCTGACAGAGGAACAGAAATACAGGATAAAAATTGTTGTTCAACAATACTACTTCCCCATCATTAGAGCTCACACTCCTGAAAGGCAAATGCAAAAATACAGGAAAAAAATAGATTTTTAAGATATGAAATGAAATTAAAAGGTCAGACAACTCCTGCTATGGACAAAAGTCAGATTTTGAAGTTCTGAAAAGCAACATTCCTCATTCTGCCTCAAGTCGGGGTAAGACAGGAAGAATAAGATTTCCAAATGCAGAGTCTTGAGTTATGAAGTATCCTGAGGAATGTGCGTGTGCGTGCTGGAAAGAGAAAAGCATTTGTTAATGCATAACTCCCTGCAGCACTGACGTAATTTAAGACTTCATGGCTTCTGCAGCATTAATTATTTATTTCTCCCAATCTGCTCCCCAGTTCTGATAGTCAAATTCCAACACAGCATTTTAGATCAGCCACATCAAGGTGATCTAAACAGGGCCCATCAAGGCAATTAACTTGGACATCCCCTGCTGTTCATTTCAGCAAATCCCGTGGAGATGGGGCAAGTGGCAAATCAGCTGCTGATTTCTCTCCTTGGCCTAGACCCCATGTTTCTACTCCCATCTATTACAAACTTAGATGTCTTGGTTTGTGACAGCTACCACAGGAATTCCCAGAACTGTGCATGACTATCCCACAACCAGAGGCTGCATGTACAAATGACACATGACCAGACATACTCCTACAGAACATAGGACAGCAACATTCTGCTCATGTGATGTCCATATGCTTGTTCACCTGAGGGGGGCAGCTGCTGTGTATTGCTCTGGACAACCTTTGTGAAATCCTACACACCCCTTTCCAGTTAGCTTGGCTATTTGCTGGACCTTAGATTGCCTGCATATACCTTACTTCCACTACTAGGGAAAAGCCCTCCTGGATATCAAATTTAGCTTGAGCCAGCAGTGTGCCCTTGCAGTGATCAAGACTAACCTGCAGAGTGGGCTGCATCAGCAACAGAAAAACTAGCAGGCCAAGGGAAGCTATTTGAGTTCAGTTTGCGATATAACTAGAGGGGGTTCAACAGAGACACAAAGAGGCAGCTGTGAAGCTGGATGGAGTTCTTGGTATCCAAGGAGATGCGTCATCGTAACAAAAGAAGAGACTTATGACAAATACAGAGATGTATGAAACCTCATCTCTAAAAGGGGCTTTTCAGTATCTGGGTGCCAAGCTGCACATCTAAAACAAGCTAAACTCTAACTGACTGTATCAGCTTACCTGCAGTGCAGCCTTCTGCTGTGCTGCAATGTGCTGTTGCTCAGCATGATCACGGAAATCCTTGTTCAGAGGTGATCTTGCAAGTGCAATGCTGCAAAAAAGAACAAGATGGTATGACAGACCACAGACTAAACATTCCAGCCATAGATTTCCATGACTTCCTCAACTCCTGATTTATTCAACTCATGGCTTGACAATTGTTAATTACTGTTTGGAATTACTATTTGTTAATACAAGAGTTAAAAAGGTAAATTAAGTGACCATAGCTGTATCATTTGAGTCATCATAAACAACTCATGTCAAACTACACCTGAGGCCTGTTGTGGATTTTGCTCATGGGTTGAGTCTCACTGAAGTCAGGGAAACCACTGGGGTGCAGTGTTAGACAACATAAGCACGTTTTAAAACAGGTCAGTGCTTTCACCACTACTCAGTCACAGAGTGACTGTACTAAACAACTGTGATAAACAGAAGCACTAAAAGAGTTCTGCAGACTTCAGTAGAAGAGTAGCTCTCGCGCAGGTGGGCACCACTTCGCAGTTTATGGCAAAGAAGTTTCCTCCTTTTCGTTAACTGAAATATAATGATCCCCTGATGATAGCTTGGAATATCTGACACTGATTTAGCTCATCTATCTCAGCGCACCACATGTAAGGTTTCAAAATAAAATTTATAAATTGTTTCTCTTGTCCTTTAGATCTTTAGACTTGTCCACCTTCTTAATCAAAGAAGATGACATTAAAAGCATCCCCAACACTATGTAAGTAATGGATGGAGATCAGTGAGGATTGCCATTAGGACTGTATTGCAAGACAATTCACAAGTACCTCTGGAGACTGGTGCCAAAAGCCCAGCTCCCCTCAATCAAAGAGAAAAAAGTACAAATGACCAGGCATCCAAGCAAACTCATCAACTTTCCCAGCAGCCAAAATGTCAACAGCTGATTTAGTAAATCAGTTTTTGAAAAGGAGCCATGTTCATGAATAGATCTTTAGCCAAATCTACTCCTAAATGCATAACAAAAGCCAAACTATTCAGAGGATTGTTGCTTATGACAAATACTAAGATAAGCTTCACTGACAGAAGAAAGTACTATTCATTTTATTTAGAATAGTATCTTCAGTTATTTTGAAGGTATTTAATCTGTACCCTCTTAATTTTTAATATGATTTCTGTAGATAGTCTTTAGTTCATCATAAGGTGACACTTCTCAAGAGAAGTCATCTGTTCTGGGATAGAGGATTCTCATGCCAAGGCCGGAAATCAAATTAACTCATTCACTCTTATGCTGTCCATGCCCCTATAATGCTTTAGGTACATCAAGCTCTTTTGGTCAAGTTTGCAGAAATTTTATGGTCTCATTTCTGACAACTCTGTGGTCCAGGACTTTTGGCACAACATCAAAAAACTGTCAGCTTCTCGAAAATCACACATCAGCCCACTATGCCAAAGCAGAGAGTTTGACTGCTGCATTGTAGGTTCCCCTCATCCCCACCTTCAAAATTAGTAAATTCTAATTATGCTTACTAGAATACAGTGTTATTTTTTCCTAAAGGAAAAGAAAATAAACAAGCACTCCCTGAAACTGCATCAAACTTGTAATGAAGTACAGAAACACTGTTGACAGGAGTCAGGGGTTGTACCTAACACCACGATATTCCCATTTTCATATGAACAATTTTCCTTGAATAATAACTGCATGCAGTAATTATTCATAACTGCGTATCTCACTCAAGAGATACAACTGAGGTGATTTCAGGTATACTGCACTCTTTTTGGCATTACAAAGGAATTAAAAGTGACTTAGAATCTCTTAGGAAAAAATATACAGGCAGCACTCAGACTATTCAGATTATTTGACTCTTGCACAGATGTTGTATATTAAATTGTGTCTAGAATATGGGATTGCACTCACTTCATGCTAACACAGAAGTTTAAGTATCTCCATTTCTCTACATAAATTATTGATTTTCTAGTTACTGATTGATGAAAAAAATCTGATCTTTTTGCCTTGTATGGGAGAAATCCCAGTAACAGCCGTTGAACTCAGGTTAGTTTATTAAACCTTATGGTGTGGAATGATCCTTACAACACAGCATCCTTTCTGAGATTATGTGCAGTAACATAAACTGGCTTTGTCTTGCACATAGGGAGTTTCAAGAACTCACTCCAGCTGTAATTGGTCTTCTCTAAACACACAGTATCCTGAACCTAATGGTTTGTTACTTCCATTCCCTAGAGCATTTTAGCTTAATAATTAAATGCTGTCTCAGTGCCTGCTTCCTGATTTTGCTTTATGGTAGTACACTTGAGTAAGCATATCGGCTTTTCCCATTCTCAAATGGAAATTATGTAAAACAAAACTCAGGGTGTGTAAACAATTTTAAATACTAGTATGTTCCTAAAGAGCTATGTCCCTCTGCCTTGTTATTAAGGATGGTCAGAAAACACTTCTGATAAATGTTTATGTAAGTTTACAGCTCACTTGCTGTTTGGTTCTTTTCCTTTGATGTAATCAGTGATGTCCAAACAGATCTAAGAACATAAAATACCTGGCTCCAGGGTGATTTGTGGAAGACTGGTTTTGCATAAGTAACTTTCTCTTCTCCTTGTCTAGTTCTGCCAGGATTGCAACCCTATTTTTATTCTGGAAACCTGGTGGGAATGACAGAAAAATATTAGAGATATTTATTTGATTTCTGTGGCCCAACTCTAACCTTAAGGAATTAAAAGCTCCTGTACAAAATTACTTTAAGATGAATACACTAATCTGCAAAGCTTTGTACCCTTTTGAAAAGGTTATTAATAATAAGGCTTCATTTTTTCTTTTCTCATTTTACAACATGCAATAGCTTCCATATGCTGTCATGCATATTAATAAAGTTTAAAATAGAGGCTTCTAACTCGTTAGATCCTACTCCTTTGCAAGACAGCTCTGGAGCTACAAACATGATACACAATTAAAAAAAAAGGTAAACTTACCAGGTTCTAGATTCAAAATGCGGTCACTGAATGTTCAGCTCACTGATAACAATGAAGTAATATACTCATGGGGCCTAATTTCTCATGTCAGTGAACTCAAACTATAACACAAGTACTACATATGTAACAGGTAAGAATGAGCCCATCACTAAGCTTGCACATGTTTTTATACAGAGTTACTGTCTATCAATCTATGCAGAAAGGTGTTAGTTTATATATACAGATATCCTTACATGTGCACACTACCCTTTTTCTGAGGATTATCATCATGCTGGATTACATAAGTAAAATTAAACCATCCGTACACAATAAAAAAATGTGGCCTTCATTTGCTTTCTATATCATTCTCCCAAAGGGACTCTGTGTACTACAGAAGGAGTCAGGAAGTAGAGCATTCAAAAAATGCTCAAAATTGCTGCAGTCTATGGATTTTTCAAAGTTGCCTTCTAAATTAAAATGTGGCAAAACTGCTGTACTTACATAGGACTCTTATATAATAAAGGATCTCATTGCAGTGATGTTATCTCCTTTATCTCCTCCATACTAGAAGTGAAAGTCATTCGCACTGGAAACTGCTGTGTGTTATGCCCCTGCCCTGAGCGCTGTTGTAATGACAGCACTAAAACATGGTAGTCCACAAGCTGTTAGGAAGGCCAGACATGTAAGGAGAGCATTAGCATGTCAAGGTAAAGTGATTTATTTTCAGTAGCTGCACTCAATATTCATTCCCTTTGAGAGACCTTCTGTTCAATTACATAACCCAGTACTCCTTTCATGTGAATGGCTCAATGAAAGAGACATTTACCAGACAGAAACCTTCAACTCTAAATAACAATTTGCATCCATACTGCCTTGCTATCAAATCCTGACCTTTTTCTTTAACCATGTCTAACATATATCCATGAGACCCAGGGTCTCAAGAGTTCTTAAATAAAGTGAGCAGAGTCTTTTGATTACATGTTACAGTGGTTTTATACAAGGTCACCCATTATAATTTTTACCTTTGTTAATAGATTTTTTTAATTACATTTAATTAACTGCTATTTTTTCTTTACACTAATCTCTCCTTCCCACATGGCATTAGCTTCACTTAAACTATTTTGTAACTGTATTGCTCATTCCACACAGTTTTCAGCCAAAAAGCTAAATACCTGACATATTACTCAGCAGCCTTCTGCTACTGCTTGTCTATACTGAACTGCATGAATCCAAAGGCATGCCTGGAATTCAGATGATAGTGACTGAGCAAAGAAAGAACAGACCACTTTTTAATATAAGTTGCTGTGAGCTAAAAAAAGAAAGATTAAATGTGCTTAAATTTATCATGAAGCAGATGGTATGATTCAGAAAGGGTTGAGATATTTTGAATGCTGTTTTTAAACTGTGATCAGAAACTGCAGAAGATTCTGACTGCCTTCAATTTTAGTAAGAATGTCATTGCAGTACCTTATGGCAAAACCTCTAGACGGATTCAGAAGAAACCCAAGTACTTTTTCTTCCTTTTCTTATCTCTCTACTAAGAGCTTTGTGGTGGGGCTTTTTGTTCGATTCTTTTTTTTTTTTTTAAGTGGTATTTTGCTCTAGAATTCAGACAGTGACCATCAGCGACCAGCTGTGCTGAAAAAGTAATTTGTTTAAAAGAATTTGTTAATGGTAGGGAGAAAAAAGCCTGCTTGAGAAAGTGGAGAAGCACATTGAACATGTGCATGTTAGTGCTTCTCATCTCAGCAATGTCAAGTTCCTACAGGTATTTTAAATTTTTTCAAAATGCACAGCAAAATCTGTTCATTTGAAAGTTAACAATAGAGGGGGTGGAACAGCCATTTTACAGAGAAAATCTGGCATCCTTACAAAATAATTAATCATATCTGGCAATATACAAACAAGACTTTCATTCAGATTCTTCCCTCCCAGGAACCCAAAGTGCTTCCATAAAGACCAACTTGAAACACCTACAGAAGTTTCCTACTTCAATTATAAATAGAGTAATTTTTCATGTGCAGATTTGATATGTCTGTTCTGCTTTCTAGCACTAAAGATGTGGACATGTAAAAAACAAAAGTCATCCCTAGTACAGGCCAGATTCTAATCTGTGAAAGCAAGTGTAGATTTTAAAACACAGGAACTTCTAAAAAAAAAAAAAAAAAATAAGCTTTTTAACTTCCCTTGACTGGGCTAAGTTGCACTAGTACTAAACTTTGAGTTTGAACAGTTAATGAATATTGCAGTTCAATAATATTCTTCTCTGCTTTGCAGATACAAGAGTCCTGACACAAAATGACCCATTCAAGGCAGCTAACTAGACACATTGGAAGTGTCAAATGTCAAACCGAGCACCTAGACCCTCAAATTACTCTCTAATGTAGACGAATGAGGTAATTTAAAATTTAAGCCTTTCTGACACGTCTGACATCAACCATTGTATCTGTGCAGGAGCTAAAAGCTTACTTGCACTGATGTTCTGCACACGAAGGGCAGAAAATCTGAGAAAGCTGGAGCCCTGCTGAGTGATAATGGCAGCTTTAAGAGCTCACAGCAAGCTTCACTCTTTAACCTAATCCTAACACCTACTCTTACCACCCTATCTCACCGATACCTACGCCATATAGTTCTACTAACTAATTTTAAAAAAATAAAGGTGATACTCTTTCTAGCCTTGTAAAGTTCTTGCTTTTCATTGCTTATCTTTTTCTTCATCTGCTGGTTGCTTTAAATTCATAGTATGTCAAAGTTTTTTCTAAGATGCATTATTTATCCTTTGGGAACGGACATGTAACAGCACAAATACTGCGAAGTATGGCTACAGAAGCAGAGTATTCCTTAGCACGTCCAAGTGATTTCTGTAATTTAGAAGCTGACTCCCCTGTCACGAAGTGTACCACTCAGGTCTATGAGCTCTGATCTGGACAACACACAGCATATTAGAAGCTTTTCCATTTCTTTCAAATGCTGTAGTCAAATCTCATGCAATCAGTACCATGTGGCATTAACGGCCAGGTTCTTCATTTAATTCTGCTTGTGTTTGCTGCACTGATGCACAGCTTCTCCTCAAGAGTGCTTTCCTAGGAGATCAATGAATAAAAAAAGTCCAGTCCAAAAAACTTAACCTTTATAGTCCAAGCCTGTAATCAACAGAAAACTCAAAGTAACTCCCAAGAAAACAGCCAATACTTAATTAAAGGGAAAAGAGTAACTTGGTACAAAAAATAACTATCACAGTCTACCTGTGCAGAAGGCTAATATTTAATTCATCCCCACAGTTCTGCCTGAGTAAGTGTTACCATTCATAATCCTTCCAGTGAGTGTTTCCATAAATTCCTTTGGCCCAAGAAGAGAGAAACAGCAGAATGAATTGCTTGAACAGTACTAAAATATATGCCATAAAGCAAGCTAAAAATGTGTTGTTTGTATTAATCATTTTCACTACTAGACTGCATCTGGCCAAGACAGAAGACTTGAACTGTTGTTTACATTTACCTGTTCCTTCCTTATTTTCCTGGGTGTACTATTCATAGGCTTCTTTGGTAATTAAATATGGTAGTGCTTCCTACCTGCTTAGTTCAAATAATTTTCATAGGATAATTATAGTTTCTTTAGTGAGCTTCTAAAGGGTATCTCAAATATAAAAACAGATTCCAAGGCTCTATTAAATTATAGGATTCTAGAATGTGGAGGGAAGCGAAGGTATTCTGGGACTAAAATCCAATCCTACTTCTCACTACATAAACATATTTAAGAAAAATCAGCTTTTAACTCTCTATGACAACATTCTATTCCTTGCAACGATGCTGACTTGTTATTCACAGAATAAAGCAAGTTTACCACTATGTGCTAACAGACAGCTGTCTGCAATCTGCAGTACTCCCTTCCACCACTCCACAGAAATTCAATAAGCATTCCAAAAACTATCCTCTTTTTACCCTCTTTTTGTCAAGTAGCAAGTCAAATGTGTCTTTTGGACCCACACAAGTCATCTGGTGCTCCTCAAAGTATCATCCAGCAACACCTAGTTTTGCAGGACTACTTTTCCAGATAAGGACTCACACATAAATATGCATGAAAAATTCTCTGGTTGTTGGGAAACCGAACCCAGAATTCATTTCTCATAACAAAATAAGTGGAGAGCCATACCTGATAAGCATCTTTTTGGTCAGCTCTTCCACAGAAGACAAGCCTCAGAGTCCCACTAACGTTTTCAGAGAACACCTCCAGAGGGCGATTTAAGGCCCTTCTTCAACTTACTGTGTGACACCCCCAGACCCTCAGCTCCCTCTAACACAGCTGCCTTGCCTGGATAGAGACCATTTACTTGTTTTTCACGATTTTAATGATACAATTCAGATGCATCTTCGTACAAAGGAACATTTCCTCACAGCATTATGATTTTAATTGGCTTTTTCTCCTGGGCCTGGCAGCTTTGACAGATATTACTGCCTGGGTCTTGCTGTACCTATCACAAGACAAAGTACATTTGAATTCTCGCTATTCCCTGATGTACAAGCCATGTTCTATGCCCAGCATTGTAAGCATCTGAAATAAGCTTCAGAAAATGATCACAGCATCACAGGCATAGCAGATACTTCCTAACCCAAGCATGAGGGTATGCTCAGTAATTCAGCTCCTCAGCCATCAGTGGTCTTTTTCAATCATTTGATGTGTGTGTGCGCCTTCACCCAGAAGGACTGCTCCCGTTCTGCTTTCAGTCCCACTTCTCTTCCTGGTCTTGATCCTTCCATAAAATAAACTTACAGTTATGGTGACTTTAGTGACATATTGCTTTGACTTCTCCCTTGAATACTTAAATTAAAACCTACCTTGTCCTGAAGGATTTGCTGCCATCCTTCAATTTTCAGCCCTTGTTTTATTCAACTGTAGTTCAAATCTTTTGACCCCCACAAATATCTGCAAAACAGGCACAATATAAGATAAACATGGTCCTTTAAAAGAAGGGCTTGAATTTCATTCTATTAGAGATCTCATAAACATGGGAACTGTTAGAAAGCATAACCCAAACACAGCATGCACCTTGCTTAAAATGTATTATACAGTTTATATATTGTTCTGATTTAAACTTTTAGCTTGAAGTATCATGAGCTGCGATCAATTCTTCCTCAGATTCTAGTATTTTCTATCAGTAGTAGTAGTAACTTCTAGTCACTTCTGTGCTAGTAAGAACAACCTTTAGAATCATTCTGGACTTACATACACCTTTTTCCGGACTGAACTTCTCCCTGGCAAGCTATGTCAGACTACACTAAAGAATCACATCAAAACACTGTAGTCCTTAAACGCCAAAGCCTTTGAAGACCTCGGTTTAGGCTCTGAACTCAAGAAAAACTGTTTGAGGTCAGGCCATTTAAACCCCAGACACGGGGTCATATAAACCCCAGACACGGGGTCATATAAACCCCAGACACGGGGTCATATAAACCCCAGACACGGGGCCATGTAAGCCCCAGACACGGGGCCATGTAAGCCCCACATAAGGGGCCATCTAAACCCCAGACATGGGGCCATGTAAGCCCCAGACACGAGGCCATGTAAGCCCCACATAAGGGGCCATCTAAACCCGACATACGGGGCCATGTAAGCCCCAGACACGGGGCCAGCCGAGGGCGGCTGCAAATCCGGCCAAGCGAGAGAGAAGCCTGTTCCCCAGCCACACGTCACCTCGAGCCACCATCAGCTTCTGCTTCCATGAAGGTGCCCGGCTGAGCAGAGCGGCGGCGAGCAGCTGGGGCTCGGCCAGGCGGCGGGAGCTCCGAATCCTGCGGGAAACCGAAGGGGACCCCCGTCAGAGCTGCCCGGGAGCCGCGGGACGGCACAGCCGAGCGGGGCGGCTCGGGCCGGACCCACCGCCGGCCGGGCCGCTGCCGACCCGCCGCGCCTCGGCCAGGGCCCGGCCCGGGGACCTGCCCTGCGACACTCACCTGCCCGAGCCGCGGGCTGCGGCGCCTTCGCTGCCCCGCTCTCCCTCACCGGCAGCGCGGCGCTCCCGCCGCCTCTCGCCCTGCCCTGCCCTGCCCGGCCCGGCGCGGCCCGCCCGCGCCGCACCACGGGCTGCTGACGTCATCCCCGCGCGACGGGCCCGCCCCGCCCGCGCCGGCACGGCTGTGTCCCGTCCCGCCCCGGCACTGCTGTCCCTGCTCCCGGCACGGCTGTGTTCTCCCTGCCAACCCCGGCACTGCTGTCCCTGCTCCCGGCACTGCTGTGTGCCCCTCCCTCCCGCCCCGGCAGTGCTGTCCCTGCTCCCGGCAATGCTGTGTGCCCTCCCGCCCCGGCACTGCTGTCC
>JAWWEE010000085.1:22127796-22143589 GCA_035221455.1 Xenops minutus | reverse complement strand
TGTCCCTGCTCCTGGCAATGCTGTGTCCTCCCTCCCGCCCCGGCAGTGCTGTCCCTGCTCCCGGCAGTGCTGTGTCCTCCCTCCTGCCCCGGCAGTGCTGTCCCTGCTCCCGGCAATGCTGTGTCCCCTCCCGCCCCGGCACGGCTGTGTCCCCCCTCTCAACGCCGGCAGTGCGGTGTCCTCCCTCCCAACCCCGACAGTGCTGTCCCTGCTCCCAGCCCCGGTAATGCTGTCCCCGCCTCCAAACCCCGGCAATGCTGTTCTGAGAATAAATCCTTCCAGATGTCCAACCTGATCCTCCCCTGGCACAGGTTAAAGACTGTCCTCTCATGCTGTGCTGGTTGCCAGGGAGAAGAGACCTACCCCCACCTGGCCACAGTCTGCCTTCAGGAAGTTGTAGGGTGAAAAGGTCTCCCCTGAGCCTCCTCCTCCGCAGGGAAAACAACCCCGGCACCCCCAGCCCCGCAGCACACTTTTCCTTCATCACTGTCACAGAGTTTCTGTTTGAACGCAGCAGGAATATTTGGCGTGAATTTCAGAAAGGTTTGTTCACCGAACTAAAGCATGCTTTGCTTTTGAAACGTGAAGTAACAGGTTTATAGAATATCTTTAATTGAGTCATCTGGTCTTATCTGGAGGATTAGCCTTGGTCTTGTAACAGCAAACTGACTTTTTTAATGTCCTTGTGGTTAAAATCAGTTTGAATCAAACCAGGCTGATTAGTGGTTTGAACTGTGGCCCGTAGTAGCTGTAGCTCTGATGGTACATAAACAAAATCAATTACTAAGAACTGCAATAAACAAATAAGTAAATAATCTAAAAGACTGCATACAGATGTGGCCAATACTGACTTTGTGATAACCTGAAATCAGTCAAATTGCCTACTTCAGTTCTTTATGCTGTGGTTTTTTTAAGGCAGTAAACAATTTTGTTAAGGACCTTTTTTTTTTTCTTTTTTAAACCAAATTTAAAGGTAAGTACAGGACATCTGTTACTTTTTTATTATTAATTAGTTCAAAGTGTCTCTGTACAGACACACTTTTACTGCAGGATATTACACCTTTTAATATTAAGGTTTTGATGGTATATGTAACAGGCTTTTCTGAGCAAATTACACATCTTTATGACAAGGGTAATATTTGATCTGGTAATCAAACCTTCTGAACACCGCAGGGCATTTAATTTCATCTGCTTCCTCTTTCATCCAGTATTAGAAGTCCATACCCTCATCACTCTCCAGGCCTAAAGTGGAAAAAGGGCTTATTAAAAAACTCTTTAGTTATGATGGAATTACTTATATTGGTAAGAACATACACATGGTGTACATTGTGGTAAATGCTACACTACTTCATTAGCTTGGACAACCAAATATATATATAAATGTTGAAGGCAATTAACAATTTCTTAAGATCTGCTGCAGCTAGTTATACTAGATCATGAAGAAATGAATTACATTTTTGAAAGTGTACAGAATGTATAAACATCGTGTCAGTATCTATATTAATTGATTAATTTGTCTCAAAATAGTGTGCTTTAGTATTATATATTTAGTATTATACACATAATACTATGTGACATAGGCAATATTCTGCCAACCAAAGACTCACTAAGTGTGAAGTTTGTAAAACTGAACAAACATTGCTCCTATTCCCACATATGAGTATTATTTTCAACTATTCTCTTCGCATGTACATTTGACTGAGCACCTTCCTTCCTTCTGATTTTTGTTTGAATTTTTGTTTCCTTTTGTAGTTTCTCATTGTGCCCTGAGAACTATCATATGTGCTGGGGTTTTTTCCCTTTTAATTATTCTCTCTTGGATGATCTGCAGTATCTTTTATTTAGGCATCTTGCTTGTTATCCTTAACTACTGAGAATTGTGAGTGAAGACCAGTGTACCAACCAAGCCAATAATCCTACCTGGTGCATTTCTCTGCATTGTCATGACAGGACTGAGGATGTAAGTGATCCTAAAAAGCTGCAGTTTGAGACAGACAGGCTGAACTGCTGGAGTCTTCCTGGGCACAGCTAATGCTGGTAAGAACAATGAATTAGTCAACAGTGGTCCTTGGCTAGGAATCAAGGAAGGGAGGTAGACAAGGTGAGGAGGAGTCATCAGCAAGGAAACTTAGGTGCAGAAAAGTTGGGACTCACTAATTCTTCATTTCTGTACAGGTGTGGTGCAAATTGATCATAGTAATAACTCTGAGCATCCCTACAAAAATATAGTCCTGCCTCAAGTCAAATGATCCTTTGGCTTTGGGAAGAGTTTTATATCAATTTGCTCATTGGGTTGAAAAAATAGGAAGGAATATAGCCCTTGAAAGGACGAGTATCTAATCTCTAGTGTTTCAGAATATTTTCATTTTCTCTGAAATTCTTCCTTCTTGTTCATCATAATCAAATAAAACAAATTTTAAAATATAGCATCTATAGTGTGTCTATTAGAAAGTCATTACAAAGTCTTTAATATGTGTGGATGTCTCCTTGACTTGAGCCAAGATATTCCAAAATGTCGCTCTTATCACCAACTGGCAGTTGTAGTCTTTCTCCTTGATTAGAGTTCTGATTTTTCATTTGATAGCCATTTAGCATGGACTTTGTCTATCACAAGTGCCCTGTGTTCCCTCAATCGTATTTGTTGGTGCATGGAGTTATCAACAATGGAAAGAGGATAAGATGGAAAACAGTTGGGAACAGAGAGCAGGAAAAGCTGGAATCGTGCACCAGCCTCAAAGACCCATATGAGTGACAAGGAACAAAGGCCCATCAACACCACGACTATTTTGATTATGAGAAGTTAATATATAAATATTAAGAGTTTACTATAATACAATAGTAGAATTTAATTTTAAAATGTTCAATATATTCTAATCCCCCATTGGTTGTTTGTACCCCAGTTGCCCATTGGTTCATGTTTGGTGCATTGCACCTCTTCCTTTTATGGCAGTCTCCTCCTACCTTTTTCCTTATATGGTCTTCACCCTTCCCTCTTTTCTCTTACATGTCCATACTCCACCCCTGTTCCTCTCTGCTTCTAGAACCTTCCCCTCAGACCCTATATAAGTGCTCCTCTCCCTTCAATAAACTGCCATTCTTATTCCACCCTTTAAGAGTGTGCTGGTCCATTTTTTCCTGCTAAAGGATCACGAGAAATGGTGCCTAACGTGGGGCAGCAGGCGTAGGAACAAACTAGTATCTAGGTGACCACCTCCGTCCCTGAGAAAAGCCGCGGACTACACCAGGACCCTGGAGGAGAGTTCACGGCTCCGGCGATCCCCTCGGTGGAGACTGTTATAAAGGGTTACACCAGCTGCGAGTCACCAACTGGGACCAGTTGGAGCGGAAGCCCTTCAATCACCTGTGGCAGGGCCGAAAGTGAGCCGCCGAGAAGTTATCCATTGCTCTAATACCCCCATGTCCGTCCTTAAATCCACTAATTCTCCCCAGTTTGGAATTCGACAAGATGGGCTGTTCCCACTCGAAAACCACTAACAAAATGTATCATAACCTTAAGTTTTTTCTGAAATACCAGTCACATCCAATTCAGAAAAAATCACTAAAGACTCTTGCTAAATGGATAGCACAGTGGCGCTATAACATACAGATTCCCATTTCTTATGAGACATGGGACAATCTAGGATTTGTTCTGTGGGACGGCACGGAACATCACAGCGATTCGCAGGTGTCCAAAGCCCTTGTGGCTTGGACAACAATTTACAATCTGTTGAAAAAAGACACTGATGTTTCTGACCCTGCTAACAACCACCAGACAAACCCCAAAGAGCCCCGATTAGTCAACCAGGTTTATGCTGAGTCACTGTGACAAAATGGCGCCGGGACACCTGCAGAAAATGGCGGCCAAGCCATGTGCTCCCCTCATGCCCCTGAAGGACAAAATGGTGGCATCTCCTTTCCCTGTCTCCAGGCTCCTTTCCCTACTTATGTCACCGGAACAGGGGAGAGACCCAACTAGGAACATCTGGGTTCAGGATGTAAACATCCAGGCCAAGATGGTGCTGCCCGTGCCACAACATCCGCAGCCTGCCAGGCTGGGGCAGGCCCCTTAGCTAACGGGGGCCTCCCTCCAGCTCATGCCATCGATGAAGGGTTGTGCGGTCCCCAATCCCGGTGGTCCCTGGCCAGGAAGCAGGCCAAAGCCAAGGGAGACCTTGAATTCCTAAACATGTTCCCTGTTTTTTATGACTTGGGCTGGCCACCCACCTGGGAGCCTTTCCACTATCCAGTTATAAAAGACATCAAGAAAGCTGCACGAGATTATGGGGGTCTGTGCTCCATTTACCATGGGGCTTATTGAGTCATTATTTGCCACATACACCCTCACTCCTACTGATATTAGGACTGTCCTTAGATCCATGTTGTTGTCATTACAAATGTCCATATTTGAAAATTAATGGAAAACCAGAGTCAAACTGTATGCTGAATCCGCCTTTTTAAATCAAGGCGCTCCAGTCATACAGACATTGGACAGACTACTAGGACAAGGCCTGTATACTTCCACGGCTGCCCAAGCGAGGATTGAACCCTGTTCCCGAATTGAACATATCCAGGGACCTGGCATTCAAAGCCATCCAAAAAGTAATAGAGACAATTAGAGTGTCTCCATTCTTTGTTAAAATTCAGCAAGGCCCAAAGGAGCCGTTCACTGAGTTTGCGGAGCGACTGAGGGAAGCTACAGTAAAGCAGATCCCTCAGCCTCAGCCGCAGGATGAGCTATTTTTAAAACTGGCCATAGAAAATGCAAAGGAAGATTGTCAGCCAGTGCTACGGGCCCTCAAAGAGCTGATGGTGAGCGATATGATCAAGGCGTGCAAAAACATTGGTTCACATACCTATGAACAAAGACTGGCCAAAGAGACTATAGAATCGAACACTGCAGCAATAAAGAAAAGAATAGAAAATTCCAATGCCCAAACAGCTGCCTTAATCGAAGCTACTACAAACCAGAACACTAATATCGTTAATGACATTTTAGCTGCAGCAGTAGGCAGATGTCTGAAGTGCCATGCTATGGGACATTACACCAAGGACTGTCTGCAGTCCATGACTAGGCCAATGAACCAACCCCGCTTGTCCCCACGGTGCAAGAAGGGAGCTCATTAGTCTAGTGAATGCAGATCAGTCTACGACAAAAATGGAAGACCTCTCACCATGAGCTTTCCCCCGCATAGCCAAGAAAAACAATCAGGGAAATGCGTCAGAGAGTGCCAAGGGGGGAGCTCCAACAATAAAAACCCCACAATATCTGAAAACCTTACCCACCATTTCTGAGTAACTTCTGAAAAGAACGGTGGAACCCTGCCAGTGTTAACAACAGAGGAAGTCTTATTAAATGAAGGCGGGATTCAGAAAGTTACAGTTGTAGTTCAAAATCAAGACGTCGCCTTACCCATCCAGGGGTTATTAGCTGGCACTTGTTATGTTAATTCTTTTGGGCTCTCTGTTTTACCCTCTATTGTTTCCCTTACAGGAGAAGAACCCTTAAGCCTTTCGTTGGTAGTTGCAGCTTCTCAAGTTTCGATTCCAAAAGGTGAAGTTGTGGCCTGCGTGTTCCTGATTGTAAGTTGTGTCACTGATTGCATGCCCGAGATTGAGCGAGGTGTCGCCCATGATATGACAGATATGCAGGCTCACTGTGCACAGCCTGTACTACAAAGCCGCCCAATGTTAAATTGGTTGATTCGACAATCCGATTTACAGGGGCAACACCAAGTGTCTGGATTGGTCAATACAGGTGCTGCCATCACTATTGTGGTGGAAAATGACTGGCCAGACACTTGGGAAACCAAATTTTCTTCAAATCCAATTAGAGATGTTGGAGGAATCCAGACCCCAAAACAGAGTGTTAAACCAGTTCTCTTATTCGGCCCTGAAAACAAAATTGTGACTGTAATTCCTTTTATTCTTCCTTTGCCCACCACACTGCAGGGGAGGGATGCTCTAGGGCAATGGGGTTTGTCCCTGACTACAAAGTTATAGCAGGGGATGCTGATGAGCAGCAAGTTCCTGCCCTGACTTGGCTCACGGACGAGCCGGTCTGGGTGAATCAGTGGCTGTTGCGAGGGGACAAGCTGCATGCCCTACAGTGCCTAGTCCAGGAGCAGATAGAGAGAAAGCACCTTGTTCCATCAACTAGCCCCTGGAACATCCCCGTATTTGTGGTGCAAAAGAAGAATGGTAATTGGCGACTTGTTCAAGACCTCCGCAAAATCAACAAGGTCATTGAGCCGATGGGGGCTGTACAGCTGGGAATGCCCTCCCCGGCCATGGTTCCCCAAGGCTACCAAATTAACATAATTGATCTAAAGGACTGCTTTTTCCAAATTCCATTAAATTCTAAGGATTCCTCCTGCTTTGTGTTCTTGGTTCCATCTATTAATACCCAAGAGCCTGTAAAGCGTTATCAATGGACGGTGTTACCCCAGGGAATGAATAACTCTTTCACCATCTGCCAAAACTATATAGCCTCGTTGCTATCTACCATTAGAGAGACATTCCCTGAGGTAATATTCTATCATTACATGGATGACATCTTGGTGGCAGCTGAATCGCAAACAACTTTGACAAATGCTACAGAACGGTTGAAGACACAATTGGCCAAACATGGATTCAGCATCGCCCCAGATAAAATCCAAACAGATGCCCCATGGTGATATCTGGGGTGGGTTGTCACCCAGTCTCAGATCATGCCATCAAAAGTGACACTGCCATCTACTGTAAGATCCCTCCATGATTTACAATCGTTGGGGAACATTAATTGGGTCCACCCTGTGTTAGGTCTGACTACCAACGACCTTAAGCTGTTATTTCACCTCCTTAAAGGTGATCCGGACCTTAATTCCCCACGACACTTGACTGAGGAAGCAAATGTTGCTTAGAAAAAGGTTAATTTAAAGCTTTCCCAATGCATGACCACCCAAAGATGGAAAAATATCCCTCCTTCAGTATTGTTTTTTAAAGGAAACTCACAGCCTTTCCTGGTCCTGGGACAGGTGTGCGAAGATAGAAAAACTTTTACTCTCTGGGACTGGATTTTCTTGCCACATCAGTTTGAAAAAACTGGTACCACACTCCCAGAGATGGTCTTGCTTATCTGCACCAAGAGCCGCCAAAGGCTGTGGGAACTAATAGCATGTGACCGTGAGATTATATACTTGCCTATGACAATGCAACATGTCCAACAACTGTTGCAATTCAGTACAGAATTTCAAGTCGCTACAGCCGGATACACGGGACAATTCTCGGTTCATTTACCGAGAATTCCACTGATACAATTTTTATCATCTACCCAGTTGTATCCAGACCCGATGCATTCTAACACTCCTCTAATCAATGCGAGGATGGTATTTATGGATGGTTCAGGATGTCAAGGCGGTGTTGCGCTGGAGAGCTGGCGATGTCTGGAAGCATGACATTCATCATGTGCAAGGCTCCCCGCAAGTTGTCAAACTCTCCATTGTCATCAAAGCATTACAACTCTTCCCCGAGCCACTCAATATAATCTCTGATTCTTTGTATGTTGTCGGGGTAGTACACAGAACTGAGAGATCGTATTTAAGAGATGTAGATAACCCAGTTCTGGCTGATCTGTTTAGGACACTCCTCGTGGAGATCGATTCCCAATCTAACAAATTATTTATTACTCATGTTATGTCTCACACCCACCTGCCAGGACCCGTCGCTGAGGGCAACAGAACAGCAGACTTACTGGTGAGTTTGGTCATTGTCCCTAATTGCATGGAGCAGGCTCGCCTCTCCCACTATTTCTTCCATCAGGGAGTCAAAGCTCTGAAGTGGAGCTTTGATATAACCAACTCCCAAGCTCGAGCAACAGTCTCGGCTTGTGGAGATTGCCAGCAGGTCACTCCATTGCCTCTCGAGGGAGTCAACCCTTGAGGACTACAACCGCAACAGATATGGCAGACGGATGTGATTCATTATCCATCATTTGGCAAGCTAAAATATATATATGTATCAAATGATACCTTTTCAGGGCTCATGGTGGCGACAGCTCACTCTGGCGAGAAAGCCAGACATGTTAAGAAACACCTATCTACAGCTTTCGCGATCATGGGCATTCCTGAAAAGATAAAGACCGACAATGGCCCCGCTTATCTGTCCAACTCAGTAAAGGAATTCTTTGATATGTGGGGGGTGAAACATGTCACCAGCATCCCCCACTCACCCACTGGACAGGCCATTGTCGAGAAAGCCCATAACACATTGAAAAATATGCTAATTAAACAAAAAAGGGGGAGTATGGGCCTCTCCCCACAAGAACAGTTAAACAAGGCTCTCTATGTCCTAAATTTTTTAAACAGAATGGATAATGAGAACCTAACACCCATTGAAAGACATTTCGGCGCAAAAAAGGGCCCCATAAATTTGGACAGTAAAGTGCTATGTAAAAACCTCGAATCTGGACAGTGGGAAGCCCCCCTTCCCATTCTTACATGGAGGAGGGGCTACGCTTGTGTCTCCACAGGAGGAGGTCCCAGACGGATACCAGCCAGATAGGTCAAATCATACAAAGGTTAATATGAAGGATCGTCTGTGTTCTCTTGATGCAATCCGCCATAATTAGTGCCTATCGGGTAAAGTTACCCAGCCAACAAAACTGCCACTATGGGCACCTACCCCAGTTCCCACAATGAGAGGAACAGACCCGGCTATGACGGTGCAAAATCGATCTGAGAGATATGGCAAAGCACTACCAGCGTGGATCACATGGAACAGAGGTAACGTGGGTTTCATTGGCTTGATTGATTGGGAGGGACTCGCTGTGCCTATCGGTGATGGACCCAGCGAATCCCTTCAAATCATGCATCATCGGAGTACCATGGCAAAAACCCGATTGGCTTAATTGCATCTCAAATTATACTTCCTGGTGCTCTGATGAAGACTTTCGACACAACCCCTTGGCCCACTGTTACCTCTGAGATGTCTTCTCTCCACATAGGCCAGTTAATCCCCCTCGTACACCATTAAGGTTTACCTATAAAGACACTATGCTGCAAGAACTGGAAGTTCTTGGGTCATTACCTGCCCCTTTTTGTTTCTATTTCAAGGAAGCAGCTAATGTTGAACCTGAGACTCATTTTGATGTCTCCCCAACTAATAATCAAACTGCCTACAACCAGTTTGAAAGTTGGTGCAACCAGTCATTACACTCCCTGGCCACGCTAGCCGCACCTGGCAAAACTGAGATGCTACCTCCGAAGGCCTTCCTAATCTGCAGAATACAGGTATGGAAGGAAATCCCCAAGGGGGGCCTTCGGAGGACCATGCACATTAGGTAGACTTACACTTTTTTCACCCAATAAGACAATTGCGTTGATGCTTATCAAGCCAGCGCAGCATAAGAATTTCAAGAAAGATGTGCCCAATGAACACCTGCCCTTCCTGGCTAATTGCGAATCTGCTGTCCATTTTTGAATGAATCAACAAAACTTTTGGAGTTCTGTTATACTACCTCAAATCAGAGTTGCACACACGTTAAATTTATTAAGAGACCTTGGCTGCTGGCTGTCAAAAGACATTAATGCCACCAGTGAGGCTGTAGAAAGCCCCTTAATGGACACCACAGCCCTAGAAAAGATCATCCTTCAAAATTGAGCTGCTATAGATTTCTTACTGTTGGTCAATGGGCAAGGCTGTGAAGAATTCGAAGGGCTCTGCTGCTTGAACTTTTCCAGCCACTCAAAATCCATCCATGCAAAGATATAAGATTTGTGTAATTTAGTAAAAGATTTAAAAGGACAGCTGGATAATCAGGATGTTGTTATTTTTGATTGGTTTTCAAATATGGGTCTCTCCCTAGGTCTCTGGATATTTTTAGCTGTTTTTATTTTAGGATTATTGTTTGTCTTTCTGATTTTGCTAATTACGCCATGTCTGATTTTGTGTTTGAGAAACTTTATGTTTAAAGGATCTCCAGGAGCTTTCGTCACTGAATTAAACAAAACAGGGGGAGATGTGGGTGCACAGAGTTATCAACAATGGAAGAAGGATAAGGTGGAAAACAGTCGGGAGCAGAGAGCAGGAAAAGCTGGAATCATGCACCAGCCTCAAAGACCGACATGAGTGACAAGGAACAAAGGCCCATCGATGCCATGACTATTTTGATTCCGAGAAGTTAATATATCAATATTAAGTGTTTACTATAATACAATAGTAGAATTTAAAATGTTCAATATATTCTAATCCCCCATTGGTTGTTTGTACCCCAGTTGCCCATTGGTTCATGTTTGGTGCATTGCACCTCTTCCTTTTATGGCAGTCTCCTCCTACCTTTTTCCTTATATGGTTTTGCCCGTCCCTCTTTTCCCTTATATGTCCATACTCCACCCCTGTTCCTCTCTGCTTCCAGAACCTTCCCTGCAGACCCTATATAAGTACTCCTCTCCCTTCAATAAACTGCCATTTTTATTCCACCCTTTAAGAATGTGGTGGTCCCTTTTATCCTGCTAAAGGATTGCGACACCTGTTCATTGCATCCCCATCAAACTTGACAGCTTTGAAGGCTTTTGATGTAGCAAGAGCTTATCTATTAGCTTACACGTGTCAATGCTTGTGTGTTGGTGGTGTTGACTTGAAGCTGATCCCATCTCTATAGAGTCAATGAGCATGTGCATAAGGGATCAAGTCAAAAGCCTGCCCTCTTCAATCTCTGCACTACAAGACATGAGTTCTAGCAGTGTATGGAAGGAAGGATCTTTTTCAAAAGGCAGATGGATTTTATATTTTTTACATCCTCTAGAGTTGTCTTGTTCCATATTAGTTTCACAGGTGCCCATGTGCAGACAGACACAAACATTATCCTCTCCAAGGTACACACAGTGGGGAAAAGATAAAGCAGTTGAGGAGAAGCAGTTGACAGGGGTGAAAAAGAGCTTTTACTGCCCTTGGCAAACCAGCCAAGCCTGACAGTATGACTGTTGTGGCCTCCAGCCTGCCTTAGCTGGTACTGTTTGTACTGTGCTATAGAGAAGAATTCTAGAATTTAGGCTTTAAATAGAACAGTTGATGAAAAGCAGGTAGGTTTTACATGTCTGGTCTAGTAAATAAATACAGCCTGAAATTAGCCTCCTGATACTCATTGTAAACCCTATTGCCATTTTATGTCTCATTATCTGAACAAGAAAATGAAGATAATTATGAAAAGAGTGTTACTAAACAACTGAGAGTCCTTTTCAGGCTGATACTGAGCACTTACAAAGCGATCTGCCATTATACAACATCCCGAGTGGTATTATTGGAGTAACTGGCACTCCAAATCAGAACAGCAGTACAAAAGACGGGCAACTACCTTGAAATTTTTAAATAGATTTTCCTACAGGTGACCTCTAGATCCTTCCTCTCCCTATTTATCCAAGTAACAATCCAAAGAGGTAGTCTGCAGAACTTTGGTTTCAGTGATACAGAGACATAACTGTTTTCTTCAGAAAAAAACATAAAACTGGAGACCTTTGGTCTTAAATTGGTGAGATTCTTGATCCCCAGATCGACCATTTGTCTTCTTGCCCAGTTAGTATTACATGCATACCTATTCTATTTCATCTTGTTTCTGAGCTGAAATGATGTAAACATAATAAATAGCTAGGATTTTGCTAGGAGACCATGCCAGTTTTTTCAGGTTGATTGGGTTAAGACGTGGGCATTGAATAGCAGTCTCCTTTCAGCCTGTCATTGATTTTGGTTTTCATTGTATTTTGTTACGGTTGCATGTTTCATGTGCTGATTGGTTTTAGCTTGGCCAATGTTTAACAAAACTGTCAATATAAAAGTCAAGAAAAATATTACAGTCATAAAATTATACCACCACAGTTGGTGGTAAGGAGCAGGAGCTGGAGAATGCTATATTACCTTGTTTAGAATCACTTAAAATTTCTTATCAGAACTAAGACATTTATTTCACTGCTGGTATTAGAAAAATAAATGCCTTTCTTCCTCAGTTTTTGGCTGTACCTCTTGTGCCTGCTGTTGGAACCACATGACCCACATGCTGATGCATTTAGATGTTTTCTATTTACATGTGAAAACAATTCCTACAAGAAGTCAGCTACATAACATCTTTTTTTTTCTGTTTTCTTTCATGCACAAAAGATCTGGAGTTCTTTACAACCTCTGTTGATGATGTGTTACTAGTTCTAATGAAGGCACAAGAATTTGCTCCTAACTCTTATTTCAAATGCAAGAATTAAAACTGTTTTATCTTCTGTCTTTTTGAAGTTGCAGCCCTTGAAATCAAGTACATGGGATTGTCATCTCCCATGCTAAAACAAAAAAGACATGGGATTCTCTCATGGCTGAAGAGGAAGCTGAAAGATCACCTTGGTCTGTAATATGAACTTCCAGAGAATACAGCGAAGAAAAGGCCATCCAGTTGTACAGATTTTTCAGATTACACATTTAAAGAGAGTTTAATATACTTTGTGATAAAATTTATGATTTTTGAATTCTTCGCATAGAAATATATTGATTTGAGTTGGAAGGGACCCTAAAAATCACCTAGTTCCAACACCAGTGGACACCTTCCACTAGCCCAGGTTGCTCAAAGCCTCATCCAACCTGGCTTTCTTTTCATTCTCAGTATCACAGTTCCCATCTGCTACTGAAGGTATGCATCATTATTAAACCTAGATTGCTGCCTGTACAGATCATTACAGACTTAGTACTCACTGAAACTGGAGAAAGATAGACAGCTGTCTTTAGTCCTTAAGACACTTGGAGATCCCGTAATGCTAGCTGTTCTTTTCTTCCTTTTATTTCTTAAAAAAAAAAAAAAAAGGCATGTTATTATCATAAATGTGTTATAGTGAACATTTATATTGAAGAGCTAGTTTCAACAGTTAACCAGCTTAACTTTATAGCATGCTATGGTGCTGGAATTCTGAAAATTGACAAAACTTTCATAGTTGGAATTTAGAAGTATCACAGTAATAATCACCGAGTTTGTAATTTTCCTGTAATGTCTTCTGAACTTTTTTCCAAACAGATTTCAGCTTACTTGAACTCACAGATGCTCTATTTTGCATATACCAATCCAGTTAGTTATTTGAAAATGTTTTTAAGTATTCTATGTCAGATGAAAAGAGTAAAGATGACATGTTCCAGCTCCTAGCAGAAACCACCTCGGTTACACAGATAAACGTGATTAATAAACAAAGAGGCATGTATTGCCTCTATCACAAGGGAGTTACAGCAGTAAGTGAATCTCTGGAGTGTGGAACTTCATCCTTGTATGCAGAATAATTGAGAGGTCACCTTACATAACCGAAACTAGACATGACTTCTGTAGCAATGTTATCTGAATCACTGAATCACTCACACTGGAAGGGACATAGAGAGGTGTCTGGTCCAATCTCTTGCTTAAAGCAGGGTCAGACATGAGACCAGACTACATTGTCCTGGGAATCTCCAAGGATGCAGACTGCATCCCCTCTCTCTACAATCTGCTTTGCCTCTTGGCTGTCTCCAGGGGGAAAAAGTTCTTCCTAACATCCTTCAGGAACTTCCTGTTTCAATTGATGTCCTTTGTCTCTTGTCCTCCTGCTATGGTCTGCTGTGAAAAGCCCAGTTCTCTCTTCCATTCTCTCCCCTTGGGGTACTCGAGGCTGCAATTAAGTAACCTTGAAGCCATGTCTGCTCCAGGCTGAAAAAGCCTCAGCCCCACAGCTGCTGCTTGCAGGGCAAGGGTTCCTGTCACCAACCATCTCAGTGCCCCACTCTGAATTTTGTCCAGTTTGTCAGCATTTTGTATAAACATGCCACAATTGAGTACAGCATATGTGATAAGGTCTAATAACACATGTCAAGCAGAGAGTGATAAGCTCTGCCCTCAACCTGCTGCAGGTGCTGCCTTCTGTTTTGGCAGCCTGAATGCTGTTGGTCTTTGCTGCAAGGATGCAGCAGGCTTATGCTCAGCTCGCTGACTACCAAGCCAAGATTTAATGAGTAGAAGGTCATTTGTACGTGTGCAAAGCTAGAATGCACCCAGGTTTCCAAGCATTGAAGGTGTTGGGTGTCCCAGACATGCTTCCTTTGGAGAAAGATTCACTTGGAAACAGAGCTGTGTAAGGAAGCTTAAGGGGCAAAAGACGAAGAGCCTAGTAAGTTGTAAGCATGTGAGGTACAGGCAAAACTGAGAGGAACTAGTTCCTGAGCAGTGCAGCAGAAACACAAGCCAACCTGCTGCTTTATCACAATAGGTTCCACTTAGGATTTGGATAGTCCATGTGAGAAATAAAAACCCATGGTTTTATTACAAGCAAATAGTTCATTAACTCAGGAATTATTTTCTTTAGGTGCACTGTAGAAGTTGTAAGGTACCAGGTCCTGTCTGGAACTGGTGCTGGGGATGATTTGCATTCGGGAATAGGGAATTATGAAAGTAGATAAAGATATGGCTGAAACGAGCCCCCCGCCATGTGGCAAGCCCTTTGTGTGCAGAGGAAAGTGGTCATTCTGACCAGGAGACCCCATCTCCCTGCACAGGGGGGCACACTAAACCCAATCAGAAGAAGAGGCCCACTCCTCTCATTATGCTAACAAGGTGGGACTCTTGAAACATATAAAAAGCATGATTTTTGGGGTGACAGCATGCTTTTTGGACCTTTGTGCCCTGAGCACCCAGCACGTGCTGAAATAGAAACTTTCCTTTTCCTGCTAAACTTCTTTATCTCACAGATATTTGTATCTTCACTAAATTGAATTAAAGAGATTTTTCTCACACTCCAGAAGAAGGCTGAGATATATGTATTTCTACTAATTTGTATTGCTTCCTTTTCTTGATAGATAAATAGGTGGTTGTTTCTGAAGTGTCATGAACAAGGAATATTTCACAACCACTTTCTCACTGGGGCCTGGCACTTGATTCGGACTTTTGATTGTTACTGAGTTCAAACATTACATAATATTAGTTATTTATAGTATGGATTGATTTTTTCCGTATTTTTTTCCCATGTGACAAATAGGATTTCTCTTTGTACTGACAGGCCAGAGTGTTGCGCTCTTATGCTTGTCCTGCTGTGCGGCACCCGGCATTGACACCTATAAAACTTGCTGGCTTAACTTAGGTACTAGTGCTGCCCTTTTGATTTCAGTGGACAGTACTCCCCTGGGAAGTCAGGCCGGAGCAAAAAATGGTTACAGCATCCAAGTCTTGTTAGGTCAAGTCTTGTACGTATATTTTCGTGTATCTATCTATAGCTGGAAGGGATTGTGACAGTCTCATAGTGAGACATCACTTTCCCCAGTAACATGTTCTCTATTAGGTCTAACTAGCGCTGAGCATATTATTTGCAAAAGAGTAATTTATCAGGCAAATTTAGCTGCTTTATCTGCTCATGGAATATCTTAAACCAGACCATGCTTTTTCTCCTATGAATTAATTATTCTGCAGTCATCAGTGATATAAGGTGTCAATAACTGATATAAAGTATCAATAAGAAACTAACACTGGGAGGGAACTGATATAAGATATCAATAAAGAACTAACACTGAAAGGGAACTGATAATAAGGAACTAACACTGAAAGGGAACTGATATATCAATAGGGAACTAACACTGAAAGGGTTAATAGAAAAAACTGTAGAGACTTTTGCTGAAGTAGCAAAGATAGACTGCATGGTTGAAATCACAATTATTAGCTACAGGGAGTATGTTATGGTTGCTATCAGTACCTGGCCCTGAAATTCTAAAACTAAGATAAATCAGGAAATGTGTCAAGAAAATAAGATAATTGTAGAAGTTTGCTAATTAGACCAGTTCA
>JAWWEE010000085.1:22043853-22127696 GCA_035221455.1 Xenops minutus | reverse complement strand
GCGGGCCGCGCCTGCCCAAGGGCCGGCCGGCGGCGGCGCGGGCGGGCGCGGCGCTCGCTCCTCCTTCTCCTCCATCTCCTCCTCCTCCTCCGTCTCCTCCTCCTCCCCCTCGTCCCCCTCCGCCGCCGCCGCCTCCCGGCGCTCCTCGCAGCGCGGCGGTGGCGGGCAGGCTCCGGCCGCGGCCCCGCAGCTCCCGGCCGAGGCGGCGCGGCCTCCGCTGCCCCGTGGTTGCCGCAGTGCCCGCCCGGCCCCGCCGCGATGTCGGGCGGCGCGGCCAGCGCCCCCAAGCCGCTCCCGTCCTCCGGGCCCAAGTCGCTGCGGGAGATGCCGCATCCCCTGGCCACGTCCAGCAGCGAGGAGATGGGGCCGGCGCTCACCCCCAGCCCCGACCTGCTCCTGCCCCGCAGCATCGCCGATAAGGTACGGCCCGCGGTCTGTGGGCGCCGCCGCTGCTGCTGGAGGGGCTCTGCCCGGGAAGGGGAGCGTGGGGAGGAGGGAGAAGCGCTGTTGGGTGTGTGTCTTTCCACGCCACATCCCTGTTCCCGGGCTCGCCTCCCCGCGGGGAGATGGAGCCCCGGCGCTGCTGGCATCCATTGCAGGAGCCCGGGGCTGCCCGGGCGGGCAGGAGGCACCATTTGTAGGGGCTGAAGGCGTCGTGTCCCTCACTGAGAGGGACCGGCTGGGGCACCGGGGCTCCCACTGTCACCGGGGTGGTTGCGAGGGGCAGTATTTTACTGCTTGTGTTTGCCTGTGGCTCATACCCTCTACAGATGGGTGTAAATGCTTCAGGAATTGCTGCAGCTCCTTTGCAGTCTGTCTCCTTCCTGTAGCCTTCGCAGGGAAAGCTGGAAGCTGTCCTTGTTTCCTTACCATTGACCATCAGATTGCCTGTGGCTGTCCTTTTTCCAGGCTGAACACCTGCTTACTTCTTCACAGCACTGTAATACTGACAGGATGCTGTTCCAGGAGTATATGTGCCCGCTTTCCCTTCCCTACCTCTGGCACGTGTCCACACGGCAGTAATGGACTTCGTGAAGTGCCTTCCCCATGTATGTGGGCCTGGATGTGATAATTCAGTAGTGGCAGCACTGAAAGCGGTAGTGGCAGTACAGCAATGATGATACATTAGCTACACTTGCAGGGACTTGGTATCTGTGTAGACAGACTTCCTGAAATGTGCAAGGTAGGATTTCCTGAGAGCAAGAACTGCAAGGCATGATATTGGCTCAAAACTTTATACTAAGTAGTTTTAGGCCAGCTGGTTTGTGCGTATAAGGTGTCACTGAGGTGCTGATGTCAAGAGGTGTGTCCTCTGTGGCTGTTGTCCTGGGGAGCATGGGGCTGCTTCTGGGCAGGATGGATCAGCCTTAGGGATGTCAGCAGTATCTGGCTTGATACACTCCCATGCTGTGGGAGAGTGAGTCAGGGTAGCCTGGCTTCTTCCATATTTGACCTTTTACTGCCTGCGTCTCTCATGTATGGATTCAGCACTTCTTCCTGCTCGTGTAAGGAACCTTCTTGAACGTTTGCTCACTGTTGCTCTAGTGAGAAGCCAGGTTTGTCTTCTCCCTGTGAACATATGCCTTCATCTAAGAAATTTGTCAAAGAGTTGATAACCTGCTGAGATAAGGGTATGTTACTAAGGTGTGTATAGAAATTGTGAAAGCTTTTATCTGTGATGGATTGGATTTACTCATGTAACTACATTGCTGTCTACCAACCTCTAACAGTAGAAATTGTCAGCTGCCTTTACAGGTCTTCTGGCAACTGAGGGTTGCAGCGGTGGTACTGTACTCACTGTCCACCAACACTGCTGTGTAGCTGGTGAGAAGCAGTGTTCTGAGGAGTAACTCACCCTGCAAATTCTTTCCTCGGTTGTATTAAAGAACGTTTTTTGCTTTTGGAGTGCAGGCCAGCTTCTTTCTGCTTTATTACTTTGAGGTGTCTTGAGAAATGTATCAGTATCCCTGACAACCTAGAATCAGAAAAACCTCTCTAGCTTCAGGGTTATGGTCAGCTAACTTACCAGCAGGGAGGTTCTTGCCCAGTTATTCCATCAGCAGTAGGAGTGAAGTCAGTCTTCCAGGACCTCTATGTAGTACTGCCCTACTGATAGCATAGAAGTACTCTAAAGGGGAGACCAAAAAAGGACTGTGGTAGGCAACATTTAGACTTCAGAGTAGTTTAGTGGTTGACCTGAGAAAGGCACTGGGCTAATGATCCTCGAAGAATAAAAGGATTTCCAGTAGGAAGAGAATAGCATTCTTTTTTTTCCCCTTTAGATGAATTAGCAGGAAAAGCCAAATGTCTTATCCTCCTGATGGAAGGATTCCAACAGTTCTGCTGTGTATGGGATGTCCCTTCTTCTGCTTAATACCTCATGCAATGGCAAGAAAGAAAAAATGTGTTAACTTTTTTCACTGAGAAAAAAGTTGCTCTTTCTGAGAAAAAAGCAAGCGAACAGGTGTTCCTAACTTTAAGACCATAGGAAACTTCCACTGCTTGCTCTGTGTATTGAGTAGTCTAGACAGTGAATATGGTAAGTGGAGGTAAAACAGGTAAAACTACCTTTAGGTGGTTAGTATGTCTCTTAGTCTTAAAATCATAGATTGATTTGGGTTGGAAAGGGCCTCAAAGATCATCTAGTCCAACCCCCCTGCTGTGAACAAGGACACCTTTCACTAGACAAGGTTGCTCAGAGCTCCATCCAGCCTGGCCTTGAACACTTCCAGGGACGGGGCATCCACATCCTGTAATCTTAGAAGTCTTAATCTCTGATGATAGGTTATTAATACTTTGAAAGGCTGTCCCACTAATCTTCTAACAATATTGAATAACTTCAATAGTTGAGTAACAGAGGGAAGTCAGCATTCAAGTCTGAGTTAGGCTTAAAACTTTGCAGGTGTTATTTATTGATCCATGAGCAGGAGCTGTGTTCATCTGCTGTCTTGGCCTTTCCAAGGGCCTTGCTGGAGAGTCTGCTGGAGACTGGTACTGCATAAGTTTTGATTGAAGTCTTCTGCTTCGAAGTGGCTCTGAGTCAGTTAGAGTCTTTAAGGACTACTGGCCTTATCCAGGCCTGTACTAGGACATCTCTCTGGCAAGAGGGCTAGTGACAGTAGCTGGCCCAGCACCATGAAGTGGATGATTTTCTTTTCTGGGTTCCTCGTGCCTTCTCTGAGCAAATACGTCCTAAACACTGCTGCAAGCTAAAAGTACCTAAGACTGAAATCCTTTGAGTAGAGAAAGTTTGGAAGTAAAGGAAGATTGTCTGCCTATAAAGCAGTGCTTCAATTTTCACTGCAACAGATGTGCAGCCTGAGGTGGCTGAACCTCTGTCATCACTGCTTTGCATTATTTAAAGCATGCTTTTCTTGCTTTTTTTTTGAGCTGTTGAGTAAGAACACTCCCTTATCCTGAGTCAGGGAAACCTGGAGGACAGGAACACCTACCTTTGTATATCCTTTGAGTTTTGATTCAAACATGGGAATAATCTACAGTTTAGAGCCTGTGTAACTTTGAAGTCTCGTAAACCTTAGGTTGCTGCTTAAGAAGAGTGCCTAATGCTACTAGAGCAGTAGGTCATGGGAAAGAGAAGGAAAAACTACTGTTTTCTGAGGCCATCTAAGTAGACTAGTCTCAAATTTTCTGAATCTTAGGAAGAGGGCTGTGGAGCTTGTGTTATCTGAAGTAGGATCATCATTCTGACTTGAAGCGGAGAGTGGTTTTAGGAGCCAGGACACCTTGACTTTCAATAACATCTTACCTCTTAACTGAAAATAGCTAAATACTTGACTTTCACAGTGATGCTGCAGCAAACATGAAACACTTGAGTTGTGGATTCTTGTCTCTGAAGCATTTATATATTGGCCAGGTCTTTCTATAATGATCTTTCTGTTCCCCTGAGGTCTAATTGCATAAAACATTGTCTTGATGCCATCTGTTTTTTTGAGCTTATTCTCCCTTTACCTTTGCTAGCTTTCAGATAAGGAGACAGCTAAAGCTGAACCTAAGTGCTACTGATGGTGTTTGTTTTGGGGGGATTTTTTGGTTGTTTGGTTTGTGTTTTTTTTGTTTGTTTTTTTTTTTTTTGGTTGGTTGGTCTGTTTTTTTTTTAATTATTTTATTTGGTTGCTTTTTTAACATCAGGTAAGAGTGAAAACAGGCAGGAGGTAACAATTCCTCAGGATGAATCATAGGGTCTGTTGCAGAGTTGGTTGTAGAACTGAGGTCTTTACTGTCTTAGTTTTTGGAACACAGGCAAGTTAACTAGGATCTGTTTTTCAAAGCAGATCCTCTGCTGAGGAGGGTAAGACAAATGGGGAAGTGTCTGTGAATTTCTCTCTCCTTTTTCCTTTTTTCAAAAAATAGGAAGCTCTGCTTCCACATGACTACTTGACTCCAGTGCACTAGTTTGTCACTTTCAATAGCAACTCTGCTCTGTGCACTAGAACAAACACTTTGACACTGAGGAGAAAAGGCATTATTAACAGGCCACTGAATTCGGAGCAGAGGTGAGGAGTAGATGGTATTTTTCTGTGTGTGGATTCAGCCCCACTGAGGCTGTGAAAATTTAATAGCCTGCTACTAAGTATTGGAAGTACCAAACTGTACATAGTTAGAAAGAGTATTCTGTAGGCTTACTTCAACTGTCCTCTAACTGTTGTCCCTTTAGACTTGTATCATGAAAGTATCTTCCTAACGCGGTGGTACTGCCTGTTCTTGGTATGGTCTGCCTTGAGAGTGGCAGCCATCTGATAAGAGTCCTGACTCATGGCACTGGGTTCTTGCCTAGCAGTCCAGAATCTTTTATATTCCACCTATCCTAGGACTCAGATTCCTTGTCGTTTTTCAGACATCTGTGACTACTTGATACTGTATATGTGGGCCATTACCTGTAACTTTCTCAGCTTTTCTTCTCGGGGACTCTGCATACCTTGCATTTGCCTCTGCTAACTCTAGGCTGCTGATGTGAGCTTCAAGGCTGTTTTACAGATGTAAATCAAGGAGATATCAGAGCTGATGGAATATCAGGCTTGCAGTGAGTGCAGAGCCTGAATTTTGCTAGTTCATGGAGACGGTCATTAAAACTCCTACTGCAAACTTCTGGTTACTAACTGAAAACTATTTCTTGCATGCTCGTCTGCTTCGAAGGTACCACCCTGGTGAATTCCTGGACTTCTTACTAGCACCTGATCAAGTGTAAGGACTTGGTGTATTTGGTGGAGTGCTGTTACTTAACAGTCATTCTGAAAGGGAGCCTGGCTCCTCTCCAACTCCAGAAAATATATTGAGAGTCTGAAGCTCTACTTCCATCCTCCTTGATTGCTATCTTATAATTATTGCTCTTAACTTTATCCACCCACAGATGAAACCAGTTTGCAGAATAATCTGAAAACTTAAAATAGATCTGCCTGAGCTTCTACAAACCTTTTCTTTCTCTGACTAGATGAGAACCTAAATTGTGTATTGTTCTTAGAGGAAGCTGGAGGTAAATTCTCAGTATTGGGAAAGACTGAAGACTGCAGAAAGTCAAACTGAAGTTGGTGAACTTGTGAAACAATGTCAGTATGGATGCGTTGATAACTAAATCTACAGGAATGCAAAACTGATAGTCTCAGAGAAGTTGAGGCTGGAAAGCATCTCTGCATATCTTCTAGTCCAGCCTCTTGGCTCAGGTAGAGCAGGCTGCTCAGAATGCTGTGAAGTTGTTTTTTGAGTCTGTCACCTCATTCTGTACACCAGTCAGGTATTTATCCATATTGGTAAGACCCCCTGAGCTTTATTATCTCCAGGCTGTTTGCCTTCTTTCTTTGCCTTGAGACATATTGTTGGCTCTTGGTCAACTTTTTCCTCAGTGTCTGTGTTGTGTTGGTTTGTTTTGTTGTTTTTTTTTTTTCATTCTACGAAGCTGCTTTTCAGTGAGTCAGCCTCCAGCATGTACTGCTGTATGAGATTGTTTTTGCCAAGTGCAGGACTTCTTGTTTCTTCGTGTTGAATTTCATGAGATACTCAGCAGCCCATTTCTCCAGCCTGTTGAGGTCCCTCTGAATGACAGCACAAACATTTGATCTGTCAAGCACTCTACACAGTTGTGTACTCTCAGTACATGTGCTGAGGATGTACCTTTGTTCCATCATTTAGGTCATTAATGAAGGCGTTAAAAAAATAGAGGCCATAGTACTGTCTGCTGGTGTACTCCAATAATGATTGTTTGCCAGGTGGAATTTTTGGGGTCACAATCCTTTCAGCCCAGCAGTTCAGCCAGTTCTCAGTCTACCTTGCTGTGCATCTGCACCAGCATGTCTAAGAGAATGTTATGGGAGATGTTAAAAGCCTTCTTAAAGTTGAGATGAACCATGTTAAAGTTCTCCCCTTGTAGACAAACCCAAGGATACCTTCATAGCAGGTGTTCAGTTGGTTAAGCATGAATTCCCTTTAGTCCTTGCTGGCTTCTCATTGCCATGTCCTTTGCATGTTTAGAAATGGCTTCTAATACTTGCTTGATCACCTTTCCAGGGATTGAGGTGAGGCTGACTGTCCTGTAGTTCACTGTAACTGCCTTTTTGAAGCCAGGAGTGAACTATGTTTCTTGGGCCAGGTAGCTTTTAGGTACAGTTGTCTGCCCTGTGCTTCTTAAGTGGGCCATCAGCCCTTGAAGACTGAACTTAGTTGTCATCTTGTTTAAGGGAACTGCTGTCTCTTCTTCGGTTACACTGTGTGTGCACGTCAGGCAGCTCTTTTCTAGTTTCCTGGTTAAAAGATCTTACTTAGACCTAGCATGGCTTTTGTCATGCCATCACTGCTCTATTCACAGTCCAGGTGCTGGCTGAATCCATTTTCCTATCTTTCATAGTAATGGTAACTAGAACTGCTTTTGTAGCTTTTTCATTTTGCAAACTTGTGATACCACTTGATAGGCTAATACCACGGTGTCTAACTGCAAAGATAGAGTGCTTGTATCCTTCTTTGCTTGTAGTCACTCTGGAGCTTGATACTGTAGAAGCACATTATAACAACACGTTGGTGGGCATGCTTACAATTGCCTTCGTTTACAGGAATGGATAAGGGTGCTTTAATGGTATCTTACAACACAGGTACTCTGGTGCTGTTGTAAAACTTAGTGGTCTCTTAATGAAACATAACTTCCCAGTGAGTTTCTCTGAAATCGGCAATTGACTTCACTTCTGAGAAAGATGAAGGATAGCTTAACAAGTTGGGACAAACAGTTGCATCAGCGTAACTGTCTTAGTACCATTACTTTTTTCATCTCTCTTTCTGGTAAAGCTAAACATAGCTTCTACTGTATAATTGTATTATTAAATAATATTACTGCTTTGTGGTTCTTACTTCAGCTTAATGGAGGGAGGGGTGTATACTTTGAGGTTGAATTCAGTCTTGCACGGCTTTCATAATCTTTTCAACAGGATTGCTTCATGCATAATGAGACAGAGTATTGAAAACAGATATTCAGAGCATACGTAGAGGAACTTGGTTCTTCAGATGGCTTTCAGAAGGATGAGTCTTGGCAATAACTTTTCAGCCACTGTGGAAAAAGTTATGCTTGGTGGTCGGAAAGAATCCTCTGGGCTGCCTGTGCTAGAGTGCTTCAAACTTACATGAGCAGCTGAACACATTCTGAGCTCCTTTGTGGTAGAAAGGGATAACCAGATTGATAAAGAAGTTCTTTTACTACATTTATGTCGGCATCTCCTTATTCTACCAGTGCCTCAGGCAGCATGTTCCTGTAATTAACAGTGGGAGAGGCAGAAAATAAAAGAATGAAATTTTTCTGTTGACACACTGTTCTGGGAGACATTGGTTCCTAGATTAATGTGCAAACTATCTTGGTGATACACTGTCTTGGTGTCTTCTAGCACTGTAGTCTACTCTTGTGGTCTGGCTGTCACATGAGCCAGTCTTCTCCTTCTTGGAGTGGAGAGGCTGGTCTCTGTAAAGTAGATCAGGAGGCAAGACAGAGCTTGTACAGTCCAGTGGGACTTAACTTAGTGCTGCTACATAAAAATCTACTTGCAACACCTAAACTACATCTTAGAGATTGTAACTTGCATGTGCTTTAAGTCTGCAGAAGACAATAAACTGATTGAAAATGGCATTTGATCTTGTGTGTTTCTCAAAATCACTTCAGCGAGCCTTGTTTTTTGCTGTCCTTGAGCAAGATCTTAAATGCTGAGCTGTGCTGACTCCTTAAGCTGTGACTGACTTGACTGCGTGAGCCTGGGTTGCAGGGCAGCTAAGACTCATGTTCTTGCGGCTGGGCAAAACTGCTCCCATCACTAGAATGTAGTGGCGAAGAAAGCTCCAAACTCCATGTTTTAGCTGGTGGCCTTTGCAACTGTGAAGTAAAAGCTGTAAGTTGCTCTTAGTAAATTCTTGCAGTTACTAAGGGCAATATCTAACAGCAAGGTAGCTACGAGCAACAGTGCAGTGACCAACTGAAGATGGAAAACAAATCCAGTGAGCTGCAATTATTTTAATGAGTTAGTATTTCCAATGCCAGTCCAACTTAGATGGCCTTCAAAAAGCACAAGAAGGAGGACCTAGGGAATTACTGACCATGTAGCCTCACCTCAATCCCTGGAAAGGTGATGGAATGCCTCATTCTGGAGGCCATTTCTATCCACAGGGATAACAAGAAGGTGATCAGGAGTAGTCAGCATAGATTCACTGAAGGTACATCGTGCTTGACCAACTTGAGTGCCTTCTAAAATGAAATAACTACCTGGATGGATGAGGGGAGAGCAGTGGATATTGTCTACCCTGACTTTAGCAAGGCTTCTGACACTGTCTCTCACAATATCCTCTTAGGCAACTCAGGAAGTGTGGACTGGTTGAGTGGACAGTGAGGTGGATTGAGAACTGGCTGAATGGTCGATCCCAGAGGGTTGTAACCAGTGGCACAGGGAGTAGTTGGAGGCTCTTCTCAGTGATGCCAAGCAATAGGACAAGAGGCAGTGGATAGAGACTGATGCACAAGAAGTTCCAGCTGAATATGAAGAAGTTCTTTACCATGGGGGTGATCATGCACTGGAACAGGTTACCCAGAGACGTGGAGTCTTACTCACTGAAGATATTCAAGATGCAACCTGTCTGGATGCAATTCTGTGCCATGTGCTCTAGGATGACCCTGCTGAAGCCGGGAGGTTGGACCAGGTGACCCTTCGAACCTTACCCATTCTGTGATTCTGTTTTTTGACAGATGAACTTATGGGACAAATTTTATTTTCTAAATTGGGTGTGTCAGGAGATGGAAAGAGGTGTTGCCTTCAGCTGTAGGTAATGTTATAATGTCAAAACTGTTGATTCTCCACCAGATATTTTACTGAAATCAAGAAGTACCTGTCTGAATAAGCATTTAGGTGACATGCATTAGCAGAGCTACCTGAAATTGTTCTGAAAATAAAGGCAATAATCTGAAGTTCATACAACAGGCAAGAAAAGAGCTTAGCCAAGAGCTGTATTCAGAGTGGTCTTCAAAGGATAAATTCTGTAGAGAGCATTGCTGTCTTACAGTCATGTTCAGAGCTGCTTCTACACTGCTGCTTCTATGAAGTGTTAAGTAATAAGTGACATGGTACAAGTGGTGGTGTCTATAACTCTTAAAGCTGGGTTTCTGCTGGACTCAGGTTTGTAGTTTTAGGTATCTTGGTTGAAGACAACTACTATACAAGCATGTGGGAGCAAAGATATTGCAGAAACATGTAGTATAGTTTGCTGGAAAATGTGCAAAATGTAAAATGTAAACTTGCTTCTAGATTATACCTCAAAATACAGAGAGCAGGCTCTACTGTAAGAGTAACAACCTCTGCCTATCCTGGAGTGGTCAGTAATATTACTAGTGCAGTCGTCTATAGTGTTATTAGAGATGGGTTGGCTTACAGCACTGAAGGACATGCTTTGTTCTGGTTATTAGTCTGTGCTCTGACCTCATGCTGAATTTAAGTCTGAAAAAAACAAGCTCTTTCAAACCACCCTAATGCTGCTTATTTGTTGAGGGTTGATTGTAGCCTCTTAAACCCAAAAATGCTATCACGAGAAATCTGCCAGGAAATTTGTTACTATACTGATACAATGCCCTGTCCTTATGGGCAAGTGTTGCCTTATTCTGCTTGAATGAAACTTGTTGTGCCCTTCTCAGTGGCCTGTATGGGTTATAAACTCCCCTATGTTAAAGTTTGTCTCCATAATTTGCCTCACCTTTCCAGTAAGCTTGATGCGATGTGTTCCTTGAAAAAGAATACATTGCACAGCAGGTGTTGCTCAAGGGCAGAGGAGCCTCTTCCCTGTAATGCTGCAGATGGTGTCAGCAGCAGGCACTCTCAGCTAACTTGGTGGTGAAAGCACTGACATCTGGGAATGCTAAGTGATAGACTACCCCAGACAATTTTCAAACCCATGCTTTTTTTGGGTAAAAATGACACCTTTGCTGTAACTTTTTAGATACTAGTATAAGGCAAATTGAAAATCTTGAATACTGCCAAGATAAAGCTGTGTTTTGGATTGTTGCCCAGAAAATCCGTGGACATTTTTAATCAATACCATTTTATTGACAGTGATCAGCTTGACCTCTTCCGGATTTGTATGCTGACTTCCAGTATGCTGACTATCCCATTCCTGGATCAGTATACTTCACTTGAAGCCATGTGTGCTAAATACCTCTATATGCCTCGGTGGCTGTTATAAGCCTAGACTATTAAATAAAGGGTGTTTCTCCAGGTAAATTAGACTGTAGATCTGATGCCTTGTTTCTTCTGTTCATCAGTCTCTATAGATAGTTTTGATACTTTGAGGAAATTCTGGATGACTGCAATACTACTTTTCCTCAGCTGCTTTCTTGAAGCAGTCATACTGTGTGCTTTTTTGTGTAGGTTTTTTTTTTTTTCCAACAGGTAAGCTCTTTGTTTATTTTATCTCTTTGGGATCAAATGCCTTTCTGCTGGAAAATGTCTTGTGTATCAGCAAATGTGATAGAGGGATATATGCACCTGCATAAACTAACTCTGAGAGCTTATCCAAGAGCACTCTCCTCCAGCTCTTGCAGGGTTTGAGATGTAAACTTAAATCCTCCCCTTTGAATATCTTTGCTTCCTTTACTTGCACAGTGGTATCTTGTCAGTCTGATTTGTTCTCATGAAACCTCCTTTGGTCTTGTCAGGAAATGTTAACGCAACTCATCTGAAGCAGTGAGCATGAGGAGATACACATTGTAGAGTATGCATATTCTTTCTTGTTTAAATGAAGTATTCACCAGCGTGAATCAGTAATTTCCAGCCCTCTGTCATCTTTCCCTCCTGCTTCTTCTATGTTTCTCCCCAATTCTTTACATCTTTATACATTAAAAAAATAGATAACTACGGTTTGTTCTCAAAAGGCTCTCAGCCAAATTGGCAGTTTGGTGACACTGGGTACCTAGACAACTGATGCAACTAAACCTATTTATAGAGGGCGAACAGAAGAAAAAAAAACTGTTGCATGGTGTATCTGCAGGAGAAAGCAATTTAGTTTGGACAAGCTTAATAAACCATTCCATCTGTAATCAGGTATAAACCTGGTTTCTTGGCTTGGGAATGACTCCTAGTCATATGCTGGATTCAAGTTTTCCTGCTCATGGCCTGAAATCGTGGCTGCTGCTTTGCTGTTTAGAATGTCAGAGCTCAGGTTCTGAAAATGAAGCTTTAAACAAAACACTAGGTGTGTTAGGCTTTTTTGTTAACAAGGTGCTCATGTTAAAATGGGTTGTGGTGTTTCAGTGCACACAACTGCAGAACCCTTATAACAGACAGTATTATTGAAATAAACTCCCTGTAGACAGACATGGAACTTAACAAAGTTAGAGAGGAGACTAACTGAAGACTTGATTCAAAAGGTCTATTCTTTTCTATATATATATTTCTGAGAATATGCAGGTTCTGCCATTTGTGGAGGCCTTTGAGCTCTGAAGATGTAGTGGAGTTGATGCCTGTTGATTTCTACTGAGAACTGTAGAAAGAACCTATAGGTCTGCTAAAGGATGCAAATTCAAGTCTGCTCAAATCTTAAACTCTTTCACTTTCCATCAGCTCATAGGCGCTTTTCTGCTACTTTCTACAGCTTAAATATAACAGAACTAATTTTGCTGAACAGTTACTAGCCTGGCATTTTGCTTAGGAAGATAGATAAAGATAGATAAAGCTTTCTGCAAGGGCTCAAGTGCTTTGAAAACAGATGTGGAAACTAACCTTGAATCTCAGACTGTTTATTTCAAGGAAGTTCATCGTCTGGATGTGTTAAAATACCTTTTGACATTTACCGCACTAGGGGAGGTGTAAGATGTGGCAAGCATGCAGTTACTCCTGCTCAAAGGATATAGAGAAGTACATGTGAGCTTAGTGACACTTAGTAAGTCAAAAGTATGTCTTACACCTTTACATTTTGAATAATTAATGTCTGCTGCAAATAAACAACCCATTTCATCTTCCAAATCCTTGTCCCTCCAAGGCTTTTGGCCTTTTATACACAAAGTAGCACAGTAGTATGTCTTACCACTAATATCAAAGGGCTTATCTTAACTTCTGTAAAACATCTGTGAGATGCTACTCATGTTCCTCACTTTTAGAGTCTAACCTGAACCACATTTAGCTTTAGTGTGGTACTGCACAGTTCCCCTTTTGGACTAGGAAGAGAGGTTACCCTCTTAAGGACTATGAGAAGACAGACTTATGACCAGAATGTATGAACAGTTGGTCTGATGTGGTACTTGACACCTTCGCATGACACTTGCCTTTACCCTGGTGGACAGGAAGACTGAAACTAAGCCATATTGTAGCTAAGTCCCTGAAGACTTCAGCAACAGAGATGGGAGATATCTTATTGCTCTTGCTGAAAATACTGTTTGCCAGAATGCTTCTCTGCCCACATTCTTGCTCTGTTTAGCTAAACTGAGAACTTAGGGGAAAGTAAACCACAGAGTAAAATAATCCATCCTATAAAACTTGGCTGTTGACCTCAGAAACGAGGTGAGAATCTCGTGATCTACGTGAGAAGACTTGGAAAGTGCTTGTGTCAAGCATGTGGTGCCTGTGAAACTTGTTCCAGTGTTTATTTGTCCACTCAAAGTGCAAAGAAGCACTATTCCAAGTATGATACCTGTATGAGCAAGAATGCTCCCAGGTTTTGAGTCGTATCAAACTGAATGCCATCATGATTAGCTGCTTCATTTTAAACTTAGTTTTTTTTAGGGATGCTGAGGAGGCTGTCTCTAGGCAACTCTGACCTACAGAGCAGAAACAGTAATTCAAATGATGAACACCAGAACAAAGTCATCAGACTCAGGGCTTGGAAGCATGCTGTACTTGGACACCTATTTAAAATACCCTGAGGGCAAACTCATCCAGTCTTTAGTGGCTTTTTGGTTAGATGGGCAAAATACCAGTGGTACTGCCAGAACTTTTGAGGTGAGGCTTGGCTCTCAGATTTGAGGGCTCTTTGCCCAACACTGCAGAGCCCACAGACTTAGTGTGTAGTACCCTCCAGGGCTAAGAAGTGAAAAATCGGGCTTGGGTCCTCAGCACCCAGCATTCTTCCTCTGCTGACATATTTTCAGGTAAGAGCAAGAGAAATTACTTCTGATTTGAGCTTAGTCTGCATTGCTCTTAAAAACACCTTAACCTTGCAGTCAGATTCTAGATGATATAATGGAAAATACTAACCTCTTCTGAAAGTATCATCTTAGTCCTTGTGAGTACATCCACACAAACTGTACTCCCTTTCAAATTATTGGAGAAGGGTATCAGGAACTGGTGTCCATGTAACCACTTAACCTTTCCCTGGGGGATAGGTCTAGCCTTAGAAGTTGATTCTCACTGGTGTTCTTGTTGCACTAAGTATTATCTTGCTTGTGGATCACTGTAGAAATGTGGTCCTTTCTCCTGGATGAATAGGATTTTTGGAGTTTAACTGTGGGGATTTTGTGTTGTTTGGCTTTTTGCCTTTTTTTTTTTTTTTTTTGTCAAACCCTGTAGAGCACAAATGCCTTCTTATCCTCCCATCCCTACTGTGTCCACAGTGTTCTCCCGCCTCTGCAGTTTGTATCCCCACTTCAGTGCCTTAAAATAGCTGGCCGAAATCAAGTGCAAGAGGCAGGGACATGCAGTATCTCAGATCTACCTCAGATATGTGAGGAAACAAAAGTGACCTCTAATAAAGTGTAATGCTGCTGCCTGGTAGAGAATGAAACTGGACATATGTAAACACGGGGAGCAAATGCCTTTTCTTCCCTTGGTCTCTATCTAGCTGGTATTGGATAAAGTCTTGTGTAGACTAGGATTTCACTATATGGGTGCTCAGTGAGATCTTCTAATAGAATACTGTACTGACAGTCACAAATGAGCTGCTCTAGATGTACTGGAGCGTGGAAAAGTTCTTTTCCTTTTTTCACAGAGCTGACCTGTATAGCCAGTGGAAGAGAGCTCTATAAACAAAAAATACCTGCTTTCAGAACTTGCTGTGATGAGACAAGTAGTGTTATGAAGAGGTCTGTGAAAGCCAAGTTAATATAGGCTTTTATAGGGTCCTTGGGAATATTTACATCTAAACCACTTTTGTTTTCCAGTCACTGGCTACTATTCTGCTGTGATTTGTTATGCACTGAAGGTACGGAGATAAGAGTGTTCCAGAAACCAGCTGTTGTGTGGAATTGTTGTCTCCTTAACATGACTTTGTCTGTGGTCATGTCTCTGGGAACTGAATGGCAAAAGCAATGGAACGCCTTGAGACACAAAGACAAAATACACAGCACTCTGAATTTCAGAAGTGAAGTAGTGAGGTTCTAGGAGCAGTACAGGCCTGGCGCTAAGGTCCCTAACTTAAGCAGGGTTAAGTGCACCACTTGCCTCTAAACAGTGACATTTCTAAATGTCCATTACTGTCATATAATACTTGTTGAATGGCAGCATTGGGCATGCAGCATCATGTGGTTTCAGGCAAACCCTTTCCAGGCATGAGGTTATGTGTGCTTGGAAGACCTAGCTGAGCCACATCTTCTGCCTCCTTCATCGACTGCTGCTTTAGACAACAAAGCTTTGTGGTTAAGCTGTACACTTGCTAAGGCAGGATAAGTGAAAACTAACATTCAGTTTGTGGAAGCTGCAGTATTGACTAGCTGCATGTAACTCAGCAGGAAACTGTGTTGTCTTCACTTGACATTAAAACAATACCTATAGAATTTTAGGCCTTTTTTTGAGTCTTTGAGGGTTGAGTACTGGTTGCTTTCTCTGGCATACTGCTCCACTGGGGTAGGCTGCCATCCAGAATAGTGGATACCAAGGTCCTGAAGTTTTATTTTATGTGGATCCAAGCTGCTCTGTAAATGGAGTCTTGGAAAATCTCCTGGGAGAAGATGACAACTGCTGGAAACCTCCCAAGTAATTTTGAATCTCACATGCAGACTTCTAGTTTATAAAATTCAGTTGAATTTTAAACTTCGATGAGGTGAACTTCTTGATAGATTTAGTATCCGTTTCTAGGCAGGCTAACTGGTCAAGGTGTTTGGACATTGTAAGACAACAAAATAATATGAACAGCCTTACCAGATAGCAGTCTGCATAGTTGGCAGGTCTTATGCATTTCTAGCACAGGCAGTTAGTTCCTACTTGCCTTGCACTGTAGGATGCCAAACGTGCTGCTAGAATCATCTGATGTCATGTATCCATAAAGTTGGGTGTCTTGAGGGATTCTGGAAACCTCTTAAGGAATGCATGAAGAGCTTGCCTTGTGGTGGCTTTACAGCTGCAGACACAAACCTACTACTTAACCTGAAGGTCTGAATGGCACACTGTTTCTGCTATAGGTTGTTATTCAGGCCTTGCTGGACCTGTACCTGACCTGCTTCAGCAGGTGACAAAGCTCTGAGACTGTCCTGAAGAGGTGACTGTCCTGAGAAAGTGAGGAACCAAGGCTAAGGATCTTTGCTCTTTACTTTATAAAAAGCTTTGAAACTTGAGGACATATTTATAGATGCTGTCTATTAAGTGAAGAATACCTTGACAAAATGTGTCCTCCATGCCATCTGCCTGGCTGCCAGAAGCAGCTTCCACTTCTGTCTGCTGTGCAACTGCTCAGATTTATGGCAGACTGACTTTACTATGACTAACAGGTGCTATGACAAAAAAGGCTTTGTAAGCTGTAGGTACCTGCTGTGACTTGGACTATGCTGATCTCTAGTAATGTAGATAGGTACTTAAAACAGTCAGTGGGCAGTTGCTTGGTGCAGTAAAGGTGAAGCTAATGCTTGAGTCCCTGGCACTGAAGTCAGACTGTTATATAAAACAGATAATACTAGCCAGTATTTCTGATACTTGTGAGAATAATAGCTATACCAACAAGTAGAAATACAGATGGTTGCAGATCTTTCTCTCTAGGCACTGCAGGATGTACTCTTCTTTCTGTGGTAAAAGCAGACTAACACAGATGATGCAGTTTTTCTTCCCAAGCTGTAAAAAATAAAAATCCTGTGAAAAAAAGCCAGTGCTAATTAACATGACAAGGAGGTTTTCTGCTGGTAGGATTACAGTTTGAGACATCTTAGGTTGCTGGGTCATCTGTGGTGACACTTCAAAGCCTACCTCTTTCTAGCAGTAGCATAAGACTTCAGCCAATTGATCCTGCCTCCTGATAAACAACATTTCAGCAGCAAGAAGTAATGTTCCTGGTTCACTTAGCTAGGAGGTTCTACCCATTAAGAAGGAGAAATACTTCTAACTTGGCCTTTGTCTACTGAAAACTAGCAAAGCAGCAGTGTATGGTGCCAGCTGTGACTACCAGGAGAGAATCCTGCTATTGTGGATGAGGCACTATAGCACAGTAATTTCAGTGTATACATCATCTGTCCTTTCCCCACCACCACAGCTAGCAGCTCTCCTGATCTGAACCACAGCTCGTAAGGAAGTTCTACTTGATCTAGAACTGGGATGTTTCATCCAAGGTAAAACTATCACAGCCTTGAAGACTTGAAACATTCCATAGGACCAGTGACTGCAAGAACACACTGGAGTACAATGAAGTGAATTCAAGCCTTTGCAGACTTCTGCCCTGCATAAAAGGTGCAAGACATGCTAGTATCATATTGTTATTTCCCAACAGAACTGGTGAGGAAGGTTGCTGACTTCATGCAAGTGGCTGCAATCTCTGTCTTTGGTCCTTTCTCCAGATGATGTAGAGTTCTTGTATTTTAAGCAGATTCCATCATATTCTTTAAGCTCTCTTTTGAAAGAATTTTGTGATCTCCTGTGCAACCAGACTTAAGCTGTTTCTGCAAGTTCATTTGTTTCCGTACTGGAAGCTTAGAATTTGACTAGCTGCAGTTCTGGCACAACTTGCCATATGCTAATGCTTATTGCACATGGGCAATGATGAGCTGTTTTTTCCTTTTGGAAACAGAAATGGATTTGTCTACATCTACTGTGGTATCCCAGGGTCTGCTTTGCTTTTCACTCTGCTCAGCCAAATTTTCCTTTCTAGCTGAATGGCAGCTTTTCTGAAGGCATCTCCTGGCTATCTTATCCTGTCTTGTGCTCATTCTGTTTGTGTAACTTCAGCAGCTCTCCTTATCTGAAGAGGTACTGTACCATTTCTTCTTCCTGTTTCACATGCTTCTGCTATACTGAGTCTGAGCCAGATTCTTGTGTGCTTTGAGCTGTCTACCTCATGTCTGAGCTGGCAAGCTGTGCCATGCTCATCCTGCTCTTTTTCTCTCTTAGGAGAGCATTTAAGCACCTACCTTCCTACTCTTGCTCACTTGCCAGGCAAACTTGAAACCTCTCATCTGTTGGCAGCCACTTCTGTACATTAGTCGAGAGAATGCATCTAAACTCTTTGTTACTAGACAGTAGTTTAGATCACCTCAAAATGTTTAGTCTAAAACATTATTTTCTCCACTTCGTAATACAGCCCTCAAGGTGAAGAGAAATGGTACCACAGTTCTGCAGTACTGCAACACAGAGGTGGCTGACTGTGAAATCCCAGTACTCCCATGATGATTTTTTGACAGTGACTAGTAGGAACTTAGCTGTGTTCTTAGTCATTGTCAAAGGCAGACCTTTTGAAGTAGCTCTACCTTGAAGCTCTCTGCTGTAATTCTGAATCTTTGAAGAAAGGAGGACTAATGAACAGAGAGGGTCTCAACCAAACATGATTGCTTTGCTAAAACGTGCTTTACATGTTTTGCTTAGCCACTTAAAGACTCCAGGAGGCTGGGGCTAAGCAGTAATTGGATAACTAAAACACTTCTAGTTAATGTGGTTCTTACTTGAAGTGATGTTTCTCTGTCTAGCAGCAAAGGAAGTCACTCTTTGGATAAATCTATTCCTGTGCTACTAATTAAAAGATGTGAACAAAAAATCCCTCTTCTCTGGAAAGAAGATGCATGAATCTTTAGGAATTTCTGATACTATTGTCAGGTATTCCTGTCCTGTATGTTTTGCAACTCGTCACATACTGTCAGCTCTGTTTGCTATGAAACCAGAGCAAAGAACATGTGAAGTTGCTGGGATATTTATGCAAGTGGAGTAACTGCTGTTATGGAGTAGTTGGTCTGTATTCAAGTGTGAGAGTTGAAGATGTGTGAATGTACCAGGTTGGCAATAAAGGTTTTTTTGTGTGATTGGTTTGGGCTTTGGTATCTTTTTTTTTCCTGCTGCTAAGTCTGTTTCAAGAAATTGCAGACTTCCTAGACCTTTGTATGTTTCTTCCTAAAATAGCCACTTGCTGAATCTTCTAGCCTTTGTCTTCCTTGGGCATTGGATGATAGTCTTGGAGTTAGGAGGATGGGAATGAAGACCTCTCTAAGGAAAAAGTAGTGTTTTCATTGGCCTTAGAAATCCAGAAGGGAGGTATGCCTGGACACTGGTGCAGAAGGGTATGCTATGTGACTGTCTTGTAGTGCAGTGATGGCAGTTCAGGGTCTGACTGCAGTCAACATGTCTGGAAGTTAGTGGACTGGATGGGAAGCCTCTGATGAGAGTTTGCCCTCCTTCCTCTGCCACAGGAATCTCCAAAGGTGAATTCTGACTGCATTCTACACAACTGAACTGTTGCTACTTTGCCTGAAGGTTGTTTTACTAGTAGGTCCCTTGATTTGCCTAGCTGTCTTGTTTCCAGAGTCTAAGTTAGTTCAGTCCTACCAGGAGCTGTTGGCTCAGCAATACTTCTACTTCCTTATGACTAGAAAGCAGGTTGCGCCATACTAAGTGGGGGCGCGGCGGTAATTTGCTTTCTCTTCAACTTGCAGAACAACCTAATGTTCAAAGCTCAGACCTTAGGCAGTTGCTCATGTGTCCTGAAAAGGGTGATCCTTGGAGCTGCTGTAATAAATAGCCCTTGTAATATATCACTAAAGCTTGTCAGTGGCATCTTTGAAAATACTGTACCTTGAATCTGTTAAGTTTATTAAAAACTTCTTTTTTTTTTTTTCTCTCCAATACAGGACCTTAGTCTGCCCAATGGCACACCTGTGGACACTTCTAGCCCAGCTTCCTCCTCATCTCTCCTTAACAGACTGCAGCTAGATGATGAGTTGGATGTGGAAACTAGAGACCTCTTTGTTACTGTTGATGATCCCAAAAAACACGTGTGCACAATGGAGACATACATCACCTACAGGGTTACAACAAAGGTACAAAACAACGTTCTCTTTCCTAGTACTTCCTTCTTTGTGGAATCATTTGAGGGCCTGTTCTGGACATTTACATCTTGCACTGTATTTTCTTAACTTTGTGTCTTTTTGTACCTTGTGAACATGTTGAGGATGTGACTTCTCTTAGCAGAATGGTTACTTCAGTGTATGAAATGTGAAAAAACTAACATGTTGGTTTAGATGTTTTTGGCTCTGAGTCCTAAATAGAACCGTTTGTAAACTTGCAAGGCCAGTTTCTTTCATTAACTTGAAAGTTTATTCATTTAAGTAATCTGACACCCATTTGGTTAGTTTCCTTACAGGGAATGTGCCTGGTTGTTGATTCACTGTTAATCACCTCACTTTTTGTGTGTATCCTTTTCTGAATGCTTTAAGCTTGTTGCTTAAGTGTTTACCACACTTTCTCTATCAGCCACTTAACTATATCATAATCTTGATCCCCAGCTGTAAACTGGTTTCCATGCTATTGCTGGTTCAGAAGGCTGTACAGCTGATAGTCAGACTGAAGTATCTGAAGGATGTTAATGCCTACCAAAAGAAATATGCTAGAGATTTTTTCAGCATTTGTTGTAGTTCAGTCAGTAATGCGATCTAATTATATTAATAAGAAATGTGATCTAAAAAGTCCACTGCATTCACATCTGAAATGTTGATTTCTGTTAATTAACTCATTATCATCAGCTTCTAGATGATGTTGACATCTGTTTTGGGCACTTTTAGTTATCTAAAACAAGAAGTGTTCACTTACTTCACTAGTAATATACTTGATCCACTTGTCGAAAAAGATTAACATTCCTCTGGCCTACCTAGATGACAGTATATGCTGGCGACAGTATTTTCCTTTGAGATGAGGAAGCCTTTTCAGGCTGCAGATAATTTTTTTCAAAATGTCTGCTCCAAAGTTCCATTTTCAGGCAGCACATGAGAACATGTAGTTTCTCTAAAATAGTAGATACCTCATGCTGCACGCTTAACATAGTCTATCCTTCCTGAACGCTTTAAGCTTAACATAGTCCTGTCATTCATTCTTGCTCTAAGAGTCTTAATTGCAAGAAACACTGTATCTTAACTACTAGAAATGCTAAGAGGTATTGTAGCAAAGTCTTGGGGTTTTTTTTCTCTAACTTAGAGCAACTTGGCCTTTAGCTATTACTTGATCAGAAGAAATAGGAAGCACAAAATGAGATGCAGCTTTCCACAGGCAAATGGCTAAAACTGGCTGACTTTTCTCTCTTATATTTAGAATACATTATTCCATCAATATAAAATACCTCTATGTAGTGGCATGCTAATAACGTTCCTGTGCTTGGGAACCTGTGTTCAAGGGTTCTCTTCCTTCTTAAAGCAGAACTCTGGAATGTGCCTCAGGTATTTACTGTATTTAGATCAGACTTATTACCCAAGAGTCTTTGGTTTTTTTAATTGAAAAAAAAATCACCCTATACTTCTGATTTTGCATATCTACCTATTGGTCTGTTAATACTTGTTTTATTTTGGATCTGTAGCACATAAATCTGCTATATTGTAACATTGCAATACTATTATGAAACTGTGCATGATTTAGTCTTTTCAATAAGCATGAAATTCTCACCTCTTTGATTTTATTGTTTTTGTAAACTTCTGGCTAATCTTTAGGGTAAGAACCTCTACCACTACCTACCATTATTCAAGAAGACTAACAGTATTAATGGCGTAACTTGTTCTTGCCCTACAAACAAAGCCTCTTCAATGCCAAGCCTAATTGCCCAATTAGCCATTGTAGCTGAAGGCAGTAATTAAACATGGCAAAAAAGCTGCACAGAAATAATCTGTAGAGGGCCATGACAACTTTCCCAACACCTCCTTTGTAGCCTTGCAGGGAAGAGGTTTGAGACCTCTAAAGAGTCTCTCTGATGTTTCTGAATGAGGAGGCAGGGATAGCTGTTTTGTTTTTCTTTCTCCACTTAAGAATACTTCTGGAACCCCAAAGGTTTGGATAAACATAAGTCATAAAATGAGTTATTCTGAAGACTGAAAAGCAGCAGCATTAGATGCAAGAGAGCAATTGCTAATGCTTTAGTGTGCACTTGTGGTTGTGACATAGGACACCAATGTGGGGAAGAATGTTGACTGACCACAGTCTTTGTTGTTTTGTGTGTGTTTTTTTTTTTCTCTTTATTCATACAGGTCCTTCATGGTAACAGCAAAAAAAAAAAAAAAAAGTCTTACAGTATGCCTCAGAGTTTTCATCTACTGATACCTTTGTCAGCAGATGGTGGTGACTGAGGAAGGGACAAAACAGTGACATGCAGGGAAACTGAGAAGAAAACTTAAGAGTTTACTCGATCTTGCTTGTGTCCTTGTTTTCACAACTTGCTAGTAAGAGCCAGGTAGCATTTCCCAGCCTGTCTTCTGGACAAACACATTTAAAAAATATAATGGGAATGCACAAGGACAGTGATTCAGAACTGACTCTTGATGCTTTCATATCCCATTTTCTTCTTGTCAACAGCAGTTTCCTTATACAGAGAGGCTAGCAAAGTGAATAAAGGTGGATGAAACTTGTGCTGGAACCTAACTGGTCTTGACTGTGACACTTGAAGTGTCTTAGCTGTTCCTGATGATTCGTGTTCTTCAGATAGTCTGATGTGCATTCTAGGGGAATTTTATCAAGCAGATCTTTGTGAGGAGGAAGAGGGAAAATAAAGCATGCCCTTATGTTGTGTAGTCATATGTCTTGAGGGAAACATAAGTAGGTGTATTTCTAACTTCACTTCTGTTGTACTTTCTAGGATGGCAAGGCCTTCTTCTGTGCCTTTTCCCATGGAGGTCTGAATGGTTGAGTGCTGTTCCTCGGAGTCATGCAGTTGCTCTGCAGGCTTGAAGGGAGAGTCTTTCAAATCAGTCAATACTGGAATCTTGTTTTACTTTCCTGTCCTTTTCCTCATGCTTCAAGTGCATGCATTGGGTAGATTACTTGGGCACATGAAACAGCTTGATTCATTAGAGAGGAGCAGGTGAAAGTGATAGGTTCTCTTTTTCAAACAAGGCTAAACTATCTGAGGCAAAAGAAATGCTGAAGTGCTAAGAACACAAGCCTTGCTTCCTTCCCCCCTCTGCCATTGTCCTCTTTTTCTAGTTGAAGATTTTCCCCCAAACTTAAAAGTAGCATGGAGGGGAATCCTTAATCAAGTCTAGTGAGTAAGGGACTAGAACTAAGATACAAAAATACTTCCATATAGTCATCACGGGCTAGCTTTAGGTTTGGCTGCTAACGCCTTTCCAGAAAGACAAGAATCTTACACAAGACCAACACTTGGTGATTGCCTTAGTACTGCCTCAACTCAGAACTATTCCAGCAATAGAAGTAAAAGTGTCTGCAAGCCTGCCTAATTTCCAGCAAGTATAACTGAGCCCAGAATGCTGCAGTGCTGACTTAGTGGAACTGTGCTGGAATCCTCAGTGAATTCCTGGAAATGTCTTGCACATTATATTTTGGGAAGGTGAGATCTGCCATGTAAGTTTCTCAGCTTCCTTTGGCAGAGACATTTGTCCTGGTGAGATGAGATGAGATGAGATTTATGAATCTTACTAAGGAAGCAGGAGGAATTTAACTCCATTAAAAACTGGCATTTCTCATGCTTGTCTGACCATCCAGGAGCCACTATGTCAGTCCCACTTGATCCAGCTGAGCTAGGACCAAGGCCCCTTCCCAGGTACCCCCCCCACACTCATATAGTCAGAATAGGTTTTCCATACCAATTTGGTCCCAAGTTTCCTACAGTAGAGTCTCAGATGTCTGGATCCTTAAGATAGTTTAATCTTGGTGCAATAACAGCTTGAGCTGGTGCCTCCAAGGAGGGACCTGGTGGAATGAAGGAACCTTGGAGTTTTATACTCTCACAGTCTACATATGTGAAATCCTGGGCATCGGTGGCCCCTGCTGTTTCTCTCAGTGTCTGGTCTCCTGGCTGGGCCACAGGTCCCTGGGCCCTTTGTTGTGTAAAGATCGATTCCAGTTTACAGCCTGTTGCCTGGGGCTCTCACCACCCAGAGCTCAACTTGCAGCTCTCTCTGTAGCTGCACCCAGAGCTGCCTGCACTGACTGTGTTCCTCAACACTATCCCTGGATAGTAGCAAGACCCTCCTCCCTCTTGTGTGCAGTCTGGACAAAATAATTTGTGCTAAGCTAATGATCGGTTTGATCTGAGATCCAAATACTTTCAGCATTAGTGAGGTGTTGTTAAAACCTTGAAGGGCCTTTATGTCCTGCCCAAATAATCTTTGAAAAACTTAATTGCTGTTTAGATTTGACAGCCTGTACAGTAAACACTGAAATGCTGTTGCTGTATTTTCATCTGCCTCCCTCCAAGGAACAGAATTTTATACATGGAAAACTTTGCAATTCTGCTTCTGAAGTAAAGGCAGCAGGAACAGTTTGCTAGAGGTGAACAGGAACTAGTGTAAAGTTTGTGTACTGGGACTTACCCTGCTTTCCTACTCCTAGAGAGTATCTATACAGATTTCCTTAACTGTTAGCAGAATACTGGTTAATAAGCTTCTCAGTGCTGAACAGATGGGGGACGTTACCTTCATCCTCATGCTACAGAATAAGACACTGTAGTGTGTAGTCATTCTGATTTCTCTCATTCGTTCACTATCAGATATCTTTTAAGAGGCTTTTGGGCAGTGGCATCCAGTTCACAAAAGCTATCCCTTCTACTAAATAATTATGTGCCCCCCCCTCTTTTTTCTTTTTTTTTTTTTTAAATTTCAGATTGTCATCTGCAAGGCTAAGGTATAGCTGCAAATTTAACAGAATAATGGAGTCCACATTACCGGCTGATGAGGGCTGTCTATGTGCATGAATTGTCTTGTTTTAGCCTAATACCATTCAGTCTGTTATTCAAAACAAGGAAAAATTATTCATATGAAGTCTCAGAAGTTCAATTTATAGTGTGGCATTCTAACATGTTAAATAAACTGGTGTTACTCTGAGGTGTAGCTGAGTTAAGCACAAATCTGCAGTGGGTATCTACATTTTGGTAGCCCCTCCTCTACAAACACAACTGCTCCATTGGTAGCATTTGTTATGTTAGTCCAAGGTCTAACCTGTATAGTGCTTACCATAACTAGCAGGTCAAAGGAGGGAGGAACCGATCCTGATTTGGTTTTTTTTCTGTCTCTCTTGTACCTTCCTTTTCTAGAAGCCGAGCCCTTTCATATAATAACATATTAGCATGCTGTTTATAGTATACTATAGAGCTACTATCCTGTTGCTAGTGTGTTAAGACTACTGACTTCCCCTTAGGAAGAGATTTCTGGTGTAGAACTTTTACAGGATCCCCCGTGGTGATTGGTGGGAGTAAAGTGCAATAACAGAAGAGTTTGAGCCATCCAGAGAGCAAGGGAAGAGCCAGATTGCGTTTAGAGGCTGCTACTTGACTTTCTGCAAATACATGGCAAACTGCTCTCAATCTGGAAGTAAATACAGAATGCTGGAATTTATCAGGCAATTTTAGTGGGTAGGAGTAGCAAAACAACCAAGTGCTGGACTCAAAGCTACACTTGCTGGTGTGTTCCCCATAGTGTGCTGGTTCTGGTGTCTAGGTGTAGACACATAGTGTGCAGACCATTCATTGCAAGATGGTCTTGATGCTGCAAGTAGCTTATGTAGAGCTCTGTATGGGACTTAGCGATAAGGGCTGTCTGCCTTCTAATCAGGGCGACTTCAATACCATGCTCTTTAGCAGACACTCCTAGTTGGTACACAGCTTCATGAGTGCTTTTAGGCAGCTGCAGTATGTGCTGGGCAAGAGCCCCACACAGTCAGCCTTCCTGGCTATGGACTATTCAAGGACTGGATAAAACACTTGCCAGCAGTTTCTCTGCATACTTACCTTTGTCCTCAAACTTGTAATGGCAAGTTTGACTCCTTGCCCTAAAGAGTGAAAATTTTAAAGATTTAATTTAATGTACTATTATATCTAATCAGGCATACACAAACAATGTAAACAGACTGGTTTCTTCCTCTTGGAAAGCAACAAAAATAGTCCTTCATCAAACCTCACAGTGGCTTACGTTCTAATCTTTTAGACTTGAAGGAGTGTGATAAGCCTGTCACTGTAAATACAGGGTAGTGGGGAAACGCTTTCACCTGCAGATAATGCATGCCATAGAATAAAAAAAGTCCGTAAATACCTTTACTTTTAATTCTTGATGGTTAAAATAGTTCTTACCCTTGGAGTGAGTATCTCACACAGTCTTCCTTGCAATCTTGTAACTGCCAAGAGAGTAATGTGCACAGCGCTCTCTGCTCCACAGACTTCTGTAAAGTTTATCTGAACAGAACATGTAATGAAGTACAAGTAGATCTTAACACATCAGCTCCAAGTAATCATTTTTCATATTGCTGGTGTTTCCACTGCTTAAAAGGCCAAATGATCTTTCTCTCATCCTGGCTGCACAGTTTTGGGAGTGAAGACCCTCTGCAAGGTTTGTCTGGCTTCACCCTTGCCAGGGATGGCTATACTGCATTTGCTGCTAAGCTCTGAAATGAGAGATTTTGGTGCACACTAAGCATATCCTGTTCTTTTCCAGACTACACGAGCAGAGTTTGATTTGCCAGAGTATTCTGTCCGTCGGCGGTACCAAGACTTCGACTGGTTGAGAAACAAGCTGGAAGAGTCTCAGCCAACGCATCTCATTCCCGTAGGTAGTAAGCAAGAATCTGCTATTTAGGACAGTTTTGTATCTGTCTTCCAAGTTTGATATTTGGGTGGTATGTCTCTGAAAACAGTACTTCATTCTCTTTGAGTATTTAGATTTAAATATGGTATGTTATTGTCTTACAGTGGAGTAGGAATAGCTTCCCATTCTTGATTGATCATGAAGCTTAGACTTTTCTTGGGTGGCACACCTGTGAGATGAGCTTTGGTAGCCTCCTTTAGGGTAATATATGTGGTGACTACCTTTGTTGTGACGTGAATGGACTTCATCTGTTTGCTCAGTTTTTACATCTGTATTTCAGAGCAACTGAGGATTATGAAAAGCCACACTGGTACTTCAAGTTCTAGTCTCAGCTGGTTTTCAAGATGGCCTTTTGAGCTGGTTTTACAGAGTAATTTAAAACTATTTGAGCTAGTGCTTAGCAGCACTGAAATTTGATAGCCCATACTTAGAAAATCTCAGCCTCTGGCTTGGTAGCTATTGCATACCTTCAGTAGGCAGAAGTTTAGTAATGAGATTAGCTAAACTAGCACTCCTTTTTTCCTGAAACTGGCAATCTGATCACCTTGTTTGATGTGGGGAAGTTGATACTACCTTATATGATGTTTTTTTTGTGATGTAGAAGATGTGAATATGTAGAAAATCTGTGTGATCACCACCTTCATCTCTTTTGAGCAAAGCAATTAAAAAAGGCCTGTAGGATGGGGAATTGTCAGGAAATAGCAACACTACCAGCATACTTTAGCTTGCCCATATGAGTTTGGGGTGGGTGGTGTGGTGGAAGTTTCTCTGCTCTTCCTCCCTCTGCAAGGACTACGTTATGTGAGAAGTATTCAGCTAGGTGTCTCTGTCTTAGAGTGCTGTTTAAGTCCTTAATTATTCTGGGACTTTAGTCTAAGTGAAATGATATCTGATTCTTTCTAAGGCAAGGAGTACTTTATAAAATCATGTGACACCACTAATTGGCAGCAAATATGTTTACTGAGGGGTAGGGAAAAGAATGACAGTGAGCTTTGGAGGATAAGGTTAAGACATATAATGTCTTAGCTGCCCATACTGCCTTTTCTTGCTCCCTGTTTTCTGAAAGGCTCGAACTACCACAGTTAAGTTTCTACAGACTCTTGAGTATGCTAACAGGCTGCTAGTCCTGCCTGAAGGCTGCAAGGCAATAACTAAGTCTAGTAGCAGAAGGTGAGTCACAGCCAGGGAATCAAGCTGCTTTGCTGTGACCTGGAATTGCTAGCCTGAGAGTAAACAGATTGTCTGGATGGACTGCTTCACAAAGAATGAAATGCAAAGCACAGTTTAAAAACTGATATTAATATTAAAATTCCATGCTGTCTGGACAGAACAAAAGCAGATCTAATGGCAGAGCTGAAATTAACCACTCTTAAGCTTAGAGTTACCTTCCATCTGAAGTGGTACTTTGAAGTCTGTAATTTAAGTGTAAGAGGAGGGAAACTGTGTAACAAGCAAGTCTGGAGACAGTGTTGGGTTTACAGGTTAAGGTGAACTGCAGAGGTGACCTGATGGACTCAAAATAGTAAGATGCAAGAGTGGCTGTGTTGTCAGACCTTTGTCACTTCCAGAAACTTACTGACTGAAGTTGGCTATGAGAGATGACAAGGTGTGCCTGTACTTCAGAAAGGATCCAGCCTAGACTGCTCAGGCATTTGCTGTGTCAAGCCTGGTAGTCTGTCTCTTGCCTTTCACAGGAGGGCCCTGTTCAGAAGCCCTAAAGTGTTCAGAGAGGTAGTGGGGAGAGTAAATAGAAATGCCAGATTTTCTGAGGTTCTCTCCTCTAGGCAGCCTTGACTCAGCATTGAGTGGTTGGGTGTGTGTGCACACTGCTGTTTTGAATAGTGTGCAGCTCTTTTGGCATTTGCTTAGAGCATCACTTTAGACCTGGATCTTGAACATGGATATCAGTAGGGGAAATAATCTGAGCTATGTTACAAGTACTTACTCTGAGTACTGTCTAGGCTTCCCTGGTGTAACTCTCAACTGAAACTACTCAGTAGAATTGCCATCATTAAACCAAACCATCTAAAAGGTAATTCTAAGCATGGCTTGCACCCAATCTGATGGACGGTTCCTGTTAGCAAACACAGTGTTTCAGTTCCTGTTAAGACTGGTGTTTGGTTGCTTTGTTTCCAAATAGCAGAAGCAAGTTTTTGGTAATTTGAATCTTGTGTATTTTGCTTATCTCTGACAGCCTCTTCCTGAGAAATTCGTGGTGAAGGGTGTTGTTGATCGTTTTTCTGAAGAGTTTGTGGAGACAAGGAGGAAAGCATTAGACAAGTTTTTGAAGAGAATAACTGATCACCCAGTGCTTTCATTTAATGAGCACTTCAACGTTTTTCTCACAGCCAAGGTAAGCGAGTGACTTCAAACGCAGTCGTTGACAGGGACAAAAAAAACAGGAACCTTTGCAGTCTCTCTGGAAATGAAGGTAAAAAGGCATGAATAAAACCGTGTAGATCAGAACTCCCTCTAAAATACCAGGGAGTTGTTTGGAACCCTGAGTATTTTGTGTGACAGACCACTGACGACTGTATGAGTTCCCTTTGCTTGAAGGGAGGAGGAATCTGGTCTGCAGATTGATAAATTCTCCAGACCTGCTTGTTTTGTAGTTGCATGCCTAGAACATACTTCTATTATGCGAGAGGTTCAAAGTTTAGAAAATTGTAGACTTTAAAATCCTTTTTTGGAGAGGAGGGAAGCAGGAGAGGAAGAGGGGTCTCTCTTGCACAAAAGCTTGCAAATTTCTCAACTTTCTTTCTTGCCTGTGCTTTTTATATTGCTTGCACTTGCCTCCCTCCAAACTAAGTGTGGAGGCCTCATTCTCATTTTTTTCAGTCAACGATTTCATGCTCATCTTCTGCATGACTCATGCAGTAATGGTGCAATTTTCTTTGGCTTTCTTTAGAACTGCATTTCAAATGAGGCCTGGGTTTACGCTTGGGTTAGATGGTGTAGTTGAAGACAGCTATAAAACCACATCTTTTTAATGTCACATTAATCTAGCTTGGTCAAATATGGTGTTTAATTTGAACTCACTTTGGGCTCATGCTCTGCTTGCTGTGAGTGTGAGAGTTAATCTCCAGTGCTCTTTTATTTCCCCTCTATAATGAGCATAACTGCTGAAACAAGCCAGAAATGCAGAATTTATTTAGCACTTTGATAGTTAAATGTCAGACAACTCTGTCTGCTTTTCAGCTGTCCAAGCCCGATGCAGCTTTCTCAACTGCTTAGTTTGTTTTCTCTCAGCCCTGCAAAATGAATGTCAAGGGCTTTTGTCCTCAGCTCTAAACAGAACTGCCTAGAGACAACAGAGCATACTGGCTGGTGAAGGGAAAGGACATGTATTGTGGTGACTGTCTCTAGTCATGGAACTTGCTCTGTTAGAGCAGTGACTTGTCAGTGAGATGTGCTAGGACTCCAAAATTTAGGTACTACAGAAAGTCATAAGATCACCTCCTGGTTGAAAAAGAGAAACCAGCATTTCTCCAGGCTCCCTGCTTGGACCAGTAACACCCCAGAATGCTTGAGAGAGTGAGTGAATAATTTTGAATTCAAAGATCTTTTTCTGATACCCGCTTGCAGATAGTACTTAGATCATGTGGAAAGCAAGAATCAAGGAACCACTGCATTTAAATGCAAACTAATAACTAAATTTAAAATTATAGTAGCTGCCAAGATGTCAGGTTCTCTTAATCAGACTTATATTTGACTTATGTTAAGTACTTGCAAAGAATACCATAGTACATGTTTTGAAGATGGCTACTGGTTTTGTTTGAGTTTTGGTGTGTTTTTTTGTTTGTTTGGTTTTTTTTTAAAGAACAATTAAGCTTCTAGTCTAGTCCATAATAACATGTCTGAGTTTTTGACCTCTACACGTCTACTTGGTGTGAGGCCATCTCTTTCTCAGGCTGTATATATAGGATAACCTAGTTACAGCGGTTTTGAGATGTTCAATACTGACCCCTGCTGGAAGGAGTGAAATGCAACATGGACAACGTTTTGGCTGACTAAACCCAATTTTTTCTGATGCACTGTTAAGGTGAAATCCCTTGAAGATTGTAGGCAAACAACCTTGTTAACATAGGTTATCTGCATGCTGGTTTGTGCAAAGGAAGCTTGGATTTCTGTGCAGGCAAAATGGCTACACCTGGCCTGCCTGAGCTGCAGTCTGTCTTGCAGAGAAGCTATGCCGGTATCCCCAGGCTGCACTTTTTGTGTGTGCAGTCTCTGCCTGCCTCCTCTCTGACCACACAGCTGGTGTGAGGAGGCTGCTTACCGAATAGGTGTGCAATATGTAGCTCTGTGCTAGGTCATCAGAGTCAGCTGGTGCATCTGCGTTATAGTGATATTGTGGGCTATAAGTGAGAAGTATGTGTGGATCAATGATATGAGCTGTTTTGGTGGAACCAGAGCTGTTAATGTGACAGTACAGGAACATGGGAAAATCTGGCCATGTGCATGTTGAACTGCTTAGTTATTTATAATGTACTTCATACCATTGTCCTGGACAGTTTATCTCCATCTGGAGATAGTTTTGAGGCTGTACTCAGCTGTACAGCTTGTACAAAGCGAGCCTTTGTCCAAGGCTACATGTCATATATAATCTCTTGCCTTCATAAGATTTATCCTGACTGGAAAGTATCTTTCATTGTATTTATCTTCCAAGATGCAAGTGAAATATTTATAAATGTGTTTTGTTTGTTTTGTTTTTTTTTAATTCCCAGGATCTTAATGCATACAAAAAGCAAGGAATGGCATTACTGTCAAAGGTTGGGGAGTCTGTCAAATATGTTACAGGAGGCTACAAATTAAGAAGTCGGCCACTAGAATTTGCAGCCATTGGGGATTATCTAGACACATTCTCTTTAAAGCTTGGTACCATTGACAGAATAGCACAACGGATCATCAAGGAACAGTTGGGTAAGGACACAAGGTGCTTTATTATTTACAGAGCGTTCAGTCTAAATGCTCTGTGTCTTACTCTGGTTGATAGCATGATCAATACAATTTGCTTTGGTGATTCTGCTCTGTAACAAAGAGCAAAATCTACTGCCCCTTCCAGATTTAAAAAAGGCCCAAAGGCTAACATGGTATCTTATATGAGCTCTACTCTCCAAGTATTTTCTAAAGTTGTTCTTTTTATACCAACCTACTGCCTTATTATTTTTTGAAAGGCTTTTAGAAGATGGAAAAACCTGTAGATTCCATCTGGAGGAGTACAGATGGAATTCCTAGACAAAGATAACCTTTACAGGCCTGTCTTAGCAGAGGCAAGTTTTACATATTTTTAAAAAACTGACTTTGGCTACTGTAAAGGTCCAAGTGTCTTTCTTTTGAAAGTCTGTAGGAATGGTCAGTTAAAGAGGCAACTTGAACCTGACACGTGCGCAGCCATAGAGCTTTCTCTATTAACTTATCAGCACAACACAAGTCTTGACTTCTTGTGGGTATTTATGTTAGTCAAAATTGGTGCATAATTTCTGCTGTTTGGTATCAGTGTTTGCACATCTTTGCCTTGCTCTTACTCTGTTAATCTACTTTTCCATCTACTTCTTACAGAATACTTGGTGGAACTACGTGAATATGGGCCTGTTTATTCAACCTGGGGAGGGCTGGAGGTTGAGCTATCAGAGCCACTGGAAGGGGTGTCTGCCTGTATTGGGAATTGCTGCACAGCTCTTGAAGAGCTCAGTGAAGACATGACAGAAGAATTCCTGCCTGTGCTTCGGGAATATATACTGTATGCTGAGTCAATGAAGGTAAAGAGAGCCCTGTGGCAGAAAGCACTGTCATTGTGTCTGCCTGGATATATCAGTGAGTTCATTCTTTTTAACAGTGAAAAATGCTGGTAGTGGGAAAAGTAAGGAAGTAAATAGTACATTAAGTAGGAGGATGTTTTCATAGTCAAAACAAAATGAGGTATGTTTAATAGGAGGGCAGTGCATGGGTAGCATGATCGGCCTGCTCTGCTATTCAGTCAAGCTAAGGTCAATATTGCAGTGATGCACACAAGGTGCTGTAAAGTTGCTTCTTCATCAGAGTGTCAGGTAGTACTCTATAGGAGACATCCTGTGGCTGCCTAGAATCTTTCTTTGGATTGATAGAAAGTCAGTTGTGCCTCACCTCATCACTACAGGATTGGTACCTGGCCCTACAGAATAGGTAACAGATAACATTAAGAGCTTCTGTCACTTGTATGTAGCAGGGTGATCTGTGATCTTTTAGAACCATGACAGACACTGCTTCCTGTGTCATCCCCATACCCTAGATAGGATGTGTCTGTTTTAAAGTTAAGTTCTGCATACCAAATAACTGCTTAAAGATGCTATTTTGTGACTCTTAATCTCTCTTAAAAAATTGATATTTTATTGCTTGTGCAGAAGTAACAAACCTACTTCAATGTGGTTTGTATCTGATCTTTCAAGTTAAATGGCATTGGTAGTCAATCACTTTGAATGGGGAAAAGAATTACTGAGTAACCTGCACTGAGAAATGAAGCTAAAGGCTTCAGCTCATCCATTAGAGCTTTTCACCATGTGCCCACGGTACAGTTTGTGTTAGCAGTCCCTCTATAGGGTACTAATAGAAAAGTTCCTTTTGAAGACTTTCCACCTGAAATGACTGTTACAAGTCTGTGATATGCACTCCATTACAGATCTTGTGAACTTACAGACTGAACATGGTTGTCCTTCTCCATCTTATACTTAGTCTTATCCTATACTTCTCAAAATGAGAATTGAAACAGATTACTTGCAGGTTTCCTTTCCCAGCTTCAGGTGGTTAGTTATATGTTTCCTGTGTGGCCGAAGTATTCCTGCAAAAGGCTTTGCACTAATTCCCCCAGTATACTCTTTGCTTTTGTCATCATAGTATTGACCCCAACATAACTAAGATGTATTTTCTTTGTGGGCCTATTGACAATGAAGTATGCTGGAAAACTGTGAGCTGTAGGAAGTTTTATCTCAGGATATTGGAACTGTAGGAAGTGGAGGTGAGTGTGGTGTGCTTACAGATAAACAGACTATGAGTCTAGTGGTTGAATCTTTTAACTCAGAACATCCGGCTTCTGATGCTAAAAATGCCTTGGTCCGAAAAAGCTGGCATCTGAAGGGTCAAGCTGATTTGTGAGAGGTGCTTTTCATAGATGTAGGAGGGGAAATTTTTTAAAGCTAAAAAGCAAAGGTTTTTTTAGCTGAAGAGGTACTTTAGGCAGTTAAGCGCCACTTTCCACGGAAGGAGCCACTTCCCACGGAAGGAATGGCATTAAAGACTTGCATCTAGTTACCTGTTGACTTGGAGACAATGTCATTCTCAAAGGACTCTAAAAGGCCAGCAGGTAGCCTCACTGGTAAGTGGTGCTTAACTGCCTAAAGTAGCTCTTCAGCTAAAGAAACCCTTGCTTAAAGTTTGTTTAGACTGTTGCCTTGACTTTATAGCACCCTAAAGGATTATGCTATTTAGTGTCTGGCTTGGGCCTTTTACTAGCTTTACTCTGAAAATCTGAAAATGAAGAATAAAAACTACTGTTAGCCAAGACAGACTGTTCCTATTTTCCTTCCCTCTCAAACAGCAAAACTGAACTTTCTCAGATTCTACAAAATACAGTTTTATTTTGCTAGAAAATACAAGTCTGTTGCTGCTTCTGCAGTGAGCAACTACTGAACTGTCTTTGCAGAACCCGTAACTCCAAGTAAGTAACTGTAAGGGAGTTATGTTTGGAGTGCAGAGGGCCTTCTGCTGAAAGGTCTGTCCTCTTTACTAGTAGTGCAGTCCTCTTCATCTGCTGCTGTGAAGACTAGTTTTGGTCTTTCAGGGCATATCTTTTGGACAGGGTACTTGTTTGAAGGGTAAGTCTTTAGGTACTAGAAGTTCAGTGCAACCTTGATAGCTTTGTCTGTGGCACACTGTACCTCTGGTGTAGCTATAGGAATATGGTCTGTAGAGCAGTATCTAGCTGGCTGAATGTCCCTCAGAGTAAGAACTGCCAGGTTAGAGTTGAAGAGACCTTAAGAGTATTCAGGAGCACTGTTGTACCTAAGGGGGACAGCCTGAGGGAACGGAACATATGGGGGCAAAGCCCAGTGGCTCTGTTTGAATCAAATATTGGAAGCCCTGTTTCTGGGTTTGTTTGAAAGATTTACAGAAGTGGGGAGAGACTGGTGCTTTTGGCTAGGGATAAAATGTGTGCTGGTAGTGTCTAGGAGAGATCTTTTCCAAATTATTCACTCAGCGCTTCTCAGGCCACACCTGGAATACTGTGTTCAGTTTTTATCTGCATGTACCATGCAGTACCAAAAAAAAAAAAGATGTGGGTAAGTTGAAGAGGGTCCAGAGAAGGGCCACAAAGATGATTAAGGGACTGGGAAACATGCCATGTGAGGAAAGGCTGAGAGAACTGAGTTTGATCAGCCTTGAGAAAAGAAGGCTTAGGGCATATCTCACTATCATGTTCCAGTATTTAAGGAGTGACTACAGAGGTGATGGAAGTCCCATGGAAGAGACAGGGATAATGTCTACAACTTACTCTGAGGAACATTCTGACTGAACACAAGGAGAATTTTTACAGTGAGAACAATCAGCTTTTGGAATAATCTCCACCTCCAAGGAAATGGTGGATTTGCCAACATTGGACACTTTTAAGATCCAGTGGGACAGCGTGCTGAGCTGCCTTGTCTATAGTCTACTTTTGCCAAGAAGGGTTGGACCAAATGATTGTTGAGATTCCTTTCAACCTGGTATTCTATGACTCTATGACATGGCAAGATGATGTTTCAAATCCTGGTGCAGTAAGGCCCTTGTCAAAGGTGGTACCACATTTTTTGATGTACATTGGTGTTCCCCAGAGAGGCATGTGGAGAGGACGAACTCTGCTGTACATAATTAAGTGCTGTTACTAAAATGTTATATGAACTCTGTATGATTAACAGTGCCATAAATGTTTATCAGATGATGTGATCCCCGGCAGTGTGTTTGGACATTACTTTTAATGCATATTTAAAGCAAGCACTGCATTAGTAGATAACTGTCTGTAAAGGCAGGCAGTAAACAGAGATCCTCTTGTGAGGTCACAGTTGGAAGCTATGTGGTGTGCAAATAGGATTGAAATTGCCATCAGCATCCTTTCTCAAATTTCAAACTCCTGAAGCTCTTTAGAAATGTGGGCTAAGGTAGAATGTTTCAACTAAACACAAAATGGAGAAGGACCTGCCTTGCTGAAACCAAGGTGAGTCTTTCTTATTCAGGGACCAGTGGTTTAATTCTATCCTGAAATAACTGAAGCGTGCTGGATGAGTTTTTTATGTTTGGTGTTGGTTTCTTCCAACTTTTTTGGTTTTAAACTTTTTTTCTTTTTAAGTGAGGCCTTAGCTAGTGGAATTATTGCATGGATTGTGCTAAGTTCGGGGATACTTGATGCAGAGGTTTTCATAACTGCTGCTAAAGTGTTAGTGCATTGATCTGCAACCAAGAGGAAATTGCCTGGAAGTGCCAGAAGAAAACATGGTACATCTGAAAGGGAGGGCAGTGTTTTTCTCAACACTTACAGGTCAGCCATTATTGGATACTTAAAAGTGTATTCAGAAGCATTGTTAATGGTCTACAGTGAATGGACTTAAAAACTTAAGGAGAGACAAGACACCTGTCCTTGGAACCCAGCTTGCCTGAAATTGCTAATCATTGGCTATTCCTGGTACAGATTCAGCTTCCTGAACGAACTCCATGCAATTGCTGGAGGTGGTTGTTTTTCAGAGAAGACATTTCAGTTGACTCATGTTCAAGAGGCAATACAAACTAGAAATATCTGTTAAATATCTCAGATTTTTGTTGCATTGGTAACTTCAATCACTTAAAGGCCATCCCACATAGTTGCATAGATTCCATAAAGAAGGGGAATGCTGTGGTTTTTCAAGCCAAGACCATCAATGGCATGTTTGCTGCATCTCTTTGGGGGCAAAAGGGAGAATTAAGGGGTTGAAGGTGAATTTTTCAGGTTTACCCTCTTTTTATCACCCAAAGTAGTAGTAACTTCATGGATGGGGCACCATTCCCATTTATCATGGATTGAGGTTTATAAGACTATTGATTTTAACACTCCTATCTCTACCTTAGAGCAACTACATGGTTGATCTTTTCTTGGCTTAAGAGGGAGGAGGGGAGAAGATGATGATTGGTAGGTACAGGATTTGTGTATCTTTAATTAAGAAACAGATCCTGACTAGACTGGTTCTTAGAGCTCTGACCACTCCTTTGAAAACAGATTTCTGGAGGCAGCAGTGCACATGGCTAGTCCCAGTTTACTAGCCTTGTCTGAAACCATTAAAATGACTAGTTACCACTTTGTCCTAATGGGATAATTCCTTTTAGGTGGCAACAGGGGAGACTCAAAGCATGAATTGGCCAAGTCAACTGCGAAAGAGTTTTGCATTTAAGCAAAACTCAGCAATGAGTGTTGGCTGACTTCCCTCTGGGCATTTTTCATAATAACTTTGCATCAATTGGGCAATTAAAAATACTAGTTGTTTCTTTGTGAAGACTGAAATAGTATGTCACCTGCTCTTGCAGACACAAAATTGCTTATTTTTTAGTAATATATTCTTAAAAAGACTAATTGTCTGGGGTTGTTTAGAAATTGTAAGACTCTGGCATGATTTTAGTGAAGCTTTTGTGTTGTAGATACAATACAAGGTGAGGGTACCATCATTGGCTCTCTATTCTGAGAATACTTTGTCAAGGAAATATTTACTACTTGTGAAACTCACTTGGACAGTTCATTGCTTTTCATGTAAACTGTGCTTTTCATAAATTTAAGGGTTTTTTTTAATTAAACTAACTACCAAATCCCTCAAGCTGATCTAAAATAAAAGCTTACTTTTGTTCTAACGTGAATATGACAGCTTGCTATAAAGGATTCCAAAGAGTCTTTGTGAATGAAAAGGAAGGCCTAATGGCTTCTGTGATGGTTTTTCTGCCTCTTAGCCAATGCTGTTGTCTATCTGCTGCTTGAGGATATCAAAAGCTTTGCATTAATCTTGTCAGCTTTGATGCTTTTGTTTATATCTGATTCGTGATAATAATGGGTCAACTGATGAATTAAATTTACTTAGTTAGGGTTGTATTAAGGGTTTCATGAGAGCTTCTGTCTTGCATGCCTTCAGCTTGTCCAGCTGTTGAATTTTATCTGACCTGGTCAGCTTCTGGAGAGCAAGTACTCTTTGTTATTAAAAGCTACTCCCTAAATACTGTAAAATAGGACAAAGTAAATCTGAACATCTGACTTCAGACTGAACTGGCACTTAATCACTTTGGGGTTTCTTGCAGGCTGGGGAAGGGAACAAGAGGATCTCTGTCATAACTATCTCTTCTCTTTCTCATAGAATGTGTTGAAGAAGAGAGACCAAGTTCAAGCAGAGTATGAAGCAAAACTGGAAGCAGTAGCCTTGAAAAAGGAAGACCGTCCAAAGGTTAGCAGTTCAACTTACTCTACAAAAACAGCTTACACTTACACTACTTCCTGAGAAGAATGGAGAAACAGAACTTGCTTTTTCTGGATCTGGTAGCTTCTTTGCAATGTACGCAGTTTCTGGCAGAACAGAAGTTTGTTGTTGTCAAGCTGGTGTGAAATAAAGACTTAGGTATGAATATACATAATTTGTCTAGGAACTTCTGTACTACAGATCTCCCACGATTCAGAGCAGTATGACTCTGTAACATTTAAACAACAGCCAGCTATCAGGTGGAGTGTTTAGTGACTGAGACTGAAGCAGTGGTGGAACAGTCCTTGGTGACTTGGCAGTATGTCAGCTAGCTGAGTTAAGGTCCTGCCCCTGGCGCTGTGGAACTGTATTACTCTAGAACACCAGTTCTGACTGTGGAAGATGCCTTATTTTGCTGCTTCTGCTAGGGAGCTCTACCTGTGTGATGCTTCCCTTCCTCTGCTTGTAGGTTTTTGATTCTCATTATATTTCTGTTAATAACTAATGGATGACTTTCCAGCATTAGGATTACTGTACAGTCATCTTACAGGAGGTTCATATAATATTTTTGAATCTAAGAAGCTGAAGAAGATGAGAGGATAGAAATGCAGACTGGTATTTTTCTTTCTTCTGTCTATCACAAACTATAAATAGTGATGTATTAGGTGTTTTACACTGTTCTTGTATTCTGGTCTTTTGCTTGACCCACTACTGGCTGCTGTGGTATGTACTGTGCTTCCTCGATGTAGCTTTGTATAAGTAGGTATTCTAACAAGTTCTGTCTAGGATGGAGGGAACTAAATTTCACATATCCAGCATACCATTTGAGGGCTTTAGGTGTTTGACTTTATCAAGATCTTGTTGCAGTGGAATTGCTGAACTTTGCTAATCTTTCACTTATTAAAAGGCCTTTGGATTTCATATCTCAGTGGGATTATTGTGTAGAGTGCAGTACTTAAATAGCTTTCTAAAGAATTTTTTGAATACTTATATCTCCTCTTGAGAATATAAGTGTATTTTTGGCAACTCCTTGTACCTGTTTTGTAATGTAAGTAGTTTATGTCTTATATAAGATAAAGTTGAACAAACTATAGAACTCCTTGCATGTTTATAAAATATTATCTTGTGGTTTTCAGATCTTTTCCACCTGGAGGAATTGTCCTTGTCTGTAGGAGCCGATATCTCTGAGCTGTGCCTAGCAGTGTATCTTCCATTCGGTGTGGTCTCCTGGCTATGATTTGCTGGAAACTAGACGCAGGCAAAGGGTCATGAGCTGCAATTGTGGAATGGTGTTTGTGTTCCTTGTGGCATACTTGCTGATTTGATAGAAATTATGTAACAAAAACCCAGAGGAAACCTTAAGGGAAAAAAAGCCAACATGTTTGGATCCTGAAAGGAGGGCCTATGGCTACTTGATAATGTCTTCCACTAGAGGGCATTCAGGGCCTTGCTGTGCTCACACCCAGGTTGGCATCACAAAGCTCCGCAAGTGTCATTGGGTCATCTGCTTAGAGCTTGGTGGCCTATAAATGCAGAAGGCTTGCAGGGCTACTGTAAATGTCTGTGAGGAAGTACCGCTCAGAACACTGGAGCTTACACCAAAAGTGTGGGGTGTGTGGTGTTTACTGGCAGCATCACGATATTAGTGCAGCGTCTCCAGCCGTTCAGTTTCTAGCAAGAACAGTGGTGAAATGGTGCTTGCCCACTTCTAACCCACGCTGGAGCTGATTTTGCAGTAGTCCAGCTGATGCAGTGAAGGGCAGGTGTGATTTCGTCTTGATGAAATGAAGTTTGCCTCTGATGACCTAATACATTCTTTCTGCCTCAGGGCTTTGAGGTGTGGTGGTCTGTGGGAACAGTAAATATGGCAGAGCAGAACTTGAAGTAGAAGGTGACTATATGTATTTGCAAGGGGAAAAAAGGCTTTGCAGCAGTATCTGTTTCTGGAGAATTAGGGAGGTAGAAATAGCCTATTCAAAGATTAGTTGTCTAATAAATGCTGGATTTGTTCTGCTTCAGGACCATTTGTTACGTAGTAATGATGCTCTAGAGGAATTTTAAAGTGGACATGCCATCTGTACATGACCACATTAAATTATAGATGTTAGTTTTTTAAGAGAACAGAATCAATGTGAAGAGGTTTAGATTTATGTGCACAACTTCTTATCATATAGCAAGGTGACAAGACTGCTGAACATACATTTTTATGTTCAGCTCTTGCCTGCATATATATATATATATATATCGGAAGTTGGAATTGATTCCGTAAAATAGTCCTGGGCTATTCAAGAGTGTATTGGAGTTTGAACTGGTTTTCACTTTGGTTTTGTGGTTTGAGGGGGTTTTGAGATATTCCAGTGTCTGAGAACAGATACCAGTAAGAAAGTAGCAACTTCCCCCAAAGTCCAGTCTGCTTTCTGCTCAGTTCTTAGTTGCCAGCTACTATTTAGTGTCTTTACTGGTAAAAGCAGATAAAAACATCAGCATTGATGCCTTTGCATGAGATATAAAGTGCTTAAAAGCTGTTAATTAACTTAAAATTTTGTTTCAACTACTGAGTTGCAAGTTAAGTTTTGTAAGGAAAGGCACTCCTGGATAAGACTGCTGCATGTGCTTTCATGTACTTTAATGCTACTTTAATGTAGAGCGCATGAGGAGGATCATGACGATGCCTGTAGAGACTTGCTGGAATTAATTGCTGTTGTTCCTTTACGACAACATACGTGGCCCATTTGCTGACCGCTGGCTTGTCCCTGTAGCTCTAAACTTCTAGAGCACTCTTAGCCTGACCTGCAGGAGAACTAGCTGTGAGAAAACAGATTTTTGTATAGCTTCATTGTTGTTTCAGATCCTGGAAGAAGCAGCAGCAAGCTTGGGAGTGCTTAGAAGCGAACTTGATTGGGTTTGGAAATCTTAGGTGGTTTTGCTTCTAGACTTCATGAATCTTTCTCTTGGTAGCCTAGCCTTTCCAATTAAGATAGCAGAGTACTTAGGATGCAAGGCATACTTGCCTTGAGGGGCACATCTTCTAAATCTTCCAGCCACAGGCTGGGTAGTTCTTATCTGAAGCCTACAGGAGAACTTTAGAGTTGTAGCAGAGTGAATTCTGTAGCCAGTAGTGCTCAGATAGGGTGGGAGAAAAGACTATCTGCTGAACCCTCGAGCTGCCTGTAGTCTATATTCAGTTGTGTGAATAAAGGGAAACTCAAATCCCCTGAGTGTGAAAAACTCCTGTCTCTCAAACAGCTTTATTGGAGAACAGATGTAAGACCTTCTCTGAGTCAATGTAATACTTCAGTGATCAGCCCTGATTCACATCCTGGAGAAGAGCAGTTGTTTTGTTTTTACCTAAATTGACTACCTTGCCAAACTTCAAAGTAGTAGCACACCTCTAGCTTCCTGTAGTTCCTATGAAAAGCTTCTTACATAGTCTGCTCATCCTCTTCCTTCTCTAATGACACTCAGAGAAAAAGGGAATTTACTGAGGGTATCAAGTATGACAGGAATCACTACAAAGTTCTGCAAATGTTCATTCTGCCTTTCGCTTTTGTGCAAATCACAGTAGCAGTAATACTGGTACTCTCATTTCTACCAATGTAGAAAGAGGGGTTTCCTCTTCTGAGGTCATGGGCTTAGTCTGCATGTCCTTAGAAAATTCCTTTCTATGTGGACCATGCAGCATAAGGAGAAGGGAGAGAAAGGTGTTTATGGCTTTCATGCTTGAAGAAGCCATTGTAAATTGTTCCTGTATTTGCCTGGTGTTATACATGATATTAGTTAAAACACAAGCAAAGAACACCAACTTAGTTGGCCTAAAGTACATGCAACGTGGGACAGTGACTGCTGTCATAAATCTGTGCTGTTTAAATCTCTACCCAGGCTGTTCTTCAACATGTCTCTCAACATGCTTTTGTATGATTGCATGCCCAGTGTTAAGCCCAAAGGTCTATTAACCAATCCAGAATGATGATCATGAGTGATTTCCAGTTAAATTTTGTGCAGGCACCCTATAAGGTTAAAAGAGGAAGCTAGAAACTAGAGACTTAGGAATTTTATTCTCCAGCTGTTGAGAGAGAACACAGAAGTCTCTTATCCAGCTTTTTGGACAAACCTAAATGTTTGTTATATTATACATACTGATGCAAATTGTGAAATGCCTAGTGTAGCTGTAAATGGGAAGGAGTAAGGTTTGCTGTAGAGATGTAGCCAAGCTGCTCATTCTGAGCACTTGGAACTGAGTCTAGGTACCCAACACTTACACCAAAATATTTTTCCTCTTCATGTACTCTAGCAAGCGCTTCCTCCATCTGTCTCCATATCAGGCATGGAGATGGACAAGCACAAACTCACCACCTCAAATAGCAAAGAACAAATTAAGCAATCTCATATCCTGTTTAGTTCAGAAATGTGGCTTGTCTCCCTGCAGCCATAACTGAATTTAATCAGAGTAACTCCCAGTAACTCCCTGTGAACTTGTCTTTTTATTGTGGTTTTGCTCAGTAAGGTTTGAGCTAATTCAGAAGTCTAGCACTCTCAGTGACAGTTTTAATCTTCATTTTTTTTGCTGCAGGTACCCACAGATGTTGAGAAATGTCAAGACCGAGTAGAATGCTTCAATGCTGACCTGAAAGCAGATATGGAGAGATGGCAGAACAACAAAAGGCAAGACTTTAGGCATCTACTCATGGGGATGGCAGATAAAAACATCCAGTACTACGAGAAGGTATGTGTCACTGTTGGAGCATTGGCATGAATAAGAGTAGTTTATTTTCCTCTGAGGTGGTAATAATTTTTCAGAAAATCTTCACACTACCTTGAAGAATATTAGAGATCTAAATGAGTTCTCTAGTGCTGTGGAAACTGCTCTTTGTCATCATCTTAGTGCAATCTAATGAGTTGCTAGTCATGGTTGTCATCTCTATGGGACTAGTGGTCTTTTGCAAGTCAGCTCTCTAACAGCATTTCATTGGGCATGCTTATATGTTTTGTACTCTTGAATTGAACAAATTACTGAGCAATAGTAGTGGTGATGAAAAAGACCAAAACTGCATGTTCTAGTAATACTACCAGAGTAGAAAAATCTCTTGATTCTGCCTTTTATGAACAAAACTACATGAGTTAATGGACGTCCATTGACTCGTGTATAGATTACAACTGGTATAATGTTATTCTCATCTGTCCCTTTGTGCATAGTTCAGTCCCTCTAGGCTTTTCCTGAAAATACCTAGTCAGGTGCCTCTGCCTTTTTTTCTGTTGGTGCATGTGTACCTGAGATTTGGTCTCAGATTTTTTTATATTTAAGTGAGAGAGCCTTGACATTTAACTAGATACAGATACTACCAGCCTAGTTTTCCTTCATGCTGGAACAGTGCAGCCCAATGCAGTGGCTGATATCATAAAATCATAAAATGGTTTTGAAGGAACCTTAGAGATCATCTAGTTTCAATGCCCTGAGATAAGCAGGGGTGCCTTCCCATAGACAGATGGCTCAGAGCCCCATCAAACCTGAACTAAAACACTTGCAGAGATGGAACATCCACAGCTTCTCTGGGCAACCTGTTCCAGTGTTTTCTCATCCTAATAGTAAAGAATTTCTTCCTAATTATCTAATTTAATCCTTCTCTCTTTCAGCTTAAAGCAATTGCCCCTTGTCCTATCACTACAAGCCCTTATAAAAAGTCCCTCTCCAGCTCTTTTGTAAGTCCCCTTCAGGTATACAAAATGTTTAGGACATATTAAATGCTACTAGGCTTATGCACAGCAACATACTTCATCTTGCCTTTCATCTTTTCCAGATCTACTTTATAAGCTGCTTCTTGTGCTAGGTTTCCTCTCTGTGTAGTAGAGTGCAATACCTTTTCCCTTTCCAATTTCCCTTTCTGTCATGTCAGCAGTTAATAACTGGTCCCACAGAACTTCCTTCACCCTGGTCTCTAAGGCTGCTGTGGAGGGGGATATGAAAGACTCCACTGAACATCCAACAGTGCCTCTGCAATTGACAGTTAAATCTGTTAGTTTTGCTCTTAGCAAGGAAGCCTTTCTGGTAGGAAGGCATGTAGTTACTTCAGGGTACAGAGCTAGAAGTAATTATTCACCTGCAGTACAGTCAGTAAGGTGAGAAGGAAGATGTCTCACAACAGGGATATGTGGATATAACAGCTGGTGATGAGTTTACCCATTCCTAGCATTTAATAATATGGATTCCGTGATCTATATTTGTCCAGTTTGACTTCCGGACTTTGAGGTTGAAAGACAGTAATGACTTACAGTACAAGGACTGGAGTTTACACATGTCTGGGCAAAAGACTCCAAAGCCTGGAGTGACTTTCTCCTAACCGCTTGTAGTTTACTATACCAGACACTACCAGTTCATCTTTCAGTGGAGTCAAGTCCCAGAGATCTGCTGGAATACACTGTGTCTCAGAACCACCTTCTCTGAATGCACGATTTTTTTCAAATCAGTTTCCTGGAGGTAGTCTGTAATGTCTGCCATGGTCTCCCTATCAGCCCTCCCCCACAGTCACACTACAAAGATGTACATTTTTACTAGCCACAGTTTTGTCTGCCTAACTGAAAGCTGTGGTATTCTTCAGTTTAGAAGAATCTAGATTGGTATTTGAAAATCCTGGGTGTTCTGATGATTTTTAACGGCTTGGGCCAGCTGATGACTTTGGAAAACATGAATTTGTTTAATTTATTTGGAAGGTGCAGCTCTCCTAATGGTTTTTTCACTGTTTGAGATTTTGGTGGGTGTTTTTTTCACTTCTGTACTAATCTGTGAAGACCCAGATAGCTTTTCTTCAACTTACATTCTGTTGGTCTGGAAGGGTCAGTCAGAATTTACAAGAACTGATATAAATTCCATTTTTTAAATCTTTATTTCTTTCTTCAGTGCCTTACGGCGTGGGAGTCAATTATACCACTATTGCAAGACAAGCCGGAGACCAAATAAGAAGTACCCTTCATGGATAGTCTAGCACTGCTGTGCTCAGTACCACTAGACATACTGGAACTGTATGAAGGACTCTTTCTGTCAAATTAACTGAAATGACAGCTGCACTTAGGCTGGAACAGACACTCTGAAAAACTATTTGAATTTTTTTCCCTCTATTTTTGTGTTTAAACTGGGGTATGTTTCATCTTTTTGAGTTATCTTGAATGGTTCCTTCATTATCCTATGGAGTGATTGGGGTTTTGTAGCGAAAGTGCATGGGGATCTTGATAAAACTTACCTCTCTAGTCTGGAAGGAACTGATGAGTGGAACACTAAAAAGATGAAAATAAAACTCTACTGCAAGGTGCCAAATGACATCTTTATTACCATTCTGTTTTGTTTGCTTAAAAAAAAAAAAAAAATAATTTCTATGATACAATACACCCTAACCGATCCTTTTCCTTTTTTTTGAATGGACAGGGAAAAGCTGGGAAAGAATATTTTCTGTTTTGCTACCACCCATATGCTCTGTCTGGATAAAATGGTCTCTGGACACTTTTCTGTGTGGGAGTTGGTCTGGTCTTAGAACATACCAACACCACCTGCAGATAGCCTGTGGTGCATGAACTGTGGTTTTTGTGAGTGTGGCATGCTGTTGGTTCATACTGAGTATCTTTGTTTACCTTGGTGATTATGAAGTAATGTCAGTTGGCTGAAGTGTACTTGTGACTGACTTGGGGATCAGAGTCAGCCTAGTTGTGGGAATGAGCTGAACAGCGGCCTTTCAAGGGTTATGGGAATGGTGGAGGAAGTAAGAGTCTTTAACTTTTCTAAAGCTAACTTCAGAAGCTGCATGGTGCAATTCTCTTAGGCCATGCTTTAAGCATGGGTTTTACTAGAGCTACTTTAGGCTTGGTCACTTACGATGCCTGCTGTAGTAAAGGCAGAACTCTGCTTCCTCTCTCCACATGTTTTTTTTGCAGCAGCCAAAAGCCAAAAAGTGTCAAATGCTTGCTTCCACTAAGCATCAGTGTGTGTGAAACTTGCCTTAAATGGGTTGGTGAGGGGTAGATGGGTACCCTATTAGGTACACATAGTGTTCATACCTGTCTCTGCTGAACCATATGGCAAGTCTTTTAAGACTACTTTTGGTACAGATCTATTTTCTTAGTAGTTTTTATTGGCCTTTAGAAATATAACTGCTTCTGCAAATCCTTTTTTTCTCCCTTCCCTTGCAGTCCAACCACAAGTAGATGCCTATTTGGTGTTAGTGGCCTTAGGAATGCTAGTGTGATTCCCAGGGTCCTAGAATCTTGGTTTAACAGCATGCAGATAGATCCTTTTTAACCATCCTAAATGGGGGGGGGGGTGGGGGGGTGGGGGTGGATGGGGCTTATATCAGTGTAACATTGGGATTTGGGGGAATAAATAACTCAGTGCTTATGCTAAATTTGAGTGACTGCTTGATCTCTGGCAACATTCTTTCAAAGAATCTGAGCAGTAATTGATTACGTGCAACTTCTGTGTTCTCCTGTGACAACCTACCAGGTACTAGTCTGGTTTGGAATTTGTCCCAACACAAACACCAAGTGAAGCTGCAGCCACCCTACTCAGCTTGATGGCTTTATAGCAACTCTCAAGATGAGTTATTGCAGTACTGTGGTAGCTGTCAAGCTAATGATATGGTGCTCTCTGTGTGAAAAAGTCAAGTTTAAGACATTTTAAGAGGTCTTCCTTTTTGATTCAGCCTTCACTGACAACTCTGGTACTAAAAAACTATGCTTCTTTTAAACTGTTTGTCAACATACACTTACTTGGTGTAAATGAGAGCTCCACTGCTTCTTTTAGACTCTGTTTGTCAACATACACTTTACTTGGTGTAAATGAGAGCTCTGCTTTAAGTTGTTAAGTTCAGAATAGCAGACTACTCTTGTTGTTCAAGGGAAGTACTTAAGGGGATCATCTTGAAGCAATCTTTCCTTCTAGAATAAGCACTTGCATACTATCTGTCTGACCTTCAGGGTTACAGTCTTCCCTGTTTTCCACAGAGATCAACACACTTTTGGAGTTGGTTTCTGTGTGGTAAATGGAATTTTGTAGTTGACTCTACAACATCACTGGGAGTCAAGCAAAATATAATTTGAACTAATATTTAGTCGGTCTTCCCTCCATCTCATTAAAGAAACAAAAAAAAAAAAAAAACAACCAGCAAAAGATGGGTAGAAAGGATGGTGGATTTTTCCTATGGGTGATTTCATCTGATGCCTTACAACACTGACGTCCTGTTCCCACTTAGTTTTATGTCAGACTGAAGTGAATGTTGGTTCTGGGAAATTTAGCAGTTAACATCACAGCTGTTCATGAGAAGCATAATGGACAGTGGAGAGTACCAAGTGAAGTGAAAATCAAATCAATGCGTAACTTTGAGGCAGGAGCTGTTGAAGATCAGCTTTTTATTCCGTCTGATGCCACTGATTCTGTGGTATGGTTTTTAACTAGTCCTCATCCAAAGCATGTTTTCAGACAAATCCCTTTCTGGTGAAGCTGCTGAGAAGGCAGGCACACTTTGCACCTTCCTGTTCGAGGATGTGGCTGTGTGGCAACTGTGCATTATTTTGGAGGAAATGCTGGAACATGCACCTCAGGCAGTAGCCACTAGCAGAATATATTATGTGGTCTGAAACACCAAAATCTCTTAAGCTTATACAAGGGAAGTAAAACTTCACATTCAAAGGAGAAGTCCTCTGGAAGAATTGCTGCAGTGTAAGAAGGGTGTGTAGTGGTGGGTCTCAGCTCCTATGAGCTATAGAGTGGTCTCTTTTTAAGAAGAGTTGTTATAAATCACTAGGTAACTGTGGGAGTGGCTGTGAGGTGTGGGCAGGATCCTGACTGTGATGTTTGGGGTAGCCAAACATGCCAGTCGGGAGAACCACAAAAGTTGCAGTAAATTCCCATAAAATGTACATAGCAACCCTTGTAAAGCATCACATAACTGCTGTTAGTTGGAAGTTGAGATGTGAACTGCTAGTGAAACTCCTGACATGTTATCCTGTAATTATTACAGGATATGAGTCTTTACTTTGGATGGTCCAAACATTTGTGAGAAAAGTGTTGGTAAAGGGAAGAAGTAGTGCAGGAGCTTCATCTTTGAGTAACTTCTTGAGTGTTAAGTCAGTTAGATCATCCTCTGCACATCACCAAAATGACATCAAAAGTAGTCAGCACCCTTTTTGCAAGTCTGTCTAACATATAATTTCTTCACCAGTCCTTAAATCAACCCAGTTTTCCTCGTAATCCATAGCTAGGCCAAAGTCCCTCTCAGAGGATACATAAGTCACTGTAGTCCTAATTATTTTTGTGTACTTTTGGGGATTTTGTTTCTTCTCTTAAGTGGCATCAGCACAATTAAGCAAACACTTCTTTCTGTGCTCAGTTACGGACCATGTGTTCATGTGTATCTTTACCAGGCTCTAGAACTTGTAATAAATACAGATGTTAAAATATCATGGCTTTTTCAGGTACATATTGAGAAATGAAAAGGTAATAGGTGTAGCCCTAAAGACACAAACTATTCTGATGTGAATTCTATTAAAGAATAAACTATGGATTCTTCACTGAAGTCTACTTGGATTTTTCTTGCACTAACACTTTCGCTAAGGATAAAGTAGTGGGATAAGTGGTAGAAAGAAACATCCACAAAGCATGAGTGGCAGAGAGTTCTGTGGAGGTACTGTGCAGTAGCCTTGCAGGAGTAGCTCTGCATAGCCTGTTCGTGATTTTTGCTGTTTTGCTTCAGGTGTAAGTCCTGCAGATGCCAGCATAGAAAAGAATTCCTCCCAGACCAGCAGAGACTGTTCAGTGTTTTAACAGGAGCCATCCTTTTGTTAAAACTTGCACAATTTAACTGGATATGGTTATGATTAATATTACATGCTATTTGAAATCCTGGTGCTGATAACCCTTGAGCAAAATTGTGTAAACTAGCTCTGTAGATCTTCAGTTGTCTTAAATTCTGAAGGTAGAACAGTCTTTCCTCTGGTATATTAACTTTTACTACAACAACCAATACATAGGGAAATGGGGACTTTTTTTTAAGATAGGGAAGTTGCTATCACTTGTCAGATTATTTTTGTTTGTTTTGTGAAGTAAAATTGGGGATCACAGGAATAAAGTTGCCTTCTGGCAGCCTGAATGTTGCATGGAAAACTTTTTGGGAGTGCTGTTTAACTAATTTTACAGACTAGAGTGGCAATGCTTAATTCTGTGCTTAGCACTTTGAAGTCTTGCTGAGGTATCTGACTCATACAAGTACTTAGCAATGAACTGAAGTAATTTTAAGGTTGCATGCCTAAGGCACAGTATTTGTGCAGAAAATAATGCACTTTCCAAAGAAGTAGAAGTAGATCACTCTTAACACTCTTAAGTGGCGTGCTGAAACGATAAAGGCTAGTGGCTGTCCTACACTACTTTGAAGGTCTTGGTACTCTATGCTTTGAAGCCAGCTCTGCTGCTGCTGGGATATGTATCCATACCTTCAGATCAAGCAGCAGGGTCGGGGCCAGTGCTGCATTTGCCCTGCACAGCAAAACAGGTTGCTGACAGTCTTAGAATAACAAAGAGCCAAAGGGCTTTTGTCTGTAGTACACCAAAATAAAGAAGCACCGCCCTTGTTCTTGTTTCCTCTGTGCCTGCATCCCTTTATCCCTTCTTAAGGTCTGGAGAGTTGGGCCATGCAGATGGAGGTAAGCTGGCTGTGAGCCTCACACATTGTGCAGAAGGTGTCAGTGCTGGGGACCAAAATGGTGCTGGCTCATTGTCCAGACTCTTCTGATTTCAACCTCTGTAAATCCATTCACCAGAACTAGAGTCACTGTTCATAGTTCATATCATTGAAAAACAAAATGAAAGCTGTGAAAAGATTTGTCCCTGTGTGAATTAGCTAGTATACAACGTGAAAATGGGAAGGAGGCTTTTGTTTTCTGCACTTGACCAAATCTGGCAACTGTACTCTTGTTCAGACCTGCAGGCTAGGAAATGTTGTCTTGCCTTCTGGTGCTGGCATGTTTCTATACCCTTTCATATATCTCTGTATAAATATACTTTGTGCATTGTTTACTATGGAACTAGTATTGATGGAGAAAAACGTTTTGAGGTAAAACTGTTTGTAATTCTCTATTAGTGTGTACATTTTTTTAAAATGCACCATTTGTTTACCTCAACTAATTTAATGGAATGGACCAATAAATGTATTGAAAGAGGACTCCTTTACTTAGAATAAAGTTTCATTTTTTGCAGCCTTCACCATTGAAATTATGTGTGTTTATTTTGTTGAGCAGCTCCCTATCTTACTGCAGAAATACGTTTCCCCTTAAATCTTGTTCCACAATTGATTTAACTAGAAGTCATCTGTTGCTGCATTACTCCTGGTAGTGAAAGTGACGCATGAAGGTCATGAGGAAAGATTGCGTGTGTGTGTGTGTGTGTGTGTGTGTGTGTGTGTAGGCACTGGGCAGGCAGCAGCAACTTCCTCACAGCATGGGGTTGCATAGTGAACAACCAGCTTCTGTTTGCTGCATCGTTGGCTTGAACTGAAGCTGCCTCATTTGATTATTTCAGTTACTGAAGGGCTTTTAACTTCCCTTCACTTAGTCCAGGACCTTGGAAGCCACATAATCCTTGTTAGTTCAGTTAGCATGTAAGCAGACACATCCTTGTGAGGCATGCCAGACTTTTGATTCATGTTTGGATTGATCTGATATCATTGTCCCTACACCTCTATAAAGTCAGTAGGAGTAGTGTGCTGTGCTTACGTGTTCTTAGCATGTTACAAGAGTAGCACACCCTGGTGGTGTGAGCTGAAACACCAGCACTGGCACTTGAGTCTTAGTCCTGTGAGCTCTGTTGAAGCACTGTCCAGGGACAGTGGAACAGTCTTCCAGAAGGCAGAGGCACGAACATCTGTTCAGGAGTGTTTTATTGTAGAAATTACTAAAAGTGTCTAATACTCCATCTTTTTATGGTCATATTTCTGTATTTAATGGTCTTCTATGTACCATTAATTGTCTGTCCTAATTGGATGTTCTGCAGTACTCAGAGAGCTGGTGTGTCCTACTGATAGCTATGTGCACATGGCATGTGACTTGCAGCCCTGTTTCATCAGCCTAAGTCAAAGAACTACCCTGAGGTTTCTTAATGAACAGACAAGAAGGAACTAATGGAAAACTGATCCTCTGTTTTCCCTTTCCGTACTGAATGATATGTCTAGAAACAGTTTTTATTTCTACCCTATATTGTTGTCTCTGCACTGTTGCTAAGCAGCCTTGCAAAAAAGCAGAATGCTCTGAGGACTGCTCGTGTGCAATAGCCAATGTGCGTACTCTGTAAGATGAGGTACTGCAGAAATAACAAGGAAAGTTTCTTTTCCTGGGTGAATTTAGTGGCTGAGAGGCTGTAGCATGCTGTGAAATGGAAGTACAAATTATATGTTTCCTGTAATATTGGTAACTGTGGGGACTAATGCTTGGCAAACCTTCCACTTCGGTAGCTCAAAGAATTGATAAAGACCAAAAGATGCCTCTCTCACTCAGTCAGAATCTGAAGGGAGCCAGTGGTTGAACGCTGTTTGATTGCCACAAAGCTGTAAAGAAAAATAAAAATGCAGAGTATAAGAAAGTTAGCAAACTACTTTCTCAAACTTTCTCTGCATCTTTATGTTAAACTTTTCTGGTGTGTCTGAAGCTGGCTAATGTGATTTCTCTCTATGATCTACCAGCCTCTCCTGTGTACAAGCAATGACATTGGCACCATTTGTCACGTTTCAGACTTAAAGTCCTAATAACCCATATTTGCACTGATAATGGTGTTAACTTGTATTCAGAACCTGTTCAATGATTCCCTGTTAAACAGAGGGATGCACATAAGAAACAAGTCTTTTGTGTCTGGAAAATACAAGGAGGAAAGCAGAGCCAGCAGAACGGTGAGCATGAAGTAGTCTTCCCCACACTAGTAGTCCTGCTGACACCAGTTGTCAAATGTGTTCACAAGCCCAGAAAGCCTTTGGTATTCTGGATAAAGCAGAGGTAGTGATGTAAGAGATTTCCTCAATGTTGCTTTTTCTTTTCCTTAAGTGATACCACTGAAGTGGGTATACGTAGTGCCTTTAGACTTTCTACTACGTTTTTTTTAAATGACAGCAAAGGTGGGCAAGAATTTTGCCTGGCATCAGACATTAGCATATCCAGCACCTGTCTTATAACTGAATGAAGATATGGTTGTTGCATGGATTAAATATTGGCATTATCACAATGCACTTTATACTGAAAGAATCTTGCTGTTTTTAGTAATGCAACAAACAAGGATTCTGGGGAGGGGATGACGGACAAGGTGAGATTTGGAGACATCCTTCAAAAATTCTGGAGGAGTAGATGAAGATGCTATTTCAGCTTTCTCTTCAAATTAAGCTGGTTTTGTGCTTAAACCTTGTTCTTGAAATTGTGCCTCTCAGTCACTCTGTAGCCATACAGTTGGATGAATTCAGTGGATCAGAAAAGTAACTACTTCCTTCACTGTGGTAATCGTTTCTTTTTGAAAGAAAAACCTGAGGGAGACTGAAATTACTCTTTTCTATCACAATGAGTAACCTGTAATGGAATTTTTAAAAAACGCTTTACTTTGTGTAGGATTATTCCTGTCTTCTACACACTATTTTCACAGCATTAAGCACTTATATTTGTATGAATGGTTTGTCTCCTGGGATTATCAGCTCTTACACTCTGCCAAATATTCCTCCTACAGCTATTCTTATTACATTAAACAAAAACAAGATTTTAAAAAAGCACTGGCTAGATGTTTCAGCTTTCATTCTTTGCATTTCCTGGATATTTGTCTATTCATTTCTCTAAGTTTCAACATTTCTCCCATTTTTTTTTCTTTTTAAATTCAATTTTTAAAAATTTTTTCCCCACCTATATTATACACTTTAGACCTAAAATTAGGAAGCATGGAAAAAAATACAGCATGTCCTTTTGAACAAAGTCTTTCCTATTTCTTACCTTAAAGGGAGGAGACTCAGGCAGCCAACTAGAAAAGACAAAATGAAGCAGAAGCCACTGTACCAGTTCAGTGTGTTTTGATAGATCTTGTTGTAGGCTGTAGATGTCACTACTCCCGTGGTGACTAAAGACAGCTGCAGCAGGACAAACACCTTACCTGTAAAACAAGAACATAGTTTGTTACTGAGGATTAAAAAAACAGCTGTGGTCCCTCCCTGATAAATCCAGGATCACAGCTGTGTGGAAGAACAATGTGGTCATTGCTTCACAAACACCAGATGGCATGAGCTTGTATCTGCTTCATTTCTAGACCAAAATTAAATAATTTTTCCTTCTTTAGCCCTAGGACAAAAGATCCAACTGGAAAACTGCTTAAACAGTCTAGATGTAAAGGTAGCTGCTTATAAGAGCAGCAATAAACTAGGCAAGAAGTGGTCTCTTCTACCTAGGAGATAGAAACATCTTCAGGACAGGACAGATATAAGTCATGGTATGCTTCTGCCCTAGGCCAGAAGGGTGCTCCACAGGGTTAAAATAATAATAACGCCTGAAATGGGGACGTGTGTGTGATGTTTTGTGTGGAAGGAAAGCAGAGACTGAATTCTAGTTGAAACAGCTTTTTCTGAAGTGTTTCTGACATGGTAAATGGGTGAAGGGGAAGTAACCCAGCCCTGCTGGGATGTGCAGACTGGGAACAAGGTCAGGGCTGTGTGCTGAGCTTGCTGCCCTGGTAGCCTTCTCCAGCCACACAGCACCAGCAACCACCACGTAAGGAGACGAGACTGCTACCAGAAGGCAAGGGCTGCCCTGTGGTGAGGAACAGCCTGTATGGCTCGTGGTGGAGGTTAAAAACAATGTTATGATTAATAACAATGATTAATTGGGGTGTGAGCTGTGCTATTTGTGGCAGATAGATAATTTTGCTACCATGCACATTGAGGAAACACAAGCAGTAGGAATGAGCTGGTTAAAGAGAAGTGTCGTGTTCCTATGGCAGAAAGGAAAAGGATGTGAAGGATGGCTGTAGGAATATTTTTAGAGGACATACAAACAAGTTGTGGGCCTGTAGTGCTATGTGAATTGGTGTAAAATACATTTTACCATTTAGTAGTAAATTTTCTAATAGAAAAGAATTCCTGCTGCTATGTTCAAAAAAGGGTCAGTTTTTAAGCAAAGATTATTCTTTGTAGTTAAATCATGATTTGACAGGAAAAAATTGCCAAACACTTGGTGAAATGTTTAGAGAATGTAACTGAAAAAAGATGAAAGAATCCATCCTTCCCAAAACTGGAAGAAGCCAAATATAGATGGTGTGAATATCACAGTATAATAACTCAGCATCCTGCTTCTCTTGGTTTTCTCTGGAGAACTGTGTTTTTGAGCAGCACCTTGATTATTTTCCCTGCCTTTGACCTACACTCTGAAAGTAATCTTTTGAAGCATGCACTGGAAATTCTGTGGATAAACGATGATGCAACCAAGAACGAGAAGATTGGATGTTACAATCTTGTTCTGCAAGTTTCTCTGCTCCTCCCTTCCCATTTGTGGTATCATCAGTTATTATCATCCAAAGCAGAGATTGCAGCAATAACTTATCTTTCTCTTTGTGCTCTAGGCTGGTTGAAGGGTTTTGAAGGTTTTTTTGATCAGTAAGGGAACTAAAATACTTACCATAGGATGATCCTTCGACATGCTTGGACAACATGGACCTGATGGTTGGTAAGGGGATGAGAGCAAAAAGCATCACTGCCCGTGCTGTAATGCAATGAATATGTAATTATCATTAGTGCCTGCTCTTTGTTACCCAGAACAACCAGTGCTTTTGAAGACTACATGCCTCTGGCTTGTGCAGGCACTTTGCTTCACCTTTTTTGTCCCCCGAGTGTCAGAAAGAAGTAGGTCCTCACTTTATCCAAGTCAGGGTGGATAAGCCACCTCTTGCTCACATTAGCAGAGGTACTCTGCTCAAACTATACGTAGTCTGTTGGTCTCAGCCAGACATCCCAGCAGAGATGGAACATAGCACTGTTCTTTCAGACAGTAAGGATGATGATTTCAGCCTAACCAGCAGACAGAGCCCCCCAGTGCTACACAGCCTTGACAGGAATAGTACCTTTATAACACTACAATTGTCTTTTAACTTGGCACTTCTGGCTTGCAGTATTTTAGGCTTTCTCTAGTGTGGAAATTTATAGGGAGCTGGAATTACCTTCCTGTCAGCAGAACCAACTTCAGTGAAGAGTGGGTCCATGTCTAGTGTACCAAGATGCTTCTGCAATGCAGGGAATAAGCATCCTACACACTGTATAGCAGCATGTTCATGAGGATGACTTTAATTATTAAACAAGCTTTTTTTCTTTTTTTTTGACTTCCTTTTTTTATCTTTTCTTCCCCAGCCTGATTGCCTAAACAGACGAAATCTTTTAAAAATTTCACTCAGTGTTTGGCTTAGTACTCAAATACAATATCTTATAGTTTCCTTTAGAATAACTTCGTTTTATTTTCAATTTCTCGTTCCCTGTAGGGGCAGACAAAAAAAAATCACTTCAGGCCATGCATCTTCTATCTTTTTCTCACTTTCACAAGCAAAACCTCAAATCCATGCAATACACAATACCCTGTCAGATATTTCTGCCACAATGAATGCAGTTCTTGGGTTTTATTTTCTGTGTTCCATCAGATGTCACCTCCCAAAAATAAACTTTCCTTTATCATGGGATGCCACCCCATCTATTATTACCAGTCGTTTTGTCATTTATATATAGTGTGAGATTTGTAAACTACATTACCATTGTATTTTAGTTGCTAAAGCAGCTCCAGTGTTTCATAGAGTTTGCCACTGGCCATAAGAGTCCATATAACAAATATAAATCCCATCTTAAGATGTTTGCTTAATAGGAAGCCATTTTGTTCCCGTTTTAGCCTTACCTCACAAGAAGCAAGTGCTTCCCACTGATACGGTGATGTGGTCCAACTAGTACAGCGAGTCAGCAGCAATTCACATTCCCCTGGAGTCTGAACATTGTTCCCCTGCTCAGATCTGGTCTATGATCAAGTGACAAATTACAAGTCAACTGAATGTAAGCTAAGCCTTGGCAGGAGTATATGCCTCCTTTGGATGTTGTAGGGTGCCGAGTGTAAGAATACAATGGGAGATGTGGGAAAAGGGGAATAATAAAAGTTCTCTTGCAAATTGCTCATGTGATGGTCTGACTAACTCCCTGTTTGGAAACCTGTGGTGATGCAGGGCAAAAAGCCCTTCCAGTGGTACTGGGATGCCCCTTTGTCAGGGCATATTTGCTTATGTAAGTGGCTGTTTGACTTACCGATATAGAACAGGAACGTCCACTGCACGAAGGCCATGATGAGGATGCCAGTGCTGAATGATACGACTCCAATCATGATCATGGTAATGTCCCTGAGGTATCTGGAGAACACAAATACCCCTAGGAAGCTGGTGATGAAGATCACATACCCAGCAGCATTGCCATGTCCAATCTCCACAGCATTCCAGCTTAAAGGCTCCCTGAGCAAGAACAGTGGGAGTACATTCATTGCACCAACCACAGCAAAGTCATAGAGGATTGCTGCCACAAAGAGCAGGATGATGATGAGTTTTGAGGGGGATACTGGAGTGGAGCTGCTGCCCTCTGAAGGTTGGGAACTCCCAACTGCTGCTGCTGCTGCTGCTCCTGTGTGGGTCGGTAGCTGACCACCCACTTCTTCTGCACTCTTGACTTTGGATGGGCAGGAAGCTCCTGGATTGGGGACTGTCAGGACAAAAATACTGTAGAGGAGGCAGAAAGCATAGCAAGCAATGCTGCAGCACACCAGCACAGTGCCTTCTCGATAGTGGTCACTGAAGCCAACAAAGAGGTAGCCAGATGCCATGCTTCCCAGAAAGCCAGCGAGGCCATACACCAGTTCAATAATGATGAGCCTCAGAGACCTTCTGCTCTCCGAGGACCCCAGGGATCCCAGAGCCATGACGCCTGCCCAAAGCGTGGTGAAGCCCCCTGTCAGCCCACTGAGGGCAGCAGCCCCGTACATCACCTCGATTGGCCAGCCCAGGAGGATCAAGAGGAGCAGGAGAGTTTTGGAGCCCAAGTAACCAAGAAGAGGGAAGCAGATGGGGATCTTCCGATGTATCCTGTCCCCAAGCTTGGACAAGCTGTAGGCTGACACCAGTGGGCTCAAGCCCAGAACAAGGTTGTAGATGATATAAAAATTAGAGACAGACTTCTGCTGAGCATCTTCCAGTACATGGGAAGGAGCGGTGCTGTTGGTCTGGTTGTAGTAGTTCTTCACCACCAGCAGCAGTGCTGTGTCGTAGAAGGCACTGGCCACTTGTGAGCTTGCGACCACCGGCTCAATCCATGTCCTCATTTCTGCAATTCCCACCATACTGCTAGTCACCACCTCCTCTTGGAGAGAGCTGTTTTCAGGAAGATGCACAGGAGGAAACAGCTCTTCAGAAATGCTGCTCTAGAAGCATGATTGGAGACGAGCAGGAGAGGGAAAAACAAAAGGTCTGCTGGGCTGCACAGGATTGGAGAGTTGTGCAAGAGATGATCTGACTGGGAGGATATTTGCACCTCGCCTTGCTATGTATACGCACGTGTGCACATTCCTGCACTGCTCTGAGCTCTGGCTCACACAGGAGAGGCTTTTGTACAGCTGGAGAACACCCTGCACTCGCTGACTGATCCTCCACTCCTCCTGCCACTGATCCTCTTCCTGGTGTAGTTTCAACAGAGGTCAGATGACCCAGGGGAATTTCTCTCTCACAGATTAGGAAGTGAAAATGTCCTGATCAACTAATTGGTGTAGTTTGGGGCAGTGGTTTGTGGGGGGGTTTTTTTGGGTTGTTCTGGTTTGGTTTGGTGTTTTTTTGGGTTTTGTTTTTTTGTTTGTTTGTTTTTCCCCTTTTGGCATCCTTCATGTGTCAGAGGACTCTCAGAGTGGCTGTGGGGGCAGGGGATGCTGTGTGCCTGTTTGTCAGGTAATTTGTGAATTCCCCTTGCTGCTCATTTTCCTTTAATCTACACAAATATGTCATTGGCTTTTTTTTCTTGTACCTGCTTCCATCTTGCCTGTAGCTGCATCATGCCCCTCATGTAGGTTTTTTCAATAATGCAGTCAGGAAATTACACCAAAAAGAAATTAGAAGGGAAAACTTCTACTTTTTGTAACCTTTCTCCTGTAGCTGACTCTGCCAGCTGTGTTCTTTGGCTTTACAATGTGGCAATTTCCAAGAGGAGTAGACAAATCCCAATTTATCCAAAAGCCTTACTGATGGCTGTGCCCCAGTAAACAGCCAGCTGAGCTGGAGGCTTGGATGGGCGAGAGTCTACCTCTGAGGAAGCATTTTCAAGCCCCAGCTCCTTGCGGAGATGGCCATGCATCTCTGCAGGTGCTGATTCCACAATCAGCTTTGCAGCTTGAAGTCAGTTTCCAATCTTGCTGTTGCCTGAGGGGCAAGTGACATGACCTACCCAAGCAGGGCTCTGTGGCCATGACAGTGCTGCAAGCCAGACGCACGAGAAGCTCTTGGAGCAGGACATGGTGCAAGCAGGCTGCCAGCTCCAAGGAAGACGCTTGCAGTCCCAGCTGCAGGAAATACTTGGAGGATATTTGGCAGTCTCAAAAATGCTTACTCAAATGATAATGATCTCATTCTATACTGGTTTAGTGAATCATAACAGGCAGGATAACAGTCTGTTCTAGGAAGATTTACGGTCACTACTTTAAAAAAGTAAATGATTAATTTGAAAAAATAATGGTCAAAGCTCCACCTGATGCACTCTCTATTGATTCAGGTGATATTTACTTAATGCCGTGGCTCAAGAGTCTTTTTTCACTCCTTGTTTCATTGTGCAATAATTTTTGGCTTATATTTCTATTCAAGGAAAGAAGTCCCAAAATCTAACAGAGGAAAGAGTGGGGAATTGTCTGCTAGAATGATTTGCTGCTAGACAATTTCAGCTTCACCAGAGAATTTTGTTTTTTGTCAGACCAAAAAATTCCTAGCCAGCTGTAAAACATAATCTGCATTGTTCGAACAATTAACTGTTTTTCTTTTCCCCAGGTTAGATGCAAAAGGTGTCTAGTTTCTTTAGTTTTTATTCAGAAGTGGGACAAATATTTTTCTGCAAACCTTGGAGTATTTCCAGAGGATGGAAATTCCAGACAGCCTTACTGAAAACCCCAAATCATTAGCATGTGACTAATTTAAGCAACAAATGGAACCAGAGGAATTGCCATATTTTGCTTCACCCAGGAGTCCTGTATCTCCCACCAGAATTACAGAGAAAAATAAATGTCTTTTTCCCATTTGAGCTTCAATTTGGGACATCTTGGGGTGCAGAGGTATGTTACAGGCAGTGTGCCTGAGAGACTGTGGATCTGCTCACTCCTACATAAGGGATATTTTTCTTCCATGCTTTGTTGCATGTACAGGCTGCTTGGCTTATTCAGCCCTAGCTAGCTAATGAAAGGTGCTAAATGCCACTAGTGATCTCATGAATTACATCTATATTTCGAGGATATTCTATGTGTTCACTGACATTAAATGTAATTTTTAGAACTAGTTCCCATGGAAGGATATAATTCCATATCAGTAATTGCAAAAGAGTAAGTGCTAAAGTAAGAGTTTAACCCAAACTCCAAACTATTTCCCACTGCCAAACATGAATACTGTATTCATTTGATGCTACAACATCTTAAAATTACTATTATCTAAAAATTTTCCTTAGGGCCCCATTCTCATATTACTAATATTTATAGGGACGTTCACATCTATTTTATATATTCAATATATATTCAATATATTCAACCAGCATAAATGCAGTGGAGGCTTAAGAGAGTGACCCTTGACATTTAAGAAAAATGCACCTACAGAATCAGATGGTGTAGCCTGCTGGAAAAAGAACAGATTGTTTTAGGGCATTCCTCTCTCGAATCATCTTGTCTAGAGGCCCACTAGAGGCCAGGTCAGCACCACGTTTCACCAGCTCTTCAATATTTGTCAGTCTGGCCAAATAGAGGTGTTTAATGTGTCCCTGTGGTTATGTTATATATTCCTATGCAGTACTGCTTTTCTTTTTTAAAAACCATTTATGGCAGTTACATCAGTTTGTCTTTCTGAAGAGTTGCTATAGGGATTTCAGGATTCTGAGGAACCCAGGCTTGGCAGGTTCCAGCATTCTGGAACTTAATCTTCTGCACTCCTCATCTGAAAAGATCCTTTTGACATCCAGGACTGCAGTCCAATGTGGGCAAGTAAGCTCCCTTCATCTGCCTTGCCTAAGCCTGATAATAGGATCTGTGATTTACAGTCCCTGTCTGGCAAGGCACTGACTCCAAAGTGGTAAATCAGCTCTGTAACTCCTCCTCCTCCTACTAGGTATGTGCAGATCATTCTGATGTGTGCTGTGGCTGTGTGACAGTGGCAAAGTGGGGAAACATGACTAGGAACTGGAAAGTGCCTGGGTCTGAGCCTGGATGGAGCTGCAGTTTCATCACAGCCCTAGAGATAGGGAGAACTGGTTGAAAACACTGCAGAGAAGCAGCTATTTCAGTAAAGGCCCATTTTCCTTTGGAAAAGACTTGTTCATCATAAGTGACCCAGACTGTAACACCGAACGACTCTGTGGCTTGGGAGATTGGCTTCCTTGGTGGCTGTCATTTAATTATATATAGCCCGTGTCCTCACAAGGTGTGTGGTTATGCACAAAGAGCTGGGGGAGGTGGAAGGAGAGTGGAGGCTGGATGGAGAGTCGGGGCAGAGGGAGCAGCTCCTGGCAGCTACTGCATCACCACAGGGATGCGGCATCCTAATTCAGGGCAATTGTGTGGTTGAATTCAGAGCCACTGATAGTAAAAGCTAAAGCCTGGATGTGAAAGGCCACCCAGCAGCTTTGCTTAGGTTCCTTTGAAAAACGACATCAAGGTTGTTTGGAAACTCATGATGCTGCTGCCAGAGTCTGTAGCATAACAGCTGCTAAGTCCACTATTGCTGTAATGAACCACAGGACCATGACCCTACAGCTGCATCTTGAGGTGCCTCAGACACTGTGACCTCTGGGCCAGCAGTCTGGCATTCGGGAGTTGCAGCACTATCAGATATGTTGGGATCATCCTGCGGATGTGCTCTCCTCAGCTGCTCATGGGGGTACAAGGAAGCCCAGGCCACAGGCAGTAGAGCACATGGTGACTTGTTCCCCCATGCCTTGAGGCCTCACCCATTGCCCCACCATCGAGGGTAGTGGGCAGGCTACAAAGAAACTGGAGAATGGATTTGCTCCATGGATATATCTCTTGGAATGCATTGATGTGAAGCATGGTAAGGAGGGGTGACCCCACATGAGGTAGGGAAGGTCCACCAGTCCTCCCTTGGAAGATGCTGGCACTCCTCGCCACTTCACCTCCACTTTGAGAACAACACGGAGAGCAGTGAGGAGCTGGGAATGGCAACACTGTCCCGTTTCCTTCAGGACAGACACTGATTGACCAAGCAGCACCAGAAACCTACCTTGCCTTGCTTTCACCCCCCGACATCATGTTTTTTGTCTATTTTTTTCCATTCAGAGTTTCCTGCTTACCTGGTTGGGTCCCCAGTGGGTTTATCCCTCTGCTGAAAAGAAAAAACACACCATCCTTTGACAAATCTTTTTGCTGAGATGCCTTTTTTTCTTTAACCTGAGAAATTTAGACCATTAATAGTCCTGACAGCTAACTGTGTGCCTTAACATTAATCTTCTCCATGGAAGCAGGAAAATAGGGTTTTTGTGGTACCTGTGTCTGCCTGATTAGCTGGACCAGAGAACAAATCTTGCTGTCATTCTTAGATAAGCCCCAGATAATCCTTGTGCTAAATGAATTCTTTTTGTATGCGCATCCCCCTTTTAATTAATGTTCATGTCTTTTTTAAAATTGTTGTCAAGGTATATATGTTTGGCACAGAAGTGTTGCAAAGTTTAAGAGTGTGCAGTCAGGAGTGGCACTGAGAAATGAGATTAAATAAACTATCCTAGAGTACAGTTTAGGCAATCCTATTGTATAAAAGTGAATAGTCTGGAAAAATGAAATAACTATAGCAAAAAGATGATTTAGGTCTGGCAAATTGTATGGCAGTGGCGAATGGGTACCAAAAATCCTACAAACACAATTAAACAATAATATTTGCAAAATGACATTAGGGGGTGAATAAAAGCTCTGCAGAAAAGTAACTTTGACTTGGAATTTTTAAGATTGGAGAGGATCTGGGTGGTAGGTGTGGACGTGAATTAGAAGAAGACTATACACAGAGCATATTGGAGGGGTTAATATGACAGAAAAAAGAAGGAAAAAGAAATAGTAAGTCATCTATCCTTAGGAGTGAGGGGTAGAAAGAAGAAAATAAGAGCAAAGAAAAGAGGAGTGCTAATTTTTCTGGTCTGGTAGGGCCTTAGCTAGATAACTCAGCCCTTGCCAGGTACCATTAGAAGGAAAGGGTATCTCTCCAAAAGCCTGAGACTCTACAGACATAAGAAGAGCAGCTGGCACAGGACATCAGGACAGTGGAGACAAAAGGGCTAAAACCACCCCATTTTCATGCCTGAGATATGGAAACAATCAAAAGCATCATAAATGCTTAGAGGCTGTGCTTGGTGTTTTGTGTAAGTCACAGTGCTTTTTGAGAAGCGGAGGGAAGGTAAAATATTTCTTTAAGTCTTCTGGAGACACCCTTGTCTGGCAATCCTGAGAGATTTCACATTACCTCTTTGCCTGGATAAATTGTTTTTCAGGCAGGTAGAGCACGCAACAATGCCATCACCTGCAGTAAGCCCTCAGTGATATCTATCCTGGACATTCAGAGCAGGCAGATGGTAACTTACTCCTCACAAACTCCCTCTGTTTACTCTGCTGGGCTAGGTCCTGAGCACAGAAAGTGGTAAGAAAGATTAACTGTGGGTTTAGTCATTTGTGTGTTCACATTTTCCAGGATATTTTATGCAGAACATTCTGTCAAACGCATTCAGTCATTTGTTTAAAAAAAAAAAAGCAAAACCCAAGAAATTACATACACAACCCAAAGAAATTACATACACAACCCAAAAGCTGCAGCCGCTGTGGCACACTCCAGTGACATTAATAAACCTCACTATCCTCCTTTTTCCATATGACATCTCTTCCAGTAGGAGATGTTTACTCAACCTCTGCAGCTCAGAAATTAAAAACAGGAAGATCAGTAACAAGCTCTCAAACCCTTCCTTGATTACAGAGCATCTTATCAAGGCCAGGTAGGTCCTCCATGGACCACTCACAAGCCCCTCAGCACAGCTGGTGGTGGGTGCAGAACCCATCCCAAGGTGGTTTTGGGGTAACAAGGTTGCATGGCAGTGCCCATGTCACTGTGTCACTGTCCCCAGTGCCAGCTGAGGGCTTCTGAGCAACCTGGCATCACAAGGCACAGCAAATGACAGGGATAACCCTGTTTTTAACATGTGCTGTAGCCACACCTGGCTAATTATCAAGTTTGCAGCCTTGAGGGTGGGGACACTTATTTTGAACTGGCAGGGTGGAGCAGTCTCTGGGATGGCAGGGAAAGACACCTCCTCCATGAGGGTGGCTGGGAGGCTACAGGTGAACAGGTCCACACTCATTTTGCTGCAGGGCACTAGGGAAAAACAGCAACAGTGGTGTAATCTTCAGACAAGTGGGCAGAGTTGCTCCTGGGTGGACAAGCTGCAGTCCCAGTGCTGGAGAAGTCCTACTTGGAAAGTAGCAGGGACTGCTGAGGCTCTGCAAGCCCATGCAGAGGTGTCACCCTCATTCGACACACAGAGAAAATGTGTCTAGGGTTCCCCAGGCCCACAACTCTGCATTAAAATGCTCCAGCAGAAGGCTGCAGGCTCTGGAGAAAGCTCATGTAGATAGTGCATGCTACTTTGGAGAATTTTAGCTAGCAGTCTCCCAGAGCTAGTGAATGACCAGACATGGCAGATTTTGTGTGTTCTTAGGACACCACTACAGGTATAAAAAGACTTTGTAAAAGAAATTTAAGGGACTTAAATATTGTCCCCCTTCCCCTTTTCTTTGTAGGGTCCTGTTGTAATCTGCCAGAAACTTTGAAGAAGGGTATCAGATAAAAGACATCAGAGAAACAAGAAAGTCCAGGCAGCTTTCCAGCAATGTTGTTGCTGTTAAATTTTTTCCAGGCTGCATTTCTTCAGTGTTGAACAAGCATAAATAAATAAATACACACAAATGTAAATCTTAATCTGTGTGGCAAGACAGCTGCTGTTCCTGGTGTTTGCTGTTCCCTTGCTGCTTCATCTCAGCACTCTGGACTATTCAAAGCTTTGCTGAGCTAAGACTTTGCTTTTATGCTTCACTGTGTAGATGCTGAATTGGCCATAGTGGTTGAGCAGCACTGCTTTTTCCCACTACAAACTGTGTTTCTTGGCAGTGTTCTCATATCTGCTGCTAACTGTGTGTGAGCAATGGGGAGACATCTCCCAAACACTTTGCCCATTTCATCATGGCTTTGCACAGTGCACCTGCTCTGAGTGCCTGTGATGCTCTTGAAAGGGCGACTTCCAGCTGTGCTCACCTCCTGAAAGAGTGTGCTAACACCTGATGAGCTTCCTGGTTGTTGCAGGACCCAAGACACTCCTGTTTAATGAAAATCAATAGGGACACAGCTGAGGGTCATGACAAGACCTTCTTCCCTTCAGAGGACTGTGCTGTTTGTGCTCTGCTGTAGATGAGTTTGCTTTGCTGCTGCAAGGCTTGGACTATGCACAGGTGATGTAGGCTCATACCTCTCACTGCCACATGGGATACACTTCCACACCACCACTTTCCAAGCGTCAGTAGCAATCACCTTCAGGGATTTTATGTTGGAGATAATTTCCAAGATGCCAGGGGAACTACTGGCAGCTAGCAAGTCATGTCTGGCCATGAGCTTTAAGGAACCCTCTGCAAAGGACACAGAGCCAGGGCAGCCTAGGACAAAGGCAGATATCTAGAGAGCAAAGTGAGCTCCTGACATTTTAAGTCACACTGATTTAATATTCCTATATGGGAAGGAAACAACAGAATAATGAAATTTGAAAAATAAAGCCCTTTGTGGCACTGAAATGCTGTTTTGAGCCTTTAGTGCTGGGAGATCTTGATAATAAATTCCTTGGAAACATCCTGCAAAGCTTAGACTATATTGACATATCTTTTAATTTATAAACTGAAAGAGTCTGCATGTCAATAAATTATGAGGTTCATGAACAGTGATATCATTCAGCTATTTGCTGATTCCCTTCTGCTGAAGACTGACCCAGCAAACAGTGGCCAAGAAGGACAGCTGAGCTGAATCTTGTCCTGTATCACCACAGTCCAGACCTGTCAGCAGGTGAGACCTATGCTGTAACTGGCAGAGGGGTTTTTTTCTGGTTTCCAGAGAGCTTGGGTAAATTTGCTTTTTTTTGCCCTATACTTTCCACCCTTGCTCAAACATTGCCTAATCATGCTTTCAGCTGGCTTCAGAAATGGCTTTCTTCTTGAAAAATTCCCATCAGCAATATTTTCCTTTATTTATCTTTCTGTTTTCCACTGTTCATTCCACTCCACTCTGACCTGCATTACTTATCCTCACTTTCTTTATACATTAAGTCCCACAACTTGAAATTATCTTTTTCTTTAAAAACAACCCTCTTCACCTCATCCATGCTCAGTCTGCCTTCTCTTCATCAGTTGTTTTCCTCACAGCATTAAAAAAGGATGAAATCATGCCCTTTTGCTGTGAAAAATGCAACCAAGAGAAGGTTTTTGTTTCACCTGACTTTCCTCCAACACCCTTTCAAGTCAACTCCATTAATTTACATTATTTTATAATGCATTTACACAAGCTCAGTCCATGAGCTTCTAGCTAAGTAGCCCTCAAAGAGCAAGGTCCTTAGAAGTATACAGGTATGTAAGTGCTTTGGGGCATTTGGATTTAGTCCATTTAAGGTTTATCTCATGGGTTGCAGTTTGTCTGTCTTCCATGGGATGGACAATGGGATGCTTTGGCAAAGAAGTGTAAATTTGGTTAAATACCTGAGGAAACCAGCCTGGGAGCCTTGCTGGAGGATGACGGAGCCTTGCAGAGGTGGTCGGTGATGGATCTGTGGCTGGGGACTTGGTCTGACCAAGGGTCTTCTCCAGCCCATGAGGCTCAGTGGAAGCAAAGTGAGACACACCTGTGTCCATGGAAACCATCTAGTCTTGCTGCCTGGAAACAGCCAGTGGTGTTAGCATCATGTGGAAAGCAGAAGGGAACAGTAGAGGGCAAGAAGATGGCAGGAAGTAAGAAAGGGTAAGACTTTGAAAGTCTGGTCCACCTTGGACTGGTGCTGTACCCCAAAACCATGTTCCTGGAGGCTAACAAGCCTTATCAGAGAGTGAGCAAGCGCCCTACTTTAGCACCTTCTTTCTTTCACTTCAATTAAATAGGGCTGAATACTTTCTGCCACCTCCACAGAGCGTAGCAGTGACAAAGCTGTCAAGCAAGTAAATTCCCATTGTGTATCTGGAAACTCCACCTTTCTCCATGGAGATAATGCTTTGAAAAGACCTCTCTCCTCCTAATGACAGGCTATTTGTCTGCAATGCTCTTGAAGCCTTATGTGAGTCCTGTGAAGAGCTGTTTCACCAAGGCTGTGTCATTGCCCACGTGTTTTTGCTAACATTTTCCTGGTTTCTTGTGTTTCAGTCGCAGCTTGAGGACCTGATGCCCATTTTAATTGTAAGACAAGAGTTCAGGTTTCTCAGATGCTAGAGGAGGAAGAAGTGCTTGTGGGTACCATTTGTACATAAGCATCCTATCTCACTCTAAGTCACAGCCTCTTGTTATGAGGGACACACCAAGAGGGAGGTCTTGCCTTGGTTTGTCTGCTGCAGCTCAGTATGAAACCCTTCTGATTCTGTGGAGCTTTTTCCAGCCTCGTACTCCTGACCCTACCCTGCATACACCTTCCCAGACAGCAGCAGTCCCCACTGCAAATGTTCAGTGCAGCAGGGCCCCATGCCAAGTGTTTTGTATGTCCAGCCACAGTCCTGCACCAAGCTGCTTGCTAAGGCAACACAGAGTGTGCAATTTCTCCCAGCAAGGGCTGAATGGTAACACTGATGCACCCTGGGAGCTCATATAAGAGGCTTGGCCAGGATGCTGGTTGTGCATGCTAAGCATAGAAGCTTTTTCTGGGATACCCATCCCCTCTATCTCCCCCTGTGAAGCTTGTGAGATGTGCCATGGCTCTTCTCTACTTGATCCTTTGCTGTCCCCAAGGGGGCCTGCTGCATTACCAATAAAGGTGCTATTGTAGTGGCCTCAGCACTGCAGGGGCCCTGAGACTGGTGCATCAGTCAACATGTCTGTCCTGCATATTGGCTTGTTTCCAGAACGTGGCTTCCAGGGGCCATCCTTGGAAATTAAAGTCTTACCGTGACCACTGCAATCTGCCCTCCAGATGTCACCACTGCCACACAAATCCACACCATGCCATCCTCCCCATGCAGTCTGCAGTAACAGAGAATGTGATAAAGTAGCTTTGCACATTTTTCTTTCTTCACTGATGTGTCTTGCCATTGCTCCCACACTCTAGATTGGAAAAAGGCCTGAGCAATTTCCAGCTCCTGGTGGCACACCACCCTGCATTCACTGCAGAGATTATACATGCCTGGAAGGGAGGAGGAGCTCTCACACTGCTTGCCCTGTTTAGCACTTACTGTAAAATCTCTCTTCCTGAAGACCCCATTGCTAAAACAGTGTGTTAAGTTGCCAGTTAATCAGGGCTCAGCCAGAACTAGCAGCAGACCATAAGGTCTGGATGGCATTCTGGTTTTTCTGCTGTGGCTGCTTAGGGTTATTTGGTTTTTGGTTGGTCTGTTGTGGTTGGTTGTTTTTCCCTTGTGCTATTGCTGTGACAGGACAGCCTCTCACCCTGTTTTGAACCATGTGGAACACTGGGATGCTGTTCAGCCTTTAACTTGGGAAGGAGTCGGGGACCGGACCATCACACTGCTGACAGTTTCCTGCAGTGCCTATCTCAGTAATTCAGTAACTAGAACATAACTGAAAGTCATCTTTAGTGCTAAAGTTCACGCTTATGTTTGTAGATCTGGTCCTACCTAGCACTGTCACTCCTCCCTGCTACAGCCTGTGGTGCTCTGACTTACACTGCAGACTCTGGTTTTGAAGGTATTTTATTTCTTGTGCCCACTCACAACTGAAAAAACTGTAGTGAGCGCTATCCCTCCTTTTAAACGGGTTTAATCAAACCAGTCTCTGCAGAAGAAATCCTCTGGCACTCCACTTGCTTTCCCATTGTGCTTGGGCCTCTTAAAGCCACCTAAAACTAACAGAGATACATTATCTTCACCTTCTCTGGAGCTATGCCAGCAATTATTGATAAAGAGGCTCTTTTATAGCCCTTACCTACTTTGTAAAAAAAACAACTCTAAAGTTTGGCACATGCCATTTCAGCTACACAGTGGGGCAGCAACGATTCTAAATGTCCCAAGTGTGTGTTATGAAACAGATACCAACAGCTGATAACAGCAGAATGCATTGCAAAAATTCCTGAGCTGCTGCCACCTGCTGGTGTCACTGCATCACTTTTGCAATGTCTAAATAGTCCCCTGCAAATGTCCAATTTCCACTTTTAGTTCACGTAAAACCTGAAGAGGTTCAGAAGTTCCGTTTCCCACTGTGTGCCAGTAAGTCCAATACACCATCCTTCTTAGCATGGAGCAAGGAAAGGCAGAGGAAGACAGAAAGCGTCTTCTGTGTTGTTCAATGGCAACTCCTTCTTCAAACACATAGGGACCAGAACTGGATAAATTTTTAGGCTTGTTCTCAGCCTGTTTCTTGACTTCCAGTTTTACTGACTGACTGGAAAGTAAATCCACAACTGTCTTTTCTCTGCAGGCATTTTTGATACTATCTGCATAAGAAGAGGGCTGGTGTTATGGACAGCATGAACTAGATGGCTGCACTTGGCCAACTCCGACAAAAATCACAGGTGTCCTCTGCCACCTCTCATGGGAGGATTATAATTAAATGACTGACTATTCCTGGCACAGGGAGGGGCAGAGGCTGCTGTGAACCTGTCTAGATCCCAAAAAGCCCCTGCGGCTGAGCTGCAGCTGCTGTGCACCCAGTGCTCTGGCACCTTCCAGCTCTTGTAAGGAAAAGTTGAGAGCAGCTTTCTAGCAGGTTAGAGCTGGGATTTCTCCTGGTGTAGGTGACCACGATGGGGGGCTGCTGCAGCCAGGTGTGCGAGAAATGGACAACTGGCTGAAACGGTGTGCTTTGCCATGCAGGACACAGGGGTTCCTGCAGCTGTGAAGGAAGCAAGGTAAGAAAGATCATGAGATTCATCACATAGCAGACTTCATCTCTGCAAACCTCCACAAGCATGCCAATGAGACAGAACACTCAACTGACACCACTGAGAGGAGAAAGATCTCTCCTCCCTCTAGACAGACAGACGCTGAGTGAAGAACAGGGTGAGAGACAGACTGACTGCCATGGGAAGTGGGACTCAGGCCACTCTCTTGCAGCCACATGCTGCTTGTAGGGGCACACCTTCCTGCAGTAATGTGAAGAAACAGGCAGCTTTATAGAAACACAACACAGGTTTCTGTTTTAATGAGAAAATAATTATATACTTGCATTGTAGGCCTCACAGTCACTATAAAACAGAAGCAGGATAACATTTAAGTGGTTAACATACAGAAAGCCAGGTATTGTTGAAACTGGTTGAAAAGTCATGACAAGGATGCTGCCTTTTGATTGCCAAACATGTCAATGCTACTCTATTTTCCTTCAGATGTCAGTACGGAGCAAGATGAAGCCCAAATTGGCAGCTTTAAAAACGAATTGTTCAGAAAACCTGCACTGTAATTCCAAACTGATTATAATCACAAATGCTAATGCTTAACTATTTCTCAATACACAGTTTCATTAAAACCAGTCTTTGCCACGGGAAAGGATCTGAGCATTTCTTTTGTGGAGACAAAGTTAACTCTGCAATAGTGCTCTTTTTGTTGCATTTGATATAGTCATATATAGATAGATATGTATTACTGGCGTATACTTATAAACACCTAAGCTTGGTAGCATGCAAATGAATTAACAGAGGCAAGGAAACTGCATCTCACTCTTGTTACCACAGCACTGAATGTGCTGCTGACTATGAGTGTCCATAATTTCTGGAAGAGAAAAACTGCTGGGTAGAAAGTCTGTCTGTCCTGGACTGATACATGCAAATAATTCTGTTGCAGGGGCTGCAAACAAATGCTTCTATCACAGAGGATTCCTACCTGGCATCTCCTTGCCACCACATCCCCTTTCTAGAGGAACAATTTAATTTTCACTTCAGGCCAATTGTAGTGGTATGGGGGGATGTGGCAAAGCATGAAAAGATGCCTGATGAGGGGTGATCAATGTCACTGGCTCCCAGTGAGAGAGCAGGAGGGCAAAACAGGCCTACAGGCTAAGGACAATAAAACCGTGAGTTCCTAGGAAGGCAGTCCACGGCTGACCCAGCTTTCAGGAGTCAAATGTTGGGGGAAAACTCTGAAGAGTGCCATTTAATGCAAGACCACCTCACCACATGTACAGAGGCCTTATCCTCTTCTCAGGAAACTCTTTTTCCCCAGTCTCTCTTAAGTTCTCCCCAAAGGTGGAGGGAGCCAGGAATCTTCTTGATACAGATGTGCAGGGCTCACAGATGCAGCTACATGACATACGGTCTCACTAGTGCTGCCCTGGTGCCACTGCTTTTCCTACAGTTGCACTGTAAGGACCTGCCTGCAGATATGAATCACAGTGTTGATTGCCATGTCTGAACAGGTCCACTTCATTAGGTATGTAATTCCTTCATAGGAATGGTGCCTCCCCATGGTGCCTCCTTGAGATAAGCTTGCTGCCCTCATCACAGTGAACTCTCCATTCAGCGGGGTTTCCTTCTCTTCAGTAGCACTTATGGAGACAACTGACGGAACTGAGAACATGGGTATATACAATTGTATTTGCTACAATTCCCTGAAAATAAGCCTCAAAATTATATGTGTCCGTGGTCAGAAATCATGTGCTGGAGGAACTGAAGGGGGTGGTGAATAATTTGGTTGCAAGCTCTGTTTTTAAGAAAAGCACCAAAGGTATGTTCACAGTATCGGTACTCATTTTAAATGAGCTCACTGATTCAGGATAAAACAGCACAGCAGGTCATGAAACCAAGGCAAGGCTTAGGGAGAACACAGTGTCCTGGCTGATGATTTCTTAAAAAGATGTCAAAATAATAACTGACTGTAAAAAAGACAGAGTATTTTGTATAGAAAAAAGCTTGGTGTCTTTTTTTCCCATCCCCTCCCAAACTTATTGGTTTCTAGTCCAGAAATTATGGTTCCCAGTTGTAAAATATTCCTATTGTATTGCTTGGTGATAAGAAAGAGTAAACCCGCAGCCTCTATACTACATACAAATACAAAGCACAAGAATAAATACCACATTTCTTTTCCTAATCGTCAGCTTACAAAACTGGTCAATACTTTGCAATTGTGACTCATGCAAATACCATGTTGGGTCAAATTTTAATATCACAAATACTGCATTAACTCAGTGCCTTATTTTTATATCCCCTTTCGGAAAAAAAAAAAAATTAGCACTCACCCCTATAGCTGGTAAAACAGCTTTGGAGAAAATAATCAGTACGCACACTGCCATACACTTCCAGGTATGCCAGCCTCAAGCACACGCCCGCACACACATGCACACACACATGCCCCCACACACACACACAACCACACTAATCCTTCACTGCTGATCCCAAGCCTAAGCAATAACTAACGGCCCTGTGGTTTGCCTGTAGCACTGAAAATACCAGTTGAACAGCAAAAATCATGTTTTCTTCCCTTGTCTGCTCTTCCTTGCTCACTCCTTCCAACTCATTATGCCCTTTAGCTTTTTTGTTGCCTGGAAACGTGAAGACTTCCACAAAGCACTCTACTTCAAAGGCTTTTTATGTTGTATAAATATAGTTGAAGACATAACTATCTTTTTTCTTTATTTCACACCTCTTTCTAGGCCAGAGTCTGGCTTAGTTCAATTATTGCCTCATTTAAAAATTAAATGTCCTTTATTTGTATCCCTTTCCCACTACCTTTCTACTTCAAATTATCCATCTTCAAAGATTTTACACATACGCCATTCTTTTCCCTCCCCACCATCAAAAAATAGTTGTCATCCGCTAAATACAGATTTTCTACTTAGAAACTTTGTTGTGTAAATATGCTCTGAGAACCTGGACTTCAGGTGATATTGCAAGCATATAGGATCCTAAAGCTAAGGTAATCCATTTGGCTTAGCTCTCATCCCCATCTATTCCACTCCTAAATTGTGATGGCTTGTGTTTGCAACACAAGGACTGTTGGACTGAGTCTGCTGGATTGTACATTTGCAATAACTGCCACCCTGTTTGTTGGGTTTTTCTCATTTTGAATAGATAAATTACTAGAAAGGGGAGCAGAACATCCCCCCCACCATCCCGCCCAAACAACCAGTCCAATCCCAAACCCAACCCTTCAGTCTCCTCAAAGAAAATGAACAGAGGGCAGTATCTGTGTGTTTTGTGGCTGGATAAGAGTATGCCGAATTAACGCCGACAGTCTTGGTGCAGTGGCTGTGGGAGGCAAAGAAACTGCAGGAGGTTCTGACAGGAGCTGCTGGGTGGACAGTGATCCTGGGGGCAAGTCAGGGCTGTCAATTCAGTCAGCAGGAAGCACAAGTGTGAGCCCTGGCCACAGGCTCATCCATGACAACTTCCTGCCGTGTGCCTGCAGCCTATCTGGTCCAGAGGGACAACCATCCCTTTGTGCTCACCCCCTGAGAGCTCCCACCCCCTGCACCCTCTCCACTGCATTATTTCAGAGGGGAGATGGAGGGAAGACGAAGGGGCTATTTTCTAGGTGTATTTTTCCTGTAGTTTTAGGATTGCCAGGAGCTGGATCATTTCTGTGTCTATGTGCATCAAGTTTGTTGTGTATTTAATAAATATTGGACTAAAATGCTGCTGCTTTCACGGCGGTTTTTGTGGTTGGTTGTTTTTTTTTTCCTTTCTTCCTTTCTCTTTTTTTTGGTTCTGTGATGCCTGGTTGCTGTCTTCACACTGCAGTGTGGCTATTCGTCCTCCTCTCGGTTGGCATAAATGCCAGCTTCCCAGCGCAGTGCCAGAGCACTCTTCCTGCGGTTCACTCTGGTCGCCTCGAGGACCTGGTCAGGAGAGAAAGGGAAAGCACAGGATGTCACTCAGCTGCCCATGGCCCCCGTGTTGGGGTGTCCCACACCGTGCACCCAGGCAGGCAGAGACCAGCCAGGTAGGCAGGGACCAGCCAGGCCAGCCCTTCCCACAGGGCTCTCAGTGCTGCACCTTGTGCAAAATGGGAAGACTCATGCGATGAAGCACTTGCTGATGTGAAAGTGGGAGAATGGCACACAAAAGCAAAGCCACACCATGGGAGGACAGAAGTGGTAGGAGTTGTGTGGCAGCATCCAACTCCCTTCAGGGGAGCCCCAGCTGCCCTTTCCCAGGCCAGCTGCACATTGTCAAATCCCAGGGGCTTTGTCCTCTCCCCAAAGGCAGCTGCACACCTTCAGTACCAGGAGCCAGAAACCACACAGCAGCTTTGTCCAGAGGCTGTTTTGGTGCTGGACATGAAGCCGGGAAAGCAGCCACCTGCCTATTTTGGCACATCACCCTCTCAGTCAGAACTAGGCAGCGCACACCCCACTGCCCTCCTGCCCCTGCATCTTTTTCTCGTGGTCTTTGTCTTGCAGCTAAGGCAATGGAAAGCACTGTGATCAAAGTGCTCTTGGAGTGAAAAATCACTCCATGCACATGGGAAAGGAGATTTACACATGCAAGACCTACAAAGCCTCATACAAGATGGGCCTCAGTACATTTATCTGTGTTTAATATACACTGTCATACACACAGATATATGCACACATTGTATATGTATTGTACATATGCACACACATAAACAATTAACTAAAAAGGTATGAAATAGTTTTAGTATGTATTTTAAAAAAGTCAAAAAGAAAATGAGATGACACCAAAAGGCATTATTGTGACGTGTCTGATGTATTCCTCAGCAAATAAAGCATGGCTGTGGGTGTTTTCCATGCTCCAGTGAGATATAAAGGGGTCTGTAGCCTTCTTACAGAAGCACATGGCAATATTATTTTCTGACCAATGCTGAGTAACACCTCCATGATCAATCTGCAAAGCTGCCAGTGTGCTTTAAACCAGTCCTCCCAAAGAAGAAAAGTTTTGAAATCTTTAAAGTCAGTTTAAAAAAAAAAGTAGAATATTCCTGCAATAAATACATGATTCTTCACTGAAACAACCTCATCCATCCTCAGTCCCTAGTGCTTCCTGAAAGCTATTCTGCACACTCCTTGACTGCAGAAGAGTAGCAGACCTTTTGAGAAAGGATGATGCCATTTTACTCTTCTGTGTAGAAAATCAGATGCAGTGAGGACTTAAGCCTTGACTGGAATAAAATTAAATAATTTAAGACTTAAGAAACTCTTCTTTCAGGTGTGACAAGCTGTGGTTGGAAAGTATAGAGGTATGAGGCTCCTGTACAGGTAGTATCAGAAAATCAGGTCTGAACTGCCAGCTGAAATTACAGGCCATTGTAACTTTGCTTATGAGAGTAAGAATGCACTACTGCATTTAAGGCAAGTCCCAGACCTCCTTTCAGAAGCTGAAGGTAAGGCAAAGTTTTGCCTCTGTTACTATTTCTTTGCCCTCCTAGCTTGTTTTGATTATGAACAAGCCAAAGAACTGAAGGCAAAAATTGGCCAACAGAGACAAATTTTAACTAAAGCTCCATCTCCTTTCTCAGCACTGACCAGGACAACAAAGGTAGTTCAGGTTTGCTACAGATACTTTTTTCCTCAAATTTTGCCCAAAATCATGCCTCCTCTTTATGGAGGGCAACCACCAGAAGGGGGGACAAAGGCTGAGTGGTTTCTGTTTTACCCAGTAGAGGGCAAATGTAAACATAAACCTAACAATTTATATATTTAAAAAAATTAAAAATCAAAATCTGGAAAAAAATTGTCTGAGACATCAGCCTGTAAACTGTGTACTGGAGTTACTCCTACTGAAAGGGATATGGATGAGCAGTTTAAACTACGTGCCTGGGATTCTGATCCCTGAACTAAGAAAAGACAACAATGGAGAAGCAAAACTGGGAGTGGGTGTCAATGCATCATTCAGCAAAAATTTCAAACCAAAACTGTCACTATGTACTTTAATGAGGTCTGCTGAATTTGCTGTGTAAAAATACACCAGCTGAAAATAAATAGAATTTACAACAATTTCTAGTCAGTAGCTTCTTTGCTGGAAAATCACAATGTTGTGAATGTCTCTAGTGATGGCTTGCAAGAGTCAGGACCCTTAAACATTGAAGATTCCTGCTTTGGATCAGACAGCTTGTATTTGTCTTAAACGTTAGCAACAGAGTTCCTTCCATTTATCCCTGGTCTGCAAACATGCCCAGAGGCTTGTCTACTTCTGCAAAGGTTGCTGGTTGCTCCAAGCAAAGCTCTATCCGGATTTGTATCAGAGGTACCATGCGGGCATTGAATGTGGACTCAGCCTTTGCAGGAAAACAAGCAGTGATGTCTGGCTCAGTATTAAAACAACAAGCCTTCTAAATGGTAGAGCATATAAATTAAAGATCCTTTTGAGTAGTTACTCCAAAATTATTCTTCTAATCTACTGAAATGAGTGTTTGACCTAAAACAACCCTTGTTTTTACAAAGCTATGTCAGTTTTAGACCCGCCAGAGGAAAACAGTGGCATAATTATACCATGCAACTGAAATGACTGAGTGGGGAATTGGGACTCCTCAATGGAGCATTGAATTCATGACCCAGGAAGTTGCTTGCTTAAAAATAGCAAGTGATCTTCATTTTTAAGGGTTTTTTTTGGCAAGTATCAGGGCTGACTCTTCACCCATTATGAGTGCAGCAGCCAGAAGCTTTCCACAGCAGGTCAAAGGAAGGGAAGTCTTTTGCTTTTACTGTTGTGCCTGTTTTGGGGGTCCGTAACACTGTATTTTGGCCATGTTACAAAATGCTGTCTTAATGCCTCATAAGTGCCCTCCTTAATGATGCCCTAATCAGCTCAGTGGGTGCAGGCAGGGCAACCCAGGCAGGGCCAGGCTTGGGTGCTCAGGGTGTCATTACTGCGTGCAGTAGGCATATACTGAAACTCAGAAAGATCAAGAAGCAGACACTTCATTTAAGCTTAGGCTTCTTCAGCCTGTAAACTATGTTTTAATAAGGCCACATAAATGAGAAGAACAATGTTACATAAAATATCTTATTTGGGAGAGGTGATTTGAATGCTACCCACGATAGAGAGGAGGAATTTGGAGAGCAGAAGTGTGTGTGAGGGAAAGATAAATGATATGAAGGGCTTTAAGAACCACTCTTGACCTCTCTGCAGAAAAACTTCCGTGATTGCAGCTCAAGGTCTCACTAAGAATCACACTGGGTTCTTTCCTCACAGATTTATTTTTTTGAGGACTTAAAAAAAATAAAATTGAAACAGCTGCCACTGTTATGTGTAAGATTAATTTTTCTGTCTATCCTAGAAATGGAGACTAACCTGTCCTGAGTTTCCCTCCAACAGATTTAACAATTGCGCTCTGACAACAAAAAAAGCAAAAAAAATATATATGCTTTAGCCCAAATGATATTGATCCCAACTGCTGAAGTAATGGTGTTTTCTGAGTAGTCAGAAAACTGACTACTATACAGTAGAGGCTAATTTTTAGTGAACAGTAGTAGCAAAACTGATATGGAAGCATACCAGTTTCTCTGGAGCTTAATATTTTACTGATTCTTCCCATCTGGACCTGGAATAACAAAAAACCCAAACAACAAACAAACACACAAACAACCCCAAACCAACCAACCAACGAAAAACCAAAACCAACCAACCAACCAACCTGAGAAAATGCAAAGGTCTGGATGTCTAAAATCCATGAATACCATAAAGTTGCTGCAGAACACACATCCATGGACACAGAAGCACAAATGCAGGGAATAGGCTGCTTGCCCCTGCAGATGTGAGCATCTCTGCCCAGGAACAATAAACTAAATGCTTTAAATAAAACCAGAACTACTGAGAAAACATCTACTTCTCCAGTATGAAGGTATTTTCTTTACTGTACCTACTTAATCTGAACTAAGTGTATTCACTGAATACACCAGGAGCTGGGCATCTGAGATTAAAATGTGTTTACTTGAAACAAAACAGTAACACTATTAAATAGCTGCTGGTCAGTATTAAAACATAAACCCTGTGTCCTATGACATCAAATCTAGTGCATTGGTTTTCTATTTCGTAACACAAAAATTTTCAGCAGTAGCCTTGACTGTTGCACAAATTTCACCTGACTGCAGTTATCTCCTACAGCATGATTGGTATTTAGGAAGCTCAAGCTAATGTCCTGTAAATTTGAATATATGTAGAGCTGTAAGGTCAAAGGCAGATTTCAAGGATAAAAACATCCCATATATGGGCACGCACATAAGTCTGTTTAAAACAGCAGATGGATATGCTTTAATACAGGCTCTAGGGGCTTGGGGGTGATGCTACCACATCACCCTAATGAAGTAGGATGTAGTTTTGCTGCATGTGGCTTAACTTCAGGAGTTACTGTACCATGCTGGGGGGTTGTTTGCTGCTTCCCGGAGTGGAGGTCGGGCTGACTGTGCAGAAGGCCCTGCTCCTGGCCAGTGCAAGCACAGCTGGGACAGCTCCAGTGCTGACAGCAATGGCTAGAACGGAGCCACCTGCCTGCACCAGAGAGGATTATGGAAAGCTCTGGTGAACAGGAGACAGTTCAGCTGTGAGGTCAGGAGTCAGTAGGGGCATATCGTGCCTTGAGTCTTGCTGTCCCTTCTGAAACAACTGCCTGGCTTCAGCTAAAGATTTCCACTGAGAACCACATGGTTTCTTCAGTCTAAGGCTGGATGCTGGGGATTAGCCAGAAGACGTACTTTCACAGAATTGCTGTGTCCTACAGCCTTTTTTATTTCTAACACCTTTTCCAGTCACACACATTCATTTCCAGCTTCTTATGCCTTGTGTCATTACAATTATACAAAGTGGACACACAACTATTCCCAGCAGAAGGCAATGGGCTGGGCACGTGAAGTCTATACCTGAGTTTCTGCCTTTCACACAACATCAAAAACTGTGATCACTACTTGCTGTTCATGAATCTGGACTTAGATTATTGTACAGATATTACTGGAAAAGAAACCCAGTCCGTGTTTAAAACCATCTGAAAGCTTACTGCTTCTATACTGATTAACTATCTATAAATACTCTACACAAACATCAATCACTGGCTTGTATCAGTGAGATAAAACCTTATACTAAATTATTTAATGGACAGGAAAGACATGACTTTGCTTTACTCTCCAGGACAGAAAACATTTGTATACTTGTCTTGGGGTAGCTGATGTGGTCAAATACATTATGCGATAGGAAAACAGTGGGAAGGTTCATGTCTATAAAAAAGTGCTGATGTTGGATAAATCAATGTCAGTCATTACCACAATCTGCACAGAAAACTATAGGCAATTGAAATATCCACATTTCTGGGTACCCTGTTCTTAATGAACATTGCTAAAGTCTAGTTAGTATCAACTATCTGTTCTTAAAATTATGGCCTCTGGCAAAATCCAGCTTTGTAGGAATAAGGACTGTGCAAGTTCTGCCTTGCTATAAAATACCATGACACTCTAAATACCCTTTTCTTGGCAGGTCTAGGTTTCTTCTGTCCTGAGGCCAACACTGATTGTGGGACTGTGGTCAGTCATCACATCACAACAGACAGGGACAAGGACAGGTTCACAAAATGCAACAGACTTCAACAACTGCACTTGATCTGACTCTTCTTCCAGAGATGAAAGGTTGGTGTGCAGATTCTTTACAAAATACTAAAGATTTCTACAGTGCTAAATACATTGTAATCAGAGACAAAGGAAAGCCACAGCATTTTCACTCAGCATCTGAGGGTGCTTGGATCCCAGCTTTAGCTTTGTTAGCTAAATGGTAAGAAGGATTAAGGAGAAGTTCTCATTTCTCGCCTCAGGGACGTTCAAGTCCTGGGCAACAGCTCCCATCCTTTAATTACAACCCCTCCTGTGCCAGAAATTGTAACCAGAATCCAAGTGTTAGAAAACCAGCCACACAAATATTTGTGGATGCAACATATGAGGAATATCACACACACACACTGGCATCCCGATTTTGATATGAAATGGCACTGGCACACAGTATCAAAACACCAAATGCAACAACATGCACTTGGAATAACCATGCAAGAGGAAGCAAAAAATAAATAAGCAGTTGAAAAGTACCTCAGAAGTAACCTTGCTAGACAGTAATTTACAGGTGTACTGGTAGAAAGGGAAAAGACCAGCATTAGTACATTGAACAAGCATGTTATAACTAGGAAACAAGAACAAATTAAAGAAATTGCATGAACTGGCACATTCCATAGTATAAGGTTTCAAGCAACTTGGGTGTCACAAAAAATATAAATACTGTTATTTTAATGATGTTGCTTGGCCAGTCTCAGTCTTGTTTACCATCAGTGCTTGACCCATTTTCTTGCTGCTTTTTCTCTTTTGCTCATCTGTTGAAACCTGTACTGTAACACATCCTCTGGAAGAAAATGCTCCCTTTCCTGAGCAGTGAAGTTCTTCCAAGAAAAGATGTGCTTGATTTGCCCTCTGTTTCTGAAAGGCAAAACCCACAAGCCCTGGCCAGAGAGGCCATGTTGTAGCCACTGAAGCCAGACATAAAACAGAACATGGTGATACCTGAAGGAGAGACAGGGTACTCTCCTGTCTTTTGGTGTGTCTTATGCAGGGAGAAAGTAAATCTCCGTACATCAGTACTGCTGGTGTGCTCAGTACATGGACTTCCATGGACATCAAACCTCTTCACAATCCCATTCACAAGAACATGGTTGCTGTGCCATGGCACCCTTACTGCTCCCAGTCAAAGAAGTCTCTGGTTCCCCTCACTCACAAAGAGCAATGCTGAGCCACACTCAGCTCTGTGGATGGAATGCTCCAAGTGGCAGCTACCTGTCTGGTTGTCTGTTATGCTCCTTCCCCCACTGTATTTCATGTGTTTTTAAAAGCAGTCCAGTGATTTCTCTTTTTGTTTCTGTAGTTACAAAAATCCTTTTTCCTGAGAACACTGGTCAAATGTTCTCTGCTGACAAATCAAAGCTATTTGTTGTTTAAACAGTAATTGTTTAGCCTGGCATGTAAAATATTATCTCAAACTGACAGTGGTACAAGTGCAGCATTTCTTATTTAAATTATCTTTGCCCCGTCAATGGTGGGAGTTGTTTACCAAAGGAGAGTGGAAAAAGGCAGGGAAATAAAACAAAACACTCCTGTTGGTCTGAGGAAGTTCTCCCTGGCTGCTGCAGGACACAGACCTCTAACAGGATTTTGAGTGTGCAGCAGCAAGAATGTAAACCTTGTTTGGTTTTATGTGGGATTACAGAAGAGAAGAGTGATAAAAAACCCTTAACACTGTGGGACTTCAGTGTGTACTGGGGCTTTGCACATTCATTTGACAGTTCATCCCCCAAAAGGTTCTATACCACAGGGCTGTCTGATAGGCACCAGTGCTATGGCAGCATGTCTTTGGGCAGTCAGGGCCTGGGCAGCTTTAGCAGCAGCAGACAGCTGAGCTGGCATCCACAGCACACCTCTTTGGTCAGACACTGCACAGACTAGCAATCTGGCAAGGACATCAGGGCTCACTTCAAACTGTAGAGAAGATGTGGCAAGTGTGGCCAGCCTGCTTGCCAGGGGGCACACATGCAACTCTACAAGCATCTGAGGAACTGCACTTGGGTAAACTAGCAGAAGGAGTTAGATATAATGACATTTTGCCTATCTTTTGTGTGCTACACCATGCATGAAAAACACTAGGTGGCCATCAGAGCCGTGGGAAAAGATTTCAGCCAGCACCTACCACTTCATGGGCTGGACAAGTCACCTTTGCTCTTCACAGGGATGGAGGAAGAGCACACGGTGAGTGAGAGCTGAGTGTCACCCCTTTAAGCAGAGCCCCTTCTCTGCTGAGCTGAAGTTACCAGCCACCAGACTGACAGACATTTGGTGTGGGACTCCCAAAGACTAGTTCTAGTTTGGACAGTGGAAGTTTTATACTCATCTTTTTTTAATGTTCCTCACAGCTTCTGCAAAGGTCATGAGAATTGTGGTATGTGCCCTACAAGCTTCTGAGGACCCTTCAGGAAGATATCATCTGGGGAGATGCCATACAACAGCATTCACTGGAGCAGGTGGAGCTACCTCATTTCACTGGATGTTTTGGGGAGGGAATGAAAACCAGAGAGTGGCTCCTTCCTAAGATGTGGCCCCAAGATGCCACTGCCAGAACAAGGCATGCTTCTGTGCACAAGCTGGCTTTCTACGTGGCTGTAGGAGCTTGATGAACAATGGAATCTTGTTTTTCAATGGCCTCAGTAGAATAAGGGATCAGAAAATTTCTGGCGTGCACTGGAAATGAATCTACTTGCATTTTAGTTAGCCAACAAAAGTGCAACAGGACCCTTTCACAGTGCATTCCTTCAGATTTTAAGTATCTTATGTTACTGTGCAATATTCACCAGTAATGATTAAAAGCTGCCACACTAGTGCAGTATTCATGTTACAAACCTTCCCTTCTATAACCCTAAATGAGACCTTGCCCTTAATGAACATTACTAGAAAGCAGTTTACTGGAGCATGAGTTCCTTGGCACTAAGGTTATTGTTCTGACATCTCTGGGAAATGCCTGAAGGACTGTGGCTGCTTCACCAAACATGGTGTCCATTAAAGAAGTTCTATATTGCATTTATATCTCACTACCTTCTGCACTCACTGCCCACAGTAATAATGAGTCTGAATAAGACAGCTCATGCTTTGCCAGGAAACAGGTTGTATAATTGTTTCTCCTGAATTTTGATACTTCCAGCTACAAAATTCATAGCTCTTCTTGTTAGTGCTTCTAAAAAGAACACTTTAATTGGGTTAAACTCTACTACTGTTCCCATGGAAGAAAAACAAGTCCAGCAGGAAACACCAAGCTGGCTGTTGAAGGATCCAAGTTTATTTCTGAGACATTCCCAGTCCAGTTCCACAAGGAGTGGTTTTTAGGGAAGTTATTAACTTACAATGAATCCTGAGCACACTGGGATGGGACTTTGTGGTCTACAGAGGTGTGAATACATGCTTGATCCAAAAAGCTCAGAGAGTCACTAAAATAACCCACTGGAGAGTCTTGGTCATGGGTGAATTTACAGAATCTGTCAGTTGCAGTGCAGCTATCCACTGCTCTTATTAGCTAATTTAATGAACTAAAATGAAATTTGAGTGGCCTTTAATATTTGCACTGACATTCCCTTCCTCCCTACTGGCCTGCATTCTTCCATTTCAAACACCTGGCTCTTATAATGTGTTAAACTCCTTACACACTTGCAAGTGTGTTCTGAGCTGATTCTGGTGAAGTAATTTTTTCTGTTATCTGTTGATTCTCACAAGTCATAATCTGTATCACAGAGCAAAATCAAGAAGGAAAACTGCACTTACACTGCTGTCATCCATCCTTTCTCGTCTCTTAGTTTTGTGTGTTTCATAATCCTCCATGAGAGTCTGCATCAGGTTCTTGGGCCGCTGGGCTCCTGCAGACTCTTCAGGTGGAGGGTCTGACTGTGAGACAGAGCCTTCTGTGGTGGGGGATGGAGGAGGCTTGATCTTCTCTATCTTCCCTGCAATGATATGAAAAAGATGACCCAATCTGAACTGAGGACTCATGAGTTGTTTACCAAAGATGACAGCCAGAGAAGCATTTTCAGCATGGTTTGAATGAAGAAACAGTTTGGAATGAAATCTATGAAACAATCTGATAAATCAGGATAGCCATGGACTTTAAAAACACCTTCCCTCTTCCTGCAATCCACTACACCAGAACACTATAAAATCTTTTTACAAAACCTAGACAAGTCACCCAGTAACACAATGCAAGTTTTACTCACCACTATTTTACAGCAGTATCTACTTGAACTACTTCTGTTCCCTCCTACAGGATACATTTCAGTGATTTGGAAGTGTTTTTACGATTCTGGAAGACTGCAAGATGGATTTTGTTCTGGCTCAGTCAATATAGCACACAGAGACCATGCACAAGACATACAAAGATGGCATCTTATTATGCACTGCTGACTTTTTCTCTTTTTCCAGTGCTTTATACCTGCTTTGTAAGCAAGAAAGACTTTGGGTTGATCCCTGGTGCTGCTCTTCCCTGCTGCAGTTTCCTGCAGATTGTATAGGGTACTCCTGGAGGGAGAGTTGTGGCAGAACAGGTCAGGTCTCTGTTCTATAAACAATTCATTCCAAGAGGTCCCTTCAGTCTCCTGGTTGGAGGAAGTCAGAGAGAAGTCAGGTTTTTCTCTGACTGAGCCCATTTCACCCCCTCGAAGCCTGTTTTAGGCACAGTGACTCCCGAGGTGGGCAAAAGTCACATCAGAAAAACGAAACCACTGCCATGAGCTACAGGAGAGCTCAGGGCGTGGACAAACCATGTTTCTTTGAGAAGAACTGCCTCCCTTTCTGGTCCCTTGGCACTGATCTGGGGTGAGCCACCCACTTTGTCCTAGTGGGAACAATGAGGTCATGGGAATAATGTGCAGGGATTCTCAGCTATGACAGGAGAAAGCAATACTAAACCAAAATCAGATTTCCTTTTCCACAGGACCACTATCATGAAATAAGACATTTCAACAAATTGGGGGGGGGGGGGGGGGGGGGGGGA
>JAWWEE010000085.1:21940419-22043843 GCA_035221455.1 Xenops minutus | reverse complement strand
CCCCCCCCCCCCCCCCCCCCCCCCCCCCCCCCCCCCCCCCCCCCCCCCAAGAGAGAAGAATACCCTCTGCAAACCTCATAAAAATAAGTGAAGTAATCAGAAGGATCATGCAGATTTTCATGAAACTTTTTGCTGAGACAAATGAAAACCATAGCTGCTCTTTCCAAAAGCATCATGACAGTGGCAGCCACTAGAGAGCAGCCTTGAAACCTCCGGTAAAAATCAAAAGGATTTATTCTTGAAGGAAGAAGTGAAATCTGAGTTGATACTTAAGGGGTGTTTTTACAAGAAATCCCCTGGCCAGGCTAGTTTCATTTCTGATCAGTGATGAAAAACCCAGCATGACTCGTTTCTTGTTAAGGCTTAACTTAAGCTGGGTGGTGTAGGGACGAGGCTGAGAACTCATCCTCCTTAATTCACTCTACTAGAGACTGGAAGGGAAGTTTCTGTGGGTCCAAGTTCTTCTCTCCACAGACAACCAGGAGTTATGTTGCCAAAGCAGAGGCTAACAGCAGGTCCTGAGATGCCGAGCTGCACCCATGAGTGACTGCTTAGCCAGAGAGAGTAAAAACTACTGTCACCTTGCCAATTAAGTCTAGAGGGTAAAAAAGAGTGGTGAAAATAAAAGGCCTGATTGAGGGTCAGACGTATTCCTGTATTTCTGCATTCTTACATTAGCAGTTGCCTTACATGTTTGCAAGTAATGCAGGAAGACTGAGGCTTCTCAGATGTCGGCCCAACTTCTGCTTTCCCTCATGGATGCAGACACATCACAGGATGCTCAGACCTACAGAACAAACCTAATGCCTAAAAAGAGCTCCTTCTACTCCACTTCCCCTGGAACACAATTTACATTGTAGTTTTTGAGGACCTACATTTTAGAAAGGGGATATCTTCAAGGAGATCCATTCCCCCTGGTTGGAAGGCCCATCAGTTCTTGTATTCATATATTCACGTAATCATTAGTGTTGGAAAATACCTCCAAAATGATTTGGTCCAACCTTTGTATTGTATGTATACACAAATAATATATGCATACATTTTATGTATATGTACACATATATGTATACATGTATAAAAGGCTATAGCCTGCCAAATCTACATGTACACATTTACTTTTTACTTACGGATGATGTTGCCATTTTTTAAGACATCTGCATAGCAGAGAAAACTATTCAAATTAAGACAGTTCAGCAACACAGACTGTGATAAGAAACCAGTCTGTGCTGGAGTCAGAGGATAGCTGAGGTAGGAAAAAAAGAAAAAAAAGGTCCCTTCTGATAATACAGAGCCTCATTACCACTTCAGCTGCTATGTGGGCTTCTTTGCTCTTCTTAAACACCAGGTGAGCAACACAAATATGCAAAAACACAAACAAACATTAAATAAAGAACCTCTCAAATATCCTCTCACTTCACAGACATTCTCTGCTGCAGAGGGAATAAGGGATCAAATGACAAATGAGCTGTTAAGGCCCTACAAGAAGAGTTCAGGGGACTGATGAGCACTCCAGAGGAATCCTTGAGGAGAATCAACTCTGCTTTTTTTCATAGCAGTGCCTATAAAGGGATAAGGAAACAGCAATTTCCATAAACATTTCTGGTCTAGTCTTTCTCAAAATTCTGATTTTAAAAAGGATTTCATGCATATGTTATATGTGCACGTTATATGTGTTATATTTGATCCTTATTCTTTATATGCATATAAGGCATTAACAATTTTGTGATGGCCACAAATATTAAAAATATCTTGCCCCAAAGTGTCTGCTTCTCCTACCACGCAAAAAGTAATTTCAGGCTACAGGTGAACCTGAGAAGCTTCCTTAGTATATGTATTTATTAGTAAAAAATAGAAGTTGAAAATGTTGTTCAGGCTGAAGTGGCTTCTCTGACAAAAGCTTTAGTATCACAGCTGCCACTCAGAATAACCAAGTAGGGAGAAGAAAGGAAAGACAGCACACACACACATCCCCTCCTCACTATTTGGAGTAAACAGTTACCTAAAATTTAATGGTATCTAAATGCTTTCATCTCTCAACTGCAACTCCCACACTGGGCTTATACCACCCCCTGAAATTCTCTCATGTAGTGAAAGCTGAGGACAACAACATCAACTGAGAACAACAGAAGATGACTACTTGGTGGGCAGCTCTTCTTGATGGGTGTGCAAGTCAGTCTGAGTGCCTCCAGATGGGTGCAGAGAGTGCAACATATCTTCTGCCTCACCTGACAATGCTTTATTGACAAGCACCAGAAAGGCAGATGTGGCAGCTTCCCAAACCTTCTCTCAGGCATAGCTTCTGGTATTAGGGATATCCCCATGCCTCATTATGAGACAGCAAATACTCACAAAGGGTTTCTCTCCAACTGAAAAGCCTTCACTGAACCAAAACCTCTGTAATGATTTCCACACCTCCTTTGATGAAAAGGATTACTTAAAGCTAGGCACTGTAAGAAGTTAGATACAAGTTCTTCAGAGTCTTAAGTTACTCCTAATAAAAGGAACATGGGAATTACATCACCAAACTTACGCTGGATCCTCTTGTGTCACACTCTCATGATCCTGCTCTTATAAACTATCAGACAGCCCCAACTGCTCTACCCAGGAGAGATGCTGTACCATCTGCACATAGTGTGAGGAAACCACAGGCTTGCTATGCAGCTGCTCATGCTATGCCAAGTGCAGCAGAAGGTGCTGCAAAGTGACACAGGAAATGTCCAAATTGAAATAGAGCCCCACAAATATTTTGGGATCCATGATGACTATCCATTTAGCCATGCCCAGATACTTTTTTGGTCTTTCTTGAGTTTCCTCACGCAGAAACCCCAACTTTTTGCAAAAGAGTTTGCATAGTTCTTCATCTTCACCTTTACAGAAGTATCCTGGAGAAGCTCTTTGTCCTATGTGCACATTCCAATGAAATTACGCTGTGTCCAGTGGTCAGTGATGGAGTGATCCATGATCTGAGATGGGTTAAAAGGCTGCTTCGAAGCACCTCAAACAACTTTAAAGGGTACTTGCTAGTACTACAGAGGTTTATTACTAGAAAGCTTTTTGGATTGTGCTAGGTGGTTGGCAGACAAACTGAGTCTTACAGTCAGTTGTATGAAAGTTTTATCTCAGGATGAGTAAAACCAGTCTGTGTGCTATCTGAAATAACCAGCAGTTACTTCACACATATGTCCATATGTATTGTGTTGATCTTCCACACTTCAGTTAAATAAATCACAGTGCAGTTCACTGCAGTGCTTTTCTGTGGTTTGTGGTTCTGTTATCCACCTAAGTATCCACATGGTTCAAAGCAGTAAAGAGGAGCAGGAGTAATAAACAACCAGGGAACACCTGGAGTCCTAGTACAGCTACTCTGCCCAGACCACCACCTAAAAACAACCTGATAGTCAGGATATAGCTAATTAAGTTAATTATAGCTCCTCAAAAGAGTTCTGGTGGGTTTACACTTCCCACTTACGGATTAGGAACAGATTTTTCAAATTTAGACTTGACCCCTTAATCCCTTTCTGCTGATGTACCCTGATGCTGGAAGTGCCAATTCTTTCTTTGGGAAAAGTCATTTGCTGACAGAAGTACTTCTGTTTCTTCTTTTTTATTGTTAGTGGTAGATTACTATTATTTTTCTTTGTGAAACTATGTATTCATTTTACAGTACCAAATACATTCTACTGCATATTCCTTACTGTGTCCACCAGAAGCAGGTTTTCTTCTGTGCTCTGTAAATCACCTCTGTAACTGGCTGTAATAAAGCTTTACAGTTAGACTTTACTGCCTCTGATGAATTACATTTTGCCTCTGTTTTTGCAAATATTTAAAAGATCCTTTAAATATTACAAGGAATGCTTCTGCAATCTTGCAAGGGATTGCATCCTTAATTTTAAGGATGACTGCAAGCTTTAACTGCAGTACAGCTGGTAAAGGGACATTAAGGATGAGATGAGCTGAGGTTATGCACCCTGCAACACTAAGGGTGCTGAGCTGACATCCTCCACTGAGAGCTATGCTGAGTACATAATCCTGTTCAGAAAGCACCAAAAGTAGAAGACTTAAGAATTACTTTGGCAATGCTCTTTCTGGTTTTTTTTGATCAATGACATTCTTAAACATTGCCACATACTCATCTTTTCCTAGAAATTATTTCTTTGCCTTGTCACCAGCTGCAAAATGCAGTAGCTTGAGTCATTGGCTAATAGATCAAATTTTCTTTCTTGCACATGTGTCAGTCAGACATTTAAAGGAAACTGTCTGGAGTGATTCATTATAAACAGAAGTTTGTAATTTTCTCCAGAACCTAACTTAGAACAAACATTTTTACAGACACAAAGTAAATGCCTTGTTGCGTAAAGTAGAAGTACACGGTTTTCCCAAATGCTCCATTAAAACAAGTATTAGCGCCAGCAGCACTTCCAACACTTGTGAGTAAACCGGGATCATTATCAGCCTCATTTTGAGTACTTTCAGCTACATCAGATGATGCTGTTTTTGAAAGCAGTCTCGAGCACACCTTTATGCAATGAATCCTCCTAGCTGATGTCTATGGTGCTCTGTATCTCACATCTTGTCTGATATTACTCAAAACACCTCGGATTAGAAGTGGTCCCTATAAAAATGCTGTTCTATAGTAATTCAAAGAAATGATTGACACCTGCTACATTTTTGGGCAAAAAACCACAGATTAAAATAATCCTCTCTGCATAAGAAACAAACCCAAGTATTATCTATTTATGTGCTCCATAACACTCCAAGTTCACAATGATACTGTGTAATGGACTAAATCTAGATCTTATTCAAGCTTGTCATGATTTTCAAAAGAAAATGGTCATCACTAGCTCACATCTACACCAGTGGAAATAAGGGCAGAATGTAAGTACTCTGGGTAAAATGACTACTTCTTCCTAACGAACACTATTAATAAACCTTTTAAGTACTTGCAAAGCATATGTAGATACATGCTTATAAAAATCATTACACAGAAAGAAGCCTCCTGGTATATGTTTCTAGTTTATTTATATTTTTTCTGTGTTACATTAAAAAGGCATGAGTGCTCGATTTTATTTCTTGAGAAGGGGAAGAGGGAGAGAAATATGCTCAACTGCAATGGATGTCACCACAAGAATCCAGAAACTGCAGTCAGAGGACTTCTACTGAATCTATTACGCATTTTGTTTGTGTTCTCTGTTAATTTAGTAGTGAATGACACCAGTTGAAATACATGGCAACTGACGGCTCTGAAGATCATTTTACAAGACAAAGTTCATTAAGGCCAAGAAAGACCTGAAAACAGAAAATAAAATATACAGAAAAAGAAATCTGATTCAAAAACCCCAAATCTGTAAATCTCCACTTCCTTTTCCCTTCCTTAATGATGTGCAGGAGAACAGAAAGGCTGCTAAGAAAAGCCTGGTATGTTTGTCTTTCCAACGGAAAAAACTTCTGCTGTCCTTCCTTGAGATAATCCTAGGTTTCAGTGGGTGGTCTGAGCAGCAGAGACAGACATGTCATGCTACAATACGGGAGGGGATGAATAGAGCCCAGGGTTTAGTAATAATCAGCTTCTTAAGGTACTGTTGTACTTCACTTGTGAAAAACCAGAACCTTCCACAGGTTTGCTCCCAAACTGCATGGCTGTCCCATGCAGTCTTCCTGCCTGCAGTTTCCAGGCAAGTCATCACCCTCCCACCCTCTGCAAAACTATGTTTTCATTCAAAAATGACATAAATCAAAAGCATACCTCACCCTTCAATCACGTTTCACTTCCCCTCTGACACTTTGGGCTCTTACCTGGTGCAGTTTTGTAAGACACAGTTCTGGTGGGCATGGGTGGTGCACTCTTTGTAACAGGGCTTGGTGCCATTTGCAGACCTTGCCGCTGCCTCTTCAGCTCCTCTTCTCGTTCCTGGGCAGCTCTGATCTCTTCTTCTATCATTGACAAAGTTCTCTGTTTCCTGGACCGTAACTTGAAAGGGCCCACGGTCACTTCAGGCTCCTGTGTGGCCAGGATGGAGGCAGTGCTCCTAAGCTCAGCTGCCTCTGAATACTTGCTGAAATAGCTGACTTCATGCTTGCCTTCCTCCACAAGGAATGGCTGGCTGGCTGAGTACATGGGTGACTGCTGCAAACTCTTCCCTTCCCTGAGTCCTGAGTCTTCCTCTTTTGAAGTCTTTGGTATGGTGTCCCTTTTTTCTTGAACTGGTGAAGACACCTGGGGTGGCTCGAACACTGGGTTCTGGTGCTCCTTGGAGGCTGGAGCTGGCCCAGTGGTGGCTGGCTGCTCTTTGACTGACGTATCTTTCTCTGCTGGGATTTCTTCTTCCTTAGAGTTTCCTTTATCCACCTGCTCAACTATGGCTTGTTGGATGGCATTTTGAACCAGCAGGCCAGCGTGGTACTCCAGCTGGTCATCCATCAGCAGGCAGTCTGCCAAGGCAGAGGAGGGCGAATCACAGCCTGGGTCACTGAAAGACTTGGAGATGCCTTCACCTTTGCTCTCTCCTGGAGTGTCAGCCTGCGGGGTCTGCGGCAGGGAGAAATCTGCCAGTGAACTTTCCTGCAGGGCGCTCATAGTCTCATTCGAGGCACCACTGTCACTTATGTTATCCATGCTGAAGTCATTGGAAAGGGTCTCTAAGACGGTGGTATCCTGAGACCTAACAGACAAATCATCCAAACCGGAGTCAAGCTCCTCTGGAGGGGAAGAGGCGCTGCCTGGCTTTGGAAAGTGGTCTAAAATTCCCTGTCCATCATCCTTCACCATTGTGAAGACCGCTCTTGCACTCATGAATTCTCCATCTTCCGCCCACAGTTTTGAGGCTGGTCCAGCTCTGGGGCTATCACCAAATGGTAGCTCTCTTGCTGTGTCAGCAGTGGTAGTCTGGGCACTTTTGTCGTCTTCTGAGGTACAGGAGACTTTCTGTGCTTTGACAACAGGGGCATTGTTACCCTCAAGCTGTCCTGTTTGCCTGCACACTGAAACAGGTCTTGTCACAGAGGACACCGGCTTCTCCACATATGGAGAATTGAGGCTTTTGTAGAAGGGTTTGATGGAGAACATCTTGGGTGTTCCCGACCGCTTTGGTGGGACCTGACCCTGAGATGGACCTGAATGCTCCATCAGCTGGAACTGCTTTCTGGCAGCCGAGAAGTCAATTTGCTCTGTGACAATATCCTCTTTCTTTATATTGATTGGCTCTGGGGGTACAAAGGAGCAGCTGACCTGTTTTGGGGATGTTGGTGTTGCACCTTGCTGCTGCTGTCTCTCCTTGCGCTCCTTGTACTTCTTGTGAGACTCCAGATGATCTTCATCCAGTTGATCCTCCAGGGGCTTCTCTTGGGGAGGGTTCCACCATTTGACAGCAATGTTGGGGTTCTTCTTGACAGCCTGACTTTTAATGAGTTCCCTTCTTTCCTTTTCAAGTTCCATCATTTCTTCTGATGGTCTCACTTTGCGGACTCTGTATTTTTCCTTCTCTTCCTCATCTTCAAAGAGCTTTGAGGGCTTTTTGTCTTCATGAAAGGCTCGCAGTTCAAACTTTGCCTCTTTCTTAAGGGTTGTAAGAGTTGTTTCTCCATCCTTAGAGGATCTTCTAGAACTGTTTGAAGAACTGGGACTTCCTGGCACCTTCAGACTCTCCCTAGTGTCTTCTTTCACCCCACTCAAGGAATGGCCATTAGATTTCAGGTTCTCATCTGTTATGCTAACTTCACATGGCTCAACTTCCAAGGGCGCCTGCTTGTCAGCTACACTTTCTTCCCTTTCACTGGGTACTGACTCTTTACTGACATTAGCAGACACTCCTGAGGCATCCATAATGGAGACTGCACTTGGCTCAGGGGAGGATGTCCCATTAAAGGTACTATCTGCAGCAGAATCGCAGCAATTTGCCTCCAGCACTTCATCTAGGTATCTGATCTCTTTAGCAACTTCACTGTCCAGAGATTCATGCCTTTCCTTAAGTCCATTGCGGCTGGCAGCAGGGGGAAAAAAGTGGGTTGGATTGTCTATGGGATGTGGTGAAGCCACTGTGGTGATGCTTTTGTGTTCAGAAACTGGAACTTCAATTTCCATTTTCTCTTCTTTCGTAGCAAGCACAGCAGCTGGCTCCAAGAAATTGGCACAGTTTTGGTCTCTGTTTTTTCTCAACCGGATGTCATCCTCAGGGATTCTGGAAGATTTCTAAAATAAAAGAACAAAACTACAATGAAGTCCTAAAAAACCCATTCAATTTTTTTAAGAGTAAACACCATCTGAAACACAAATCCTAGTACTTCTTAAACTTGAGATTAAAGCATTCCCTCAGAGTGTGAAAAAGGCAAACCATTAAAACAAAAAGTCGGAACTTACATCACTGTACGCTGGAAAAGGTATTAAAACAATGACAACCTTGGATTTAAGGATCTCCCATCTGCTTTCCACCCTCACTTTGCCTTTATTTCATGCCTATGTCTTGGTCTGCATCTAGGAATGAGCACTGTGTTTCCAAGTTAATACTGACTTAACTTGGAAAGTTTAGATTCTTCAAAGACTTACACATGCAGCACACAACACACCTATTATCTTGGTATTTTAAAAATGCTTTCCACACCTAAAGGAAACCCCACAATCCTTCTACAGATGAAAACTATTACTGACCCTGCTTCGCAGAAACAGATGCTAATGTGCAGGAAAGTGATTCATATCAAGTTTGGAAAAAGGATGTGGAAGGGAATGCTCATTTCTCAGTGGGCTCAATCCTGGTCATCAAACAGAGGATAGAATTACATGGTGTTGAGAAGACATGGGTATCTTTCTCCAGCCCACACGGAAACCCACACACAACTGGACCTGGGAGACAGGAAGCATCTGCAACTCCCATGGCATGAAGACCACCACAAGCAGCATGACAGGGACAAGAGTCACAGTCTCCTCCCTCCCACTTCTTTGATCTGCAGTGCAGATGCACTGGATTCACATTTCTCCCTGGTGTGTTGCCTCTGCTTAGAAGGAGGTTAGTGAAAGAAACACTATTTATGTTCAGGTACAGGCAGATTTAACTGGTCAAACAAACTACTGAACTTTTTTGTGAGTAAAGCCTGAAGGAACTTCTGATTAGGTTGGCAACATGTCAATCAATTTCTCAATAATTCTATACTGCTAAAAGGGAAAAAAGAAAATACCCAAAGAAAAGGACATTTTAAACGTCGTTCTTCAAAAAAAAACTTGCTAACTCTTGCTAACTACCTAAATCATGAAAACCAAAAGTGATGCATCTATTCACTTTGATTAACCTTTTAAAACAGAAATGTGCTATCTGAGGTCTCTGTCTCCTGTGCTCCTAGTACCTCCATACCATGGAGCCGGGAACAAACCCCTGATGGTCCCAGAGACCGCATTTACTAATGCATGTCTACTTCCATCACTGCTTTAATGTACGAACCATTTTGGATCACACTATATTTGGATATTCAAGTTACATAACAGAACCACAGGTGCAGTGTTTTACCTAAATCTCTTGGTGGGTAAGAGCCTATCCTCTCACCACAGCTGTCATCCAGAGCTCACAATTAAGCCACATGCACATAAATGTCTAATCAGGGCATGCATTTGTGACAGCATGTAACTCTGGAAGTGCATGTGTCTCTACAATTAGTGTGGCACATGTAATTATGTAGCAAAACAGACCATTATGCAGTAAAAACTCTGAGGAAATATTTGCTACTTATTAGAGGAGGTTTTCTTTGCTAGCGATTAGTAACTGAGCAAAAAGACGGCTCCTGCAATGACAGAGAAGCTAGTGAGGAATGCTAGAAGAGGAAAAAATATGATTAAGAAACCCACATAGTTTTCTTCCTCAACACATTCCGGCAGAATCTGGGGACAGCTTTATGAGGTCATGGCAATGGAAGTATGTTCCAGATGCTCCTGTGAGGAGCAGAAGTCAATGTACTGATGAATTACCTTTAGAAGAGAACTAAGACAACTAAGGATAGAAGCAGCTGACAAAAAAAAGCTTTTCAAGACAGTCCAGGCCACAGAGCCTGCCCAGGATAATTGGCTAGGTGTGGGAAAATGGCACATGTCAGGATGAGAACAGCACGGGCAGGAGGAGGCCCGGAGGAGGAGGGTGGTGGGACACACATAGACCCCCTGCCTCAGCTGTTTGGTAGAAGAAAGCAAGCTTTCCAGGGGGCTGTTCTAGCTCCTCAGTGATAACCCTGCACCAGCAGCTCTGTATTTGCTGCCTACAGGGAGGAAGTTTTTCAGAGCCTGCACCATTACAAAGACCTGTGAATGGGAAATGGGCTGCATTTAATCCTAACTGTAGTTAGCAATACAGCATTCACAGTGGATTCCCTTATACTGCTCATCTAGACACAGATTTTCCAGAAGTTGTTATTACATTTACCCAATCTCTGAATGTGCATTCATTTCTGCTTAAGTCAAGATGCAACTGGGTAATTAATGTCACTTCTACAATGCTGCTGCCCTTTAGTAAACTAGTTATTAGCAGCTTAGAAAATTATTAGCATATTTTCTCTTTGGCTGAATTCTTCATCTACAAAAGCGTAAGTGTTTGGGCAATCAGTTCTTTTAGAAGGAAAAAAAAAATGTGGGTGTGCTACTAGCAAGACCCAGCAAACATACTGCCAGTGCCTTCCTTTGTTTGATGCAACACAAAATGCCTACAGAACAAGTGGGCGGCAATCCTTCTGAACCACATCAACATTCTTCTGAAGCAACAGTGGCAGTAGTGGGGAAAAGATAAAACTAAAAAGTTTTATGGTTTTAAAAAACCTAAAACGGTTTCCTCATTACAGGCTTCTACAATCACTCCAGCCAAGTTTCAGGACAGCCTATGATTTTGTTGGGCTCCTGGCTTCATTACCATTGCCAACCTTCCATTTCTTCAGCTTTCATCTTCTTTTGGAAATGGTCCCATACTTCATCTGCTTTTCCTCCACTGCTTGGGCACTGAACCAGTGTTTTGTTCAACCCTTTCCCCTCTGCTCTTGGATCTGACTCTTGGGCCCACCATAACTCAAGCAGTTTTAGTACTAAACACACATTTGCACGTGGTTGAGTGGCTAATGCATACCTCCTTGCTGATATCAGCCATCTTCTTCTTCAGCTACTGTCTTGGCCTGCCTCTTTTATGTCTCTTTGAAAATGAGAAGGAACCAAATGATGGATTTGTTATGAAGCTGAATCTGGCAAACCTTCAAGAGAGCAGCTGCTTTCATTCATATCACCCTTTGGTCACCAGTTGCCACCTGTGTAACAGATGGAGCTAATCCCAAACACTGCAAAGATAGAAAAGTCAACTGCACCTCTGTGCTTCCAGACAGTCCCCCATCCAGTGACAAAACCCCTGGTCAGCACAGGTATTGCTCCATGCTTGCTTAGCCATAGCAAGTATGTCTTTAGACAAGTCATTTTCTGTGAAAGGATGGTATGATGTGAAGTGCTGCTGTTCATAATGACCAAGAAAAACTAGAGTTTTATAATGTGCTAGCACCTATCCCTCACAGCTCATATTCCCTACCACACAACAGGTGCTCAGACAGGTGCCACCATCCCACCCCATCCCCATAGGGAATGGCAGCCCAAACCACTGTGGTGGCTTCCATTTCACAATGGCTCATGCACTGCCTTCGTCCCTCCCATGGCAGGCTCTCATGGGGCAGCTGCCATCCTATTCACCTCCAAAAACATGGTGATCTCTCATCACTGCAGGGACAATGCACCAGTGGAAACCTTTGCAGAAAGCAGTCTGAAGAAATGGGCCAAACAGTTTGTGTTTTGGAAAATTCCTGTTCGGGTGAGGTAAGAGAAAGCAGTAGCTAAAAAAAAACACCTTCAAAAAGTCCCAGAACTGGGACACAAAAGCAGGGATGCAGATGATGATGTGGAGTTCAAGAAAAGAAAGGAGATTTCTACTCACATTACCTACATAAACCATGTATCTTCATTAAAAGAAAACCAAAACCAAATCCAAACCCAAAGTGTTGTCTTGCTCCTGTGTGAAAAGGTCTCCTTTTTATCACACAGTAATTTACAATGACGTCTGAAGGTTTTAAAACTATTATGCAAAGTGCTGTTCAAAAAAATTACAATTTTTCACTTAATGAAATAAAATTCAAGTTTCAGAAAAAAATAAATCTCCAAACCCTGTCATCAGATTTGGAACTTAAGACATGTTGGCACTTCCTTAAATAGTTCCAGTCATAATCCTACTTGCACACAAAAAGCAAGACCTGGTCTGTTCCTCTCACAGTGCATTACACAGTGTCTTCAGTACACAGAACAAAACAATTTCTGATGACTAAAATGTGTTGAGTGTCATAATGACACTCTCCATAAGCAGCTATTTATGCTCCTCAGTGGCTATTTGGAGGTAGCCAGACAGTACAATCTTTGCTTTATGGAATGCTGGCTTGTCTCCTAAGCACTTCAGAAATCACAAGGGTACGCTTTAAACATCAATGCAACTTCATACTACCTCTCCCAAAGATGCAGTGAGGAGCTCTTTTGGAATACAGACACTAATAAGAGATGTGGGGATACAATGCCCAAGAAAGTGGTTACTTGAAGAGCTTGCTGTGTGACATTTTCTAAGTGGTTTTCTTATTTCCTTTTTTGAAAAAATCTGTTTCAGAGAAGTTATGATTGCATTTGTTCAGAAAACACATGAAAGGCTTTGCAATATTCTTCTTCATTCCATCTGAGCCACAGGCTCCCCATGTGATACACTATAAAGCTCTTGTATCAAATCAAACTCCCATCTTATTTTGCTGCTGTAATAAATTAAAGATGGATAAACACAGCTCAAAAATGAATGCCTTAATGATAAACATATACTGTATGGTAGGATATTTTAATGATGAGCACATAATCATTTGACACTGTATTTTTCCAAATGTGCCTCTACAGCTCCAGTATTTTCTGTGCCCTCAATGACAAATAGCTTAAGTTTTTCTTGTACAAGTCAGGATCCAAATTTGGAATAAACTTTACTACTTCCAGTAACTCCAAGGTATGTGAATGGGCACCAGTTTTCTACAGTAAGGAAACCACCTGATCCTATATGCCAGTTATTTTCTCTCGTTTTCTGAAAATATATATCTAATCTCTCCATTAAGAATTTACAACCCTAATGACTGGATTTCAATTATTGCTACAGTATCAAGGAAAACAACTATCTTCCTCCTTTAATTTTTGTGCAGCTGTTGTAAAAAAGCAACAATAAAAGGCTAACTACTTTTTATGAAATATTTTGATTCCTGCAAAGAACTGTAATTGCATGAAACATCTATATGGAGAAAGTTATTTACGCAGAAATTAATAATTAGGACAAAAGGCCGCTAACTTCTAAATGAAAAGGACTATCACCTCTGATAAAGAAAAAAGATCGTAGAGTTTATCAGAGTATGATGGTTACACAGCTGGTAGAAGGGAAAGCAATATATATTCAAGTGGTATAGACTTGGCTACTACCCTGTGTGGGGCTGGTTAGCTTTGTGATGAAGCTCTGTTCAGTTCTACAGTAATCGAGATACAACAATTACAGAAAGCTGTGACTAAACTTTCTTTCAGAAAGTGCAGCACTGTTTGGTACTGTCACAGTCCACACTCACACCCATGCCCCCCTTTCTATCAGCCAGACACAGGGAGAACCAGTGGAGCTTCAAGCATCCAAGAGATTGGTGATGATTTCAGGTACCAGCACCTGAATTCAAAAGGCCATTCTCATATTCTCTACACTGCTGGCTTCTTGTAATGTAGGTCATCCTGACAGTACAACTGAATTAGAGTGGTAAATGCATATATAAGAATGCATTTCATCCAGAAAAATGTATTTTTATCATCACTCTCATCAGTTCAAATCCCACTTGTGACGGTACTTTCAGTTCCAAAACGATTTCTACCTCAAAAGAAAAATGTGCCCAGTATTTTCCGTATTGCCTCACTCCCTTCCCTGGGACAGAATGAGGAGACAGTGCACCCTGTGAGCAGCCATAGGAAACAAACCAGTGCTGCAGAGGGACAGCACTAGACTCAAGGTCAATACAAACCATGTTAGAGTGCTAATCAACCACACCACCACAGATGGTTAGTACTTTTTAACTTTGTTACATGTTTTTCGTAAGGCTTACTTTTCTGGGTTTGTCTTGAAAATCTGCCTTTGCTGAAACAAGATTGAACACTTCCAACAGCTGGGATACTTGATTTAAAAAGGTTGTGGTGCCAAGTCACTTAAAATGGCTAATACGATCTGCTGAAGCAGCCTCCAATGTTATTAAAGAAGTGCCACAGTTTGCTGGGGAAACGAAGTGCACTGCATCCAACTAACGTGTTCACACTAACTGTGTGTAAATGCAATTGGAAAATTGTCCTACTACCTGGCAGGGAATACCATGCATGATACAATCCTTAAGGAATAGAGGGAGAGTTTCTTCTGCAAAGCTGATGGTCACAGATGAGGTCCTGTACTATGAACTATCGCAATTGCAGAGTCCACCTGGACTTAGCTAGTGCTGGTGGATCTGAGCTAAGAGCTCTGTTTTTAGTAGCACTTCCTCACACCCAGTCTCTGGTTTGATGTTAAGTAAAAGAGAAGAAACCCCAATCGAGTAACGACAGGAAAATGTTCAGCTTAACAGAGTGTCCAGTACAGATACTGAGTTGAGAAGAACACAACTTTTGAAGGTGTGCATCAAAAATCAGTTTCACAAAATCCTGCAGTTGAAATCTGCACAGCACATGTCAAGGATGGAACAATTGCTCCGACAAACCATGATCTAATCCCAGCGGGGAGGGGAAAGGACGCTAAACTAAGCCTTGCTCTTAATACTCTCTAACCCATCTAGATAATGTCAGCACAAGGAAAGAATGACCTTTACGGTTGCTTGCACGAAAGAAACAATGAGACAAGGGGATTTCCAAAATTCCTGAGTCTTTTCACTGGGGGCAAGAGGGTTCCTGTTCCATTTAAAGAATGCATCTACAACCCTCCTATGTAAATGAGAGATCTGGAGAAAAATAATGGCATATTAATCATTCTGGTGCATGAGAAAGGGACCTCTGGAAGAAGGAATTTGGGTTAGACAGGGGCAGAAGGAAGGCAGTTAACTGAGAAAAAAGGCTGTGCAGTTCACTTGGTCTCAGAGCATCATTAACAGATGTGAGGAACAGAGATAAACCTGCTGTAAACATACAAATAGGTTTTCTGAGATATATTAGTATTAGAGGCTTCTGATGATACAGATTTTTTCACTGGTTTATACAATTCTGTAAATCTGTCATAAATGGCAGCCTAAACTGCATTTTCTGAACAAAGATACAGGATTTCTATGCTGCAGCTCTTTCACTTACTTTCAAGGGCAATACAGTCGGCACTGAAGTGCTTTAACAGAAGCAACTACTCACAAACCTTTTAAAATAAAGACTAAGATAATTTTTCACCTTCATTCACTTCATTGCATCAAAAATGCCAACTTTTGGAGATCATACTGCTTTTGACCATTTCCAAAAGCCTAATTGATACTTTCTGCACTTCTGAAATCCATGGCTGTTCAATACCAACTGGAGTTTGACAGGAGTGCTGCTGCAGAGGCTATGTTGGGTTCAAGGAGCAAATTATATGCTCAGAAACATAAGGCTAAACACCTGTTTGACGACTGAAGCAGGTTAAGAATTATTATTGATGTTTTGTCTTCATGAGGAGCACTTGCTACAGCTGCTCTCATCCATTAGATTAAGACCCATCACAACAAAATCTCCTTAAATGAAGGTATGCCAACGTAACTGTGCACAGTGAAGTGTGTCTCACTCAATGGTAGCCTGCTCTGCCAGGAGCACAAGGAGCAGGACAGTGTTTATTCACTGCAGGCAGTGAGCCGTGGGAGGGTTAGTCTGAGGGCTCCACTGGCCAGCTGGCTTGAGCACTCTATGGGTTGCTTTCTTCACAGTTTTTCAAGGAAATGACGTTATTTTAAAACTAGGGACCCCTAAAACTCTTTATTAAAAGAGTGCATGTACTGGCTTAGAAAGGTCCCAGTCTATAATCAGCTTTACTCAAAATGTATTTTAGGCTGTTAACTCCAGAGTCAGGCAAAGGCAGCTCACTGGAACATTATAAAAAGAAAACTGGAAGGACGTGAAGAAAGGGTATCTAGCCTAGTCCTAGCTCCAAAATCACTTGCTTTATGTAAATCAAGAGGGGGAAAACATGACGGTGATCAAAGGATGTAAGTGAAGCCTCTGCCAACAGCTGTTACACAAGTGGGGAGAGAAGCTGCTTCCAACAAGAGCCTGGCACACCACCTCCCCTGAGTCATGCTCTCCAATGTGTCACCATGCCCAAAGTTCATCAGGGAACTACCACACAAAGATGTTTTCACTCTAGTCTCTTTTTCCAGAAATGCACCATGGATAAAACCATGCATTTGGGGTACAAACTGGAGATTTTACAAAAGAGTCAAAACCTTTTAACTCTGGTGGAGTGCAATTCACAGGGTTCTTTCTCTAAGGGCTTGAATGTAATTTAACTTTCTGGGTGGCAATCAAAGATACACATCCACAAAATGAAACCTGCTGTCATTAAACGATTAATCCAATGTAGCCAGAATGATCAGGGGACTTTGCCATACCACTTCAAGAAACATCCAGCAAATAAATAATACTTAACAGAAAAGTTAGCAAGAAAAAATAAATTGAAACTATTCCAGGATCTACAGAAGAGTTTTTCTAGTAAGAGGCCAAGTGTGTACAGTCTGTAAGAAGGAGGATGTTGCTAAATTCTCCACATGCCATTGCTGTCCCCAGGCTATAAATATGACCTACCATGTGAGTGTGGTGCTGTGAACAGTTAGCAACTTCATCTAAGCTTTGCTTGTAACACCAACTAAACATTGCAGTCATCTCACTATCTCCCACAGGAGAGTATTTCATTGAAAGTGAGACTTGGATAGGGTTTTTTCCTAATTCCTTATTTGGGAAAAAGGCAGTTGAGAAATTCCTGGGAGTAAGACATCTCCTTTCAGCACCTACTGCTTCCTGTCCCTCTGCCCCAGCTCCACTCCCCTCTTCCAAGCAAAAACTCATTATTCCTTCTTTTCCTGCTGAAAAGTCACTGATTAAATGACCTACAGCACATCTGGACTACATTAGGCTATTATTTGATTAAGGCATTCATCACTTGCTATTTCAGCAAGTGGAGAATTAAGATAATGATGGAGGAAAATGGTGTAAACTGAAGTGGCTATTCCCACTCAAACTGCTCTGTGTGCAATGTCCTTCAGATTGTCCAGTCCCTCAGTCCCTTTTTTACCTGATTAGAGAAAAATTATATAAATATTACATTAATTATATAAAAATTACATAAATAGTGGTTAATTCATTTGAAGTTGGCAAGATCATTAAAGCCAATTATGCTGTTACATTAAGGGTTGCTGTATTTCTCAGACAATTTGCTATCTGATAGAAAATGTTTGCTTAGAGATATTTTAAACAGTGATTAAAAGGCTCAGCATTAAACTGCAAGCAGCACCTCACATTTCTGTACAAACAGAAGTTTGACACATTCCAGATCAAATTGCTTTAGAGGACAGGGGTGAAGAGACAAAAATGCCTTAACCAGACTTTCTCAAAAGAGTTTTGTTTACTAGCACATCACACAAGCAATAACTCCATTTTCAGTATTTGAAGTGAATCAGACTTCAGTTATGGAGTCTGTGTACATAAAAATAAAAGCACAAGCTAGAAGGAAAGATCCTGTAGTCTTGGCTTTCAGATACTTTCCCCTAAAATATCCTTGCTCATTTCATAGGAGTTAAAGAATGTGCTATCCTGGTGCATGCACGGAGGTATCAACCAAGTGACACAGCGTGCATCAAACGCCATAGAAACGAGGAATGCTGTTGTTGCTAAATGTGACTGCTCACAGTACTATGATTAATTTCTCTCAATGCTAAACAACTATAAGATGAAGCTCAACAGACACCCTGAAAGTGTCTTTATGAGCTGAAGTTTGCTTTACAGTGTCAAGAAGGATAATACAATTGACCAGTGGGAAACATACCTCTCCACAGCAACTAAAGAATTCAGCACGAAGACTGCAAGTGCTGCCTAAAGAATATACACAGTGAACATACTGGGTGGTTTTCCTCGTTATCACATGCACAGGAAATACAAAAGTATCCTTTCTCCTTAGAATCAACATTCTTCTGTATTACACCTACGTAGAAAGTTGTAAATTTCACAAAGCTCTGACTACTGCTCACAATGAACAAACCAGCTACAAAGAATTCCACAAACATCATGGGGGAAAATGGTATTTTAAATACTCCTCCTGATACTGAATGATAAAGGCTCAATGAAGATACACAGCAGAGGTCAGAAAGCTTAGCTTACCCTTACTCTTTGTTTCTGTCAGCTCTAAGGCAAACCCCAAATACTTTGTTTTTCACAAAGGCCTTCAGTTTTTTTGGCTCATTAAGTCAAATTCCTTCCCCAGCTCATTACAGGACTGTGATGTCATAGGCTAAGGGAGGACTGGTGTTTGTTTTTTGTTTTCTTTTTTTTAAAAAAAAAAAAAAAAAAAAAAAGAAAAGAAATAGGAAAAAAAAGAGGAAGTCCACACCCTCAGCCCATTCACACAGAGCCTCTTTTAAAAGAAAATGCCAGTTCACATTACTCAGAAAGAGCATGACTTCACTTAACCTGCAAGGGAGCCACCTCCTTAGAGATACTTCCAAAAAGCACCTCCTTAGAGATACTTCCAAAAAGCACCAAGTTGGCAACAGACTAGACTGTAAGGTGTTTTCAGCTAACATAAGCTGGGGTTTACTGCTGTAAGATCGTTGGTTTTTCTTGTGTTGTTTTGTTTTGTTTTTTTGGTTGGAGGTGGGTGGCAGCAGGGAGGGCCACAACCCAAAAACACAGCATCTGTCTGGCTTAGTACTAGGAAGGAGCAACTACATGAAGGGCTGCTATGAAAGACAAACACCAAGCTGTAAGTAGAAGTAATTTTTACCTCCCAGGAAACAAAAAAACGGCACGACTTATATTCTTTCCACAGGAGAGGCTGAAATGTTAATTGAAGTGCTTAGGGCACCTTTGGTAACCTGCTTCAGAAGACTTGGGTCAGAGCAGTCGTATCAAAAGCAGCCTGTATGAAAAGTACCAACCAAATGGAAAATAACCGAACACAAGGAATGCAAAAAAACCCCAGCCAAATTTGGAAGGGAGGGTGGTAAAGAAAAAAGGGAAAATGTTTTCTAAAGCACGGTCCTTGTTCATTACTGCTGCCTCTTGGCTAGTGACATTTGAGTACCCCTGGATTAGGTTTCCTGGAGGCTTGATAGTTAAAGCTAAAAACATGAGCTATGCTGACCAGACATCCCCTGCAAAGGCTCTCTGGACTTTGGGTTAAAATGGCTTGAATTTAGTGTCATACATGTTGCTATAGATGACATAGCTTAAGCACGCAAATAGCAAATTTTACTCACCTGAATTACATAAGATATTGATTTGCTTTCTTACTACTTCTAGGGCATCAGCAAAGGGAAGGCAAAGCATTCTTTACCAGCAATGATCAAAATGAACAGCAGTGATATTTTTAACAGGAGAACCCTTGAAGTGGTAGATCATTTCACCAGATGCTTCACCATCTGAGCCACATTAAAGGAGGCAAGTCAAGCCTCTACAGTGTTAAATGGGCAGGTAAGAAACTCTGTCACCTGTTGAAAGAATCTATGAAAACAGAATGGTCTCACCAGGAAAAAAAAAAAGATAAGGCACTCAACATCCCTGTCCTAAAATAAAACTAAGAGGGGCTTTGGTGAGCCTAAAGTGACAGGAAATACTGTGTGCTTTCCTATACTACCTCCTATACTGTCTGTACAAGGGGCAAATATTATTAGTTATAGATTTTACAATATTAGCTATTTTTATTGCCTTGGATCATCCCAGAATCTACACTATGAAGTGGGATAGGTGTCCCACAGAGGAATAAAATAATGAAAGTGTATGGATTTAAAATGCAATTTCTATAGCTGCTTATTGATTAAATACGAATTTTAAGTAACCCTGCTTCACCTGTGGTCACTGAAGAAGCAGAATGTCACAAGATATTTATCTTCCACACTCTCCCTGACACCAGCTGTCTAAAGCCCCACAAGCCCAGGAGGTCACTGGAGGACAGACCTGTTACTGGAGCACTTCCCAGATATGCAGGAGATGGAGCTCAAGACCCTTATTTGATACAGACTCAGGAGTTGTCCACTTGACATGCAAATCCTCTGTTTTCACTGAACGCTACAAGAATTGCACTAGAAAATACATATAATTTTTTTTTCCAAAAAAAATACCTGTTTCTCATACCAACCAGTTTTGAAAAACAGGAATAACTTATCCTTAACATAGTGCAAGAATTAACCGGGCTATTGGTGATGTGTGTACAGTATAGCAGTGTAGCTCAGTAGCAAAGGCAGCAGATACACCCTGTTAAGCTGTCTTCTGTTAGAGCTGGCCTCAGATAAACAAACAACCTTTATTCCCCTCAGGAATTCAGACCCACCATTACCATCAGCTTTAAATAAGCTGGGTTTTTTCTTGGTTTTGTTGTTTCATTTTTTTACAGCCTTAGTGCCTCTCAAAAGAACTTCAAGTTCATTAAAAAAAATTGCAGTGCTCTTGGTTGAAACAAAGAGCTTGAACAGAAACCTGAAACAGCTGAATGATCAACAAACCCATAAAAATGCAAAAATTTAACTCAAAGTGTTCTAAGAAAAATTTAAAATGATTCCTCTTAACTTTTTGAAGTGCAAGGATTCTTGACATGTCTGAGTTTTAAACCAACTCTTCTGCATGATTATAAGCATTAGGCCCCTGGGTCCTCTACATAATGCCATACCAAAATGCAGTTAGTGGATGAAGATTGAAATGTAATGGAGAGCCTCTATTAGTATCACAGATCCACTGGACAATCTGTAAGTATTAACTTCTGCAGACATGAAGGGCAAGATTGTAAAAGACAAGAGTGTTGGCCTCAGTGTCTGAGAAAAAAAGGACCATCATGAAGTGATTTCCTTGCTTCAAGCCCTAATCTTCCAAATTTGCAGCACAAATGCACATTAAATACAAGAATGATGGTATTCATAACTAAATATATGTAGAAACATAAATATATGCAGAAACAGTGATTTGCAGTTTTATATCTCCTGATTAAGCAGTAACAAAAATTACAGCCATCACAAAGCCCTTTCAGCTACCTCAGGACACAGATGCTTCCCTATCAGCCCAAAAACCTTGCCCCCCTGAAAGTAATTGCACCACTTAGAACACAGGGTCAGTATTACAACCTGTTGTAAAGGGATGATTCTGTTAATGTGTGGTTGGGAGAAAGAAAAGAGAAAAAGAGGGGAGGGGAAAAGATGGGTTTCTCTTTATGGAAAGTATACACAAGCTTAACATAAACCACACAAATCCTCTTGTGCATCCCCTTCCTGTTCAGGGAGTAAATAACCTGATTGACTTTCCGTCAGACTAGCACCCTTATATGACTACTGTATTTAAGATGTGCAAAGCAGAAGAAAAAACAAATATCACAAATATTCCCTTACCTCCTTCTGTATCAACAGTCTTCATGACACATACCTCATTGGAGAAAGTGTTATCCCTGCGTTCTGTATGACAGCAAAGTTGTGTGCACATGAAGGAAGGTTTTATGGGACCAGAGTCATTGCAGCTCTTTATCTTCCAAATACATTATGTCCACAGACAGCTCTGTCTGGGGCAGCAAAATGAAAAGACTGGCTGCTTGAAGCAAAACTGGTGCTTAAGCATGCAACTGCTAAAGTTTACTAAACATTTTAAGGATCTCCTTCTCATTTTTACTACCTCCTCTACAAACCTACCCCTACCAAACCAGCAGAGGATTCAATACGAGTGGTGGACATCAGAGGACACCCTCTGCAAGGAACCGGAGTAAAACAACAAAGATACAGGAGATACAGTAAGGCTTTTAATGCCAGCCTGTCACTGGCTGGTTTGCTGCCTTTTGGCTTTTAACTGCATTGCTCCATTCTTCAGCCTTCTCTCCAGGTAAAACATTTCTGACTTCAATGCCTGGCCTCACCCGCATGAGGAGATGCAGGGAGCAGAGGCCAGGAGACACTTTTCTGAGCAGAGGCCCATCCACTCATGATACCTGTCTGATCATGCCTGCTCACAAGCAGATTTTCAGTTTTTGGCAGATAGCCCAAGGTAGCCAGGGGAGCCAATCTGACAGAATTCCTTCTTGCAACAAATACTTCTTAAAAATAAATAGTATTCTTGGATATTTCCTCATGTTTAAGGGGCTATTTGATAACAAGCAATTCCAAAGAATTTAATCTGGTGAGCATCTTAATTGTTCTTCCTCCTCTATTCAGGGAAATCACAGCTTTAAACCCAAAGGCCACTTCTATTTATTTTAAGAGTACAAATTGGCTCTATCAGTTTAATTTCCCCTGGTGTTGTAATCAGACCTTCTGTTCTTCTTGTAAAGTCAACCGGCATGAGACAGAAATAAAACCAATTTCTGAGATATGCTGCATGGACAGCTTGCTCACATCTCAAAACTCTCTTTTCCAGAGCAGACCCCTGACCTGACATCCGTGTTTCAGACAAAGTCTTGACTACCACTGTAGCAGCAGGGGAACAACTGATCAGCATGAATTACACAAGGACAGACACCAAAATAAATTCCAATAGGAAATTATCACATTAAACCTTGACTGGGGAACAGAGGGCTTTACATTTCACTAGTGCTTTGCATTTTCTGTGTGATTTGCAGTGCGGAGGTGCAATGCAGCTGCTTGTTGCTGCCCACTTTCAGAGAGGAATGGTCCAATGCCAGGCTCTGGCACTGCTTGCTGTCAGGACTGTGTCTTCTTATGACAGAAAGGGACTACAGCTTCTTTGGAAAAAAAACTCCTTTAACATGTACTTGTATTTACATTAATGTCTACTCATGCTGACAGCTGGGTTGGGTAACATATGTAGGAAACATTCAACCCAATTCAAAGAATACCTGGATGCCCTCTCTTGATGCTGTCTGGATTGAAATTAATTTCCAGTGCCGAAACCGGTCTTCATTCTTATTCCATGCTGAACAGGTAAAACTTCTCAAAAGATATGTTCACACTTGACTGCTCTGAAAATTGGGGCTTTGGGAGCATTCTCTGTTCAGGAAGTGGCACATGGCATGTTTAGTACTCCCGGTACAGCAAATGTAAAATACCTTGTCAAAATTACCAGGGCTGGAGTCATAAATGCCAAGAAGCCAACAGTGCTACGTATTACAAAAAGATGATGGCTGGAAAAATAAGTGATAAAGGTCATATAGCATCCCACTTACTTGTTTTCCTCAGATACTTACAGTTAATATTTAGCTGTTCATCTTACCTACTCTTGCAAACAAGCAAGGAATCTGAAATGATAAATTACTTATGTTTGTTGCGAGCCTCTATAGTGTTTCCTTCACCTTTTCAGTACCTCAGAAAAGCACAGGCTTACCCACACACTTTTTTTTGGTGGGTACTGAGGCAGGTGAAAAGTCCACAACCTGTGATAGCAGATGTGACCACTGCTACCCAGTGTGATTCATGTGGTCATGTGCTACAGTCACTTCACAGTGAACTCTTCACCTTTACTCTTCTGAGGTTTAAAAGTGTAAAGCTCATTTAAGCATCTCTCCTCTGAGAGGTATGCAAGCAGATGCACAACTCCTTAGTGTGAAACGTGAGGTAACCCCAGTCGGCCTGACCTGCACTCAGTAAGAGTAGGAAGCCACTCTGCCCTGCTGCAAGCCATCTTCAGCTGCTTCGTGCTCCCATGTGTGAAGTGTGCATGGGCACCAAAGGGTAACTGAGCAGTCTTCTATCAGCTGCTCAATGCGAATGGTCCTGTGCAGGCTCTTGCCTCTCTCTAAACACAAGGTGACTTGAAGAAGCTTCCCCTGGACTGATTTTAAATGTTGTTAGCACTTGAAATGACCTGTCATCCTATGTGCTGAGGCTGTTTCTCAGGCAAACACAAAAGACAAGACAAAAAACCCCAAACCCAAACCATTCCACAACCACCTGAATTTAAACAAGCAAGTTATTGTGGTAGCAAAGAATCTGTGCATGGTGTTTGTTTTGATTTGTTTAGATAAGGTGGCTGGAAACAAAGATCCTCAGGAATTTTGAAAAAGCTGATAGAAAAATGTTTGGTTTAAGACAGAACAAAATGTTTAGGCAACTCCCAGATGTGCAAGTTGGAGTTATGCTTGTTAGTTTCTATTAATTCAGACAAAATCTGAGATACTTAACTATGGTGCCTTCTTGTACAGTCACGTGTCCTGCACTGGCAAAGAGAGAGGAATGTTCAGGTTTATGGGAGACATAATTTCTTCACTGAGTCAAACTTTTTCCTGTGTTTACAGAAAACCTATTGAACTTTGAGGGAGCTAGAGGTCTGAAGTCACAGCAAAAATCTTTTAGGCTGTTTGCAGTTTACATGGGGTTTCAGAAGAAAGTCAGGCAGCATCAGGCGAGCCTCTCATTACCCTCTGTTGAATATGTTAAATAAAACACACCAAAAAAAAGACTTATAGTAAGTTCCTCTAAACATAACCTGAGGATATATGGGGTTCTTCCAGATGCAGAGTTGCTGTAGCTTTGAAAAGACACAGTACTTTAATTAAACATATACAGAGAAAATCAGAAAGGAGAGATCACAACAGCCTAGGAAAAAAGACCACTTGGTTGCAATAACAGCACCCATTGTTATCTGCAGTCTACCTAAAGGAGACCAGTAAGAAGCACAGGACAACTTATCAACATAAACTACATATGAGTAGTCTATTACAAAACAAGAATTAACATTACAAAATGACAATCACCCCAAGCTTAGAAAAGATGTGTACATTTCAAATTGCCTTTAATGCTTCTTTTGCTGTAATTACTCAGCAGTTATTTCTTCTATATTCACGACTGGCAAACTGGTCATAATACATCCAATTTTGTTCTATTACAATAGATTTGTTTAATTAGTAGGGTAACTGTTTTTGATTAGTAGAGTAGCTAAACTTCACAAGAGCCCAGGATTCAAAGAATTACATTTTTCTTGAAGAACAGCTGCATGCAGCTTGAGGAGGTGCAAGCAGGCCATTTCTGGTCTAAAAACACAGCTTAAGTTCATGTCATAAAAAACTTCAAGAAATCCATAATCTTGCTTTCCCCTATGACTCCAGAAAGGTGTGGGAAAAGTAAACACAAGTAAGATGTCTGCTGGTCCTAGTGTAAGTCTTAGACATACATCTAATGCCAGCAGAGGATGATGCCATTAAGCGAGACACCACACAAAGTGTAAAAAGCACAAAAAACACTGTGATGCTTAATCGAATGAGCAAAGGCACATCAGGAAATATTAATGTATCTTTAACTACAAAAGAAACACAAACATGTATTCCCTGATCACAGTGATGTTCCAGCATTTAGAGGCAATTATTTAAATTTTTCTAGTAGTGTCCTACCAATAAGCTTGTGTAACAGCACTGGCTTATCTTCCTAGCCATTATGAATTTCTTTTAATGCTCCCTGCTATAAAACTAAGCTTCACTGAATTGATGGCAGTGTGCAAAGAAGTGTAGATAGATATGATTGCAGAATAACACCTGACATAAATTCAGCATTAAAACTTATTCATCAAATAATTGTTCAGTGCAATTAATCAATTTCTCTCTAAGCAGGTGAAACTGTGATACAACATCAATTCCACCGAAATTCAGTATCTCCCCTGAAATTTCACTGCTTTCTGATACAACATTCAACTATAAAAATGAACAGGAGAAAACAGGAATCAGCTTGCCAGCAGTAAATGCACTGAAACAGGCCCCATGTTCCACTATAAGCATACTCTTTCTGATGCAGTAATATTTTCTTATTAAAAAAATGCTGGGTTGGAAACGTCTGAATTCTGTTTCACACTTTGGAAAGAGAGGTGAAGGAGAATGCTGAAGGAGCTTTACCATAATGGGGCAGAAAACCCTCACAAAGACAAGAAATTTACAAGCAGCACAACGTGTCCTAAGTCAAGGCAGATGCTCAAGCTCACATAATCAGAAGAGGTAAGGCACTCTGAAAGTCAATACGTGTGCATATATGTTTGCAAATAATTAATCCTGAAGTCTACCTGAGACAATGAAACTCATGTATGCTTTAAAGGAAAAATAATTTCAATAGGAGATGTGTAATACCAAAACCTTGTTAAAGAGGGGGCTACAGATAAAATTTGTGTGAGAGACTATTTTTATTGTGTTAAGACTATTACAATGTAATTTCTTAATGTCATAGTTTTCATTTCTTAAAAATTATTCTCTTGTGAATTTATTTCTCCTCATTTATGAATTGATGGTGAAGAGCTCTCTGTAAGTTTCTGCAGCTCTGAAACACAGGGAGCTTTCAGAACTGTTCCTGATATCCTACTAGGCTGTGTTGCCTTATTTGTCATATTCTTATCACTAGAGATTCAATATAGACAGCGTGAATTAGGCCCTTCACACAGAAAGTACAACCTAATAGGTATTGACAGACCTCAGATCTTACTCCACAAATACTGTGCTGTTGGTTTAAAGTTTAGCACCTCAAAATTATCTGGAGCAACTGTTTTTGTACTTTTTTTTTTTTTTCTTCTTAACAAGGTTGATTTTTCTTCACATTAAGACTTACCTACATCTCTTCATGACAAAAAGACATTGCAGTAATTGTAAACACACTGCCAATACACAGTGTTCATTCTGAAGCTTTCCTTGTATGGCTAATCCTCATTACCTCCATTTGTAAAATATAGCACATGCAGTCCACACTGCTAGAAGCTGCTGGAGTCTACCCTCCAAGTGCTCTGCCCCATCTGTGTGGGCATGAATGCTGGGTGCACTGCTCTAAGCCACATATTCAAGTTTATTAACAAAGATGTTCACCACTGACAGACGTGCCAGCTATGTGCCAGACCCTCAGACAACAGTCAGTGACATGAGAATTCCCACCATCTCTGTCATGTAACAGGAACTTCCTCTCAGCCAGCCTTGAGCATCACAGCTGTGCCGTGGGGGACATCTGGAAGGAGCCTTTTCTGCTCCGTCACTGCTGAGAGACCAACAAGAGCTGCTGCCCCTTGGGAGACTGGAGAACTGGCAATACACATTAACTTGTGTGTCCCAAATTTCTGATTTTTTTCCAGAATGTTTTCTCTTTCTTTTATTGATCTTTGGTTTACCTCAAGCTTTCCCTTCAATGTCAGCTGTCCCTCTTCCTCCTCTGGCTTCTTCTATACACCACCTGCTCACATCTTGAAGTGTATGTTCCTTCCATCTAGGATCTTGTAATAGCAACATCCCTGTGGTTCAAGCCCATTCATCCTGCCTCTGCCCAAGCTGATTTCCCCTGAAGTTCTGTGTCTGGATCCCCCTCTGAACACAAAACTGAAACATGGCTCACCAACTCACTAAAAGACCTCCTGCTTGGCATTTCCAAGTGTTCCGCTACAATGCAGGGTCACGTATCAGTCTCCAAACCAACACACTGTCTCTCACTCCAGTCAAACATCAGCACTGAGGCATCTGTTTTCAATTCCCTCCTCCTATTACAATAATAGTAACAATAAAATCATCCCATAATGATTTCTTCGGCTCAAATCAACTGCTCACCAAATTAGGGCTCTAACAATGACAAGAATGCAGTGTTTTAGAAAGGAATAGCAAATGTTGTACTAGCCTGTGTCCCCTGTCTACAGCTGTCTTTAGGAGCAGTGAGAAGCTGTCTCCAACAGCAATACACTTGGGGATTGCAGGAATCACACTTGCATGGAGAAGGAGCTAATCCCTTCTTCTTCCTGGCATATATACATCTAAATCTATATATCCAGAGGGAAACAGAAAAACCCCCACTATGGTAAATCACTGTGGGGCCAGAGGATGACTCTATGTTGAGCTTCATCTCTTGCATCTATGCACATGACAATATATGCTATCTCATGGCAAATTCTTAAGAATGGGAGAAGCTGATCAGCTCCAAGTGTTTTCCCAACCTGTAGTCCTGTATGAAAAATCTAACAGTCTGCACAGAGGCAGCTGAAGAAACATGGGATGTTGCAGAAATTTCATCAATTAATGGATGCAATCTGGAAAGTGCAGGCACATGAAGAAATCCATAAAGCCCATCTTTCTTTTGCTGCTATAGGGATGATGGGCAGAGCAACACCTTGCCTACAGTTCCATCTACTTGTACCTCAAATCACGCTGTACGCACCCAGGTGGCTGCAAAACATGCCAGGACATTACCTTCATTTCACAGAATGATCTAAATCAGTATTTTTTAAAATGTCTTCCTTAGCAGACCACCTTCCTAGTACATTTTACAAAAGAGTGGAGGTTCAGTCACTGATGTTCGTGAAACTGGGACAACCCATAACTGGGGAAATGCTTGAAAAAGTAACAAGCATAAGCAGCACATCATGGAACCACACTTGTGAATTAGATGCGGGGGCATAAATGCTTTTGGTGTAACATTGCACTCAAGATGTTATAAAGGCTCTGAGATTTTACAAGTGAGCTGCTGGTTCTGTGACACCACATCCTCTCTCTCCAGAGCAGATGTCCTTTTCCAGCCATACACAGAGTAAACTGGCCCAAAATCTCACCACAAAACTGTAACATGGTTCAGGGGGAGAGGCAGAGCAGCTTCAAACTCTGGTAGGAAGGGCCGGATTACCACCCTATGTATTACGTGTGGAGCATCACCAAGTGAAAGGTAGCCATCAAAAGGGGAAAGCACATGACTCACACCTCTGTTCTACGATTACCACTGTAGCATGAAATTCTGACAAGTGTGTCCATTTTGAAACCTCCTTCCACCTTCTGCACAAACACAACCATAGGGAGGGCAAAGATAGCTGTCAACAAGACGCAGTGTGGGGCTCATGAGACATTTCCGATGACAGCTGTCTTCTGTCCACCAAACTAAACACCCATGCTGCAATCAACCTTTCTTTGGGGTTTTATATTGATCCCTCATCTTTCATAACTGAACAGATACCTTTGGAAAAGGTCAACAGTGTAACAAGAGAAGACTACAGGGAGTCCCTGGTACCATCTGCCTTCTTAGGGTCACAACATTAGACCATGTATTAGCATCACTTTTATTTCTCAGTGCCACTTCTTTGACTGACTGACGAGTAAACAAGTTTAGCTTGCAGGAGAAGGCTAACATCAAGATTTGTTCTGCATTACTAACAAATACTGTAAAAGGACTGTAATTACTCTTAGGCTGAAAGCCTGATGTTTGGAGTACAAAATGTGTATTTGTTTGGTGTTTGCCTAGCTCTGGTCTGAACGGCATTCTCTAGTCATACAGCAGATTTGGGACAAACCTTAGCTGTGTACTTTCTGGGGACCAGCTGCAAGGCCAGGGGAAGTGACTGGGACAGTGGCAGCTGCCAGATGAAGCAGCCACATATGTCTGTGGAATCCCATTCTAAACTCCCTCCCCTTGCTGTAGGCTCCTAAAACATGCTTAAGCACCTGTCTAACTTCATTGCTCCCAGGTGGCTTCTCTGCTTGTGACGCAGGAGCTTAGAAACTCAGGATGCTGGGAAAAATCTCAATCTGACTTTCACAGAACAAAAACTTGACAGCAATTCCCTGCCTGCCCCTCTACCCTCTCCCCAGCCAACTGACATGTTTGTTTTGGTGGTTTCCCTTTCTGACTGACAGGTTAACAAAAACTTGGTGTTCAAAAAGAACTTTCATGAGGAGGATAAAAATGTATTTTATTTTCCTATGTACTTTGTAACTCACAAAATGACAGGCAGCAGAGTTGTGTGCACTCTGTGAGACGAATATCATTTATCAAAGTTGACACATTCAAAATAAGGCAGGGATCTAAATTAGTTATCATAACTAGAAAAATAAATACAACAGCTAATCTCAAAACTCAATTTGTATTCCTTATGATGACCTAAAGCTGGCAGTACTCATCATGTGAGACCTCTGAGCTATAAATAATCTTAGCTTAGAACAAATGAACATTTTTTACATACAGGACTTAATGCATTACAGTTTTTTGGCAGAACAAAAAATAACACCAGACCAAAACCATGTCTCATTTTTAAGGAAAAAAAACCAAGTCAGTAAAGCAGACCTCCAAAAAAGGAAATCTCTAATCTACAAGTGCAAGTATCCAAGCATGTCTCCAACCCTTCTCATTCCACTTAGTAAGAGAGGAAACCAGGCCACCAGAAGTTTACAGACTAATGCAATTATAGGGTGGCTCAATAAGCACTGATTTGTCTGTTCTCTATGACATGCAAGATAAAGCTATGCCAACAGGTCTGGTTTTCCTTTCACAAAGCTGAATACTCACAAATCAATCAGAATAGATTTTTTTTCAGGGGGGAAAAGAGTCATCAGCCACTGGCAAATATATGAATGACCATTTCTTATGGCTATTTTTAAGATCTATTAACTAACTAAATAATTGGATTTACCTATAAATAACAAATGTATTTTCAACAGATAGCATTTAACATTTCTTACATCACAGGTGAAAAAAAAATCCTCTTAGCAGTATTAAAAGGCAAATAAAATTAAACTAAATAATCACAGCTTCAACTACTTCAAAATCACCATGAACTTTTAACAATTGCATACGATCAAAAAGTCACTCACTCAAAGAAAGCTACTTGAAGAACAACAAGTTGCTTAGCTGTTTGCAAGTGGGATGAACGTGGGAATTGGCCTCTCTTCTGGAATGGTGAGCGGCAGTTTCCACATGGACAACAGCAGAGATCTGGACCAGCTTCAGATGTATTGAAAGCATAGCTTATTGTTTTTTTGGAATTACAAACACTGCGAGCCAGGGCCTTAAAACAAAAATGCTAGAATCCTGATGCTTAACGTGAAACTCCCAGAATCAGTTCCTGACACCTTAAAAAGTGGATTCTAGGACAGACAGATCTAGATGTTACTGATGTGTACACATTCATATTTAAATACTGAATTTCAAGCATTCAACTTGGGAAATTTGGGATTGTCAAGGTCCCATCATGAGGAAAAACAGAATAGACATCAGAAGACCAGTTGGATCACTAATTTATCATCTAATGCTTGAGAATCTCAGATTCTGAAAAGAGTTACAGTGCTACTTAATTTTCGTCAGAAACTATATTGGAAAGTTACCCATACTACTCCAAAAGTTTGCTGATGGCTGAGTTTAAAACACACACCCTACAGTCCAAGGGCTGACATTTCTTCTAACTAAGGACCACTATTATTCACATTGTTGACTATGAGGGGAAACACCCAGCTTGCACGAAGATAATTCAAGTTGACCTAGGCAGGACTCGAGTGAGACCTCTGGGTTGTTCTCTCAGGGCATAGAAAAACCATACTGTTCTTCCACCCAGAAATGCCCTTCACAGCATCCTGGTACTCTGCTCAGTGGAAACCATCATGCTTTCCTACACTTTCCAACTTTGGACTCTGTATAGACATGCATAAATCAGTATTTTGAATTATGTCAGCTGATAATTTCAAGAAACACATCAGGACAGAGTTTTGCTGAGTAAGTCAGCTAAGCAGAAATTACACAAAGGTAATATATGCCTTCAATTAGGGAACTGTGAACATCTCAGCAGCTAGGTAACAACATCCTTAATGTGCTTATCAGTGCGTTAGCACTGACATCTCTTCTTACCAATTAGCTTCTCAAAAAGGATAAAGAAAAGATCATAGCTTTGTGAGGTGATTCAACAGCCAGCTATTACAGAAGGACTGCTAAAACCTGCAGTATAATTAAGGGCACAGCTGAGCTCGCCCAGACTCACACATGTCTATGCTGCATTCCACATCACCACTCAGGCTTGTACATGGATACCTCATTCCTGGGTTTGGGAGAAGTACCATTTTGGGCTAGTAACACAGTTTGAAGTCCATGTGGCTCCCGGGTTTGCCTCAGAACCTAACCATTCTGCTGCAAGGGATGCATGTGACTGCCAATGGTCCTCAATCCGACCCAAAGTATGAGCATGCATGTCTCTGACATCAACACACGTGTCAATTTTTTAGTGGAAATGGTAATATAAGCACAGCCACAAATTATGCTGAAACTGCAAGTATAACTCTTAACCAAGACACTTCACCTTGACCATTTCATGAGGAAATCTGATTAATGCCCAAAAGCTCTTGGCACAGCCCAGATGTGGACCTCAACATAGCAGACACTATGCTGTTTTTGAAACAGCAATAATAACCCAATCACAGACTCCAGACAGAGTGAAGCAAAGAGGTGGGCACATGAAGACAGACTGGAATATCAGGTGACAACAAGGTGAGAGTAGTATCAGTGAAAAGCGGAGGCCATGCACATGCCATCAACACTACTATTCTCAGCCACAGATGTGTGCTGGCATCACAAGGGTGAGACTTGAAGGAAGAGAGTGAGAAGGTTTTTTAGATAATTAGACAGACTATAATTAAAGCCATAAGCCAGAACTTCTTCCAACCTCACAGGTTATGCAAGGTGAAAAACCGAAAAAAACACCCAATCACCCAGCAATCTTCAAACAAAGCCAATTCCTCAAGAGAAGAAAGGAGCACAAGACATCTCTGTCTGCACTGGGAAGTGTTAAGGGACACCATGAGTAAAATAATTTGTATCTTCTAACTGGAAGATCTTAGGAGTGAGTATAATTAATGAAGGGAACAATTTAATAAAGCCTGTGATTAATACTGCCTTGCAGGACATGTGGAATCAAAACTGGATGTTTTTCTAAAAGATAAACTGTAATACAAACAAAAATCAATTTACGGAAATCCAGTCGTCTATGTCACAATGCCAGTCATAATGTGATCCCAGCTTTAAACTTTATAACCCTTGAACATAATGAGTCATGAATACCAAGAGTACTGTTCCTTCCTCCAGTGAAGTGTCTGATGATATGATGCCTAGATGTGGGTGGGTTATGATTAAGGATATATTTTACTGTGACTTTGCTCAAGAACTTTTTTCCCTGATGATTGCCATGGCTTGGACAACTTGTTCTTCCAGGAATTATGATAAAAAATTGACTTCAGCAAAAGCTCCTTTATTTTTTTAATTTATTTATGTCCAGATATGCTTTCCCAGCACCAAACAAGGATATTCTAATGGGAACTGGAGACAAGTTTTAATTATTTAGAATTTATACCAAAATGGCCAAAAATAAAATTTATGAACACATCGCTGGAATCTATTTCTTATTACTGCCAGAAAATGGCAGTGAGGGTATCCAGGAGCATACCTGAACATGCAGTTTTAAGTGTGTTGAAAAAGGGCCCTGAAAGTCTTTCTCACTGAATGAGGACAGTGAACATCATGGACAGCTCAAAACAGATTTAAGACGCTTCTGCTCGACAGCTTTGTGCTACAAGTCAGAGAACCTGCTGATATCATCATTCCTTCTTTCCCCAATTTATATCAATATTACCTTTTTTCTGCCACCTCCAGCCTCCTGGTTGTATGAACAACAAAGGTCACTGAGTGTTTCTATACCTTGGGCAGGCCTGTGTCACATCAGGTTTGCATTAAAAGACCAAAAACCGAGAAGGGAAAAGGAAGTTGAAGAGAACTAGAAGCACTTTTGAAAGTCACAGGGCATCACGTAGCAACAGCAACAACAACCTAAAAGTGGTTTGAGTGTAGCGTATAGCAGTATGACTACCAGCAGCAGAGATTAAATACCCTATGTTACTGTAATAATGTGCACAAACAGGTATTGCTGGCACTTGATGGAACTAAATCTGCCTAATCATACAGCAACAAAAATAATTCCATTTGCTCAGATATTATTAAAGTCCTAGGAAGCCAAGAGATACCAGCATAAAAATGTGGCTATATAGCCCTTTTTAGTTTCCTCTCAGCGGCGCCTGACTTTTTTCCCAGCTTTTCTTTGCTGCCAGAACACACTAGAATCTTTTCTTTACTTTTAAAGAAAGCTGAAACTCTTCTTCAGTCACATGAACTCAGTTTCAGCAAAATGCTAACTTTCCAACAATGCTAACTTTTCAACTCAAAAAAAAGCTGGCAGTACAGAGAGGACAGAATCATTTCTGCACAAGCAAGTACCATGCTAGGCATTCACTGCTCATTCTATTTACCTAGTGAGACACTGAGGTTCTTTGCTAGGACCTTTTATGCTGAGGACTGGCAGTAATTGATCCAAACCTATGCAATTGGAGTCATCTTCTGCTAGCACATAATGTTCAGTGTAAGTCAGCTCCTCCTAGAGTGCTTTTGTATTTACTTGCTACTAAGACAAATTACCAGTCTAAAAACACCACTTCAGCTGTAAGACAAGATGATTATTTCTCACTGTGCAGTGCTACTTATTTGCCTGAGAACACAGGTTCGTGTAAGAACTAGACAGTTATGTTAGATACCACTCTGAAGCACCTCCTTCCAGGAAAATGTCAGGAAATTGTATCAGCTCTTTAGTCTGAAGAGAAGCAGCTATGAGTTAATTCATCTGAGTCACTGAAGACATAATGAAAACACTTTTGGTTCAGTATGAAAATTTACTGGCTTTCAGAGCCAGACAATGCATGGTAGTTGGAATCTGGGAACCATCAGATAGAAACATACTATTTGCATGTAAAAGTAACAAATCTTTCTTCTGAATTTTGCCTCTACTACACCACATAATAAAATACTAAAATCAAAAAATGCTAGAATTAGCAGCTGTATGTGTAGAAGAAAAGCACTACCCAGGCCAGCAAAATGAACCTCAAAAATATTAAAGGATCACATCTACCTTTGCCGACTTTCCAGTTTTTTTCTGATCTAATTCAAAACAATTTAGTGCAAACATACAGCATTCAACAGTTCAGTAAAATTTAGAACGCCAAACCTGACAGAGAAACTGCAGAACTTCGATGATTTATAGTCTTTTATTTTTTTCTGGTATGGCTTTTGATATCCTTTAGACATACACCCAGAAAGTCTGTGCCTCTGCTTTAGGGAATTTATGTTCCTGCAGTTTCTCCTTGCTTCCGAAGGGCTTAGCACAAATCACAGCTTTTTAAATGAGCAGCAGTCATTAAATCACATTACCAGTACTGCTGCACTGCCAGGATATGCCCCTAATGAGTCTTAGAGCAGTTTTGCTATACTCCATGAGACTAGAGGCAGCCCTGCCTTTTCAGTAATCATACCTGTGCTAACTAAGCCCTCAGCAATAATGTTTTGGCAAAACTTCTCCATTTCTGGTATCACTATAAATATTACCTTCAAACTACTGTCACATTATCTTTGTACACACAGCCCTGCACTAGTTCAAATTAAGGACAGTTTTACTGTGGAATTCAGCAGGGGCAGGCTGTAAGTCTGAATGCTGACTACAGCTTTCATGCAAGTCAAAGGTGAGCTGGACAGTCTTGCAAGCATGAAATGCTAAATGGTGATTTTGGCTGGACTACAGGCTTTTCTAAGAGTGGCGAAGAAATACTGCAGCCTTCTTCCAGCAAGGTCAACAGTATACTCTCATCAGCTATTTAGTTAATATAATTTAATAAATATTAATGTAAACCAGTACCTGCATAGGCAAAAGGTAATGTGAAACTTATCACTGTCTTGACCAGATTATCTTATTGCAACAGAGAAACTGAAATAGGTAACAAACCCAAATATTTATATTAAACTGTATTGTTTGTTTAAACATGTACATGGCAGATTTGTAAATGAGAGGCTATAGACAGCTTCCACATCCTTGCCACAGCTGAAGTTTCACATTCTAGCATCACCCAGAGACAAAGTCCTGTGGAATTCAGACCTTCTGAGCACAGTTCTATATAACATTTTCCAGCTTGATCCTGGATAGTTGACCATGCACATGTGTAATGAATGCATGGTATCTGGATGGCAGGCTAAGACTTCATAGCCTGGCATAGTCATAGCACGCATGACTTCATCCATATGGGGATGAGTATCCCTTTTTTGGGAGAAGCCATCTCTGCCTAGTTTTGAGTAAGCAATGATGGAAACAAAACAGAGGACATCACTTATTTCAGTGAAGTGGCCATCTGCCTGTTGGATTTCATTTAGAACAGAAATACACGTTTGTATTTGAGTTGGTGTCACAACTGCAATATTGTACTGCAAGAACAGTAAATATATTTAATCTTTTAACCTTTTTCTGACAGCAAGTGGGCACTTGATTTCATCTCATGTGAGTGCTCCCCAGGCACTCTATTTAATTTTTGGCTTAGGCAATACCATGAGCTGAAGCCCAGAGACTGAACTGCAGCCAATGCTGGCAGCTGGCATTCTGCTTTCTGACACCTTAATGCATTTGGATACAAACACGTAAAATTTATTATCATTGCTCTAGTACTTGAACAGCTCTGAACTGCATAGAATTCAATGAAGAATACCTTCAGGGACCCACTGGACACATGGCCGAATTTTCTTTTCATCTACGGTTTCTGATAATAAACTGGGTGTCTCAGATATGCTGTAACCTATGACTCCAGAGCTGTCTATGTTAAAATAGAAACAGGACAAAAAAGCACTTCATGGACTTTCTGAGTATAATTTTCAGTAATGCTTCAGTAGGAAACCAGAGGGAAAAAGAAGGGAGAAACATCTGCAGAAAAAGTGGTTAGGTAATTGCTAACTGTGAAAGCCATATATTGCAGACCCGCATTTATCCAGCAGTAAGCTTTTGTGTTATAGTAAGGAATAGTTAAAAAACTAAAACCTCTGCTGAAGGAGATTCCACAGACATCTAAGAGCCCATGCCAGGGGAGCAGTGTGCACAAATACCAGCACTTTGGAAGCCCTGGTGCCATCCTTTTTACAGCGCAAAATTCTACCTCCATCCCAAAGAAGATTACATAATGACTGATAAGTGATCTATACAATCTGTATAGTTGGGATCCTTTAAGATAACATGATTTGAAAGGGAATAGTCAAAATGGAGTCAGCAATAACAAATGTAAACTGTCCTTGTACAGAAAACTGTCCTTGTACAACTGTGTACGTAGAGCTTGCTCATTCTCTTTCCAAGTATGTGATTTCTAGAGAGACTGATAAAAAATACAGTCTTCAAAACCCATGAAAATTAGTGAGATAAAAATATGGCTAGTTTTAAGAACAAAACAGTGCAAATAGCATTTTAATTTTGATTTGCTTCTTTCACAGAGGAAGGCAGAAAAAGAGAAATCAGAGTAATATTTAGAAACCATAATTTTCAGTATTTCATCACAACTTCTGAGGCTATCCTTCTATTTTCAAAGTTTAAAGGTATTTCTGTCATTTGGCACTTTTGGAAAGAAAAGCCATACCAATATTTCAAGCGTTGTGATAAAATCGGGAGAGCTGAGGAAACACAATAGCTATTTTTGAATTGCAAACGAACTCTTTCATATTAAATGCCATCAGAGACTAGTGGACTGGTTTCATGGAAACAAATGTACTGTGTGAATAAGTGTACAAATAATGACAGGCCAAGCTGATTTAAGTTTACATTTTCAGAGGTCAATCTTGCCCACAGTTGTTCTACTGCTACAGTTAATTGTGCTTTCATGAGTCCTCAAGGCTAAAGGTTTTGAAGAAAATCCAATTTAGGAGACAGTTAACAATTATTACACAAGTCGAGTGACTAAGAATCAAAAGTTCTGGATTTCATTTTCCTGTCTGCTGCTGACTTTATGAACGACCTTGAACAAAATACTTAACTTACCCAAGCTGCAATCCTACCTTAACAAGCATCTCCTAAGACTGCTATGAGGTTTAATTCAATAATCCATGTCTATAAACCTTTCAAAAGCTTAAGGATAGAAGGGGCTATGGAAATCGAAATTATTAACAATATTTTCCTACATACAGAGGTACACAGTGATACATGTTTGCTGTATGAATATAAATGCAGAGGCACATAAAGATTCACAACATATTTTCACATAACTACTTCTGACTTGTTCCCTCAAGTAACAGCAATATGGAAATACACAATGAAGGAACGAACACAACACATTCCTACAGATCCTTGACTTCTGTGCAGGTAGATCGAACACTACCCACCCTTTACTGCACATACTTACAATTACAAATTATGATTGTTTAACAATATTATGAAAATAAATTGTTCTTACCCTCAGACCCTGCTCCATGGACAAGCAGAGGACCTGCCAGGGTGCTGTGTACCTGAACATGTTTGGCCCCTTTTGTAGACAGACAAATAGCAAAAGGCACACAAGTCTCTCAGGCCTCCTGGTTGCTTTGCATCTGAGGGATGCTTAAATAAAAAGAAATCTTTTGGTTGCACTCTTCAAGGGCCAACCAAGCAGACTCTACGACAGCATTACAGCCATTCCACTTGCACCCCAAGGAACTGAATAACTAATTCAATAAGAGGCTTTTTTCTTTGGGAAGAGCTTAGCTCAAACTCAATTAGCATAAATAGGATGACAACCTTTGAACCTCCCACCCCTCCTCCCGGAGGAGCTGATGGACAGCATGTCATGGCATTCCCCTGCACTCATTCCCCTGCAAATCTTGAGTTAGTTTTTTATATCCATTGCTGGCATTTGACTCTCTCAAGTCCAGAAGCAGCTATCACAAAGACTCTGTAGCTTTGCCTTTTTTATTTTTATTATTACCTTTTAGCCTGACTGAAAGGAAATCCCTTTTCCTACTGTTAGAAGGGATTCCCTCCTGTCCCTGTCTCCGGCATCCTGACCTCTACTTGGCAATTGGCATGATTTTGTTGAATAAAGTCATATAGAAGCTGCTATAATCACTCTCATGATACAATCGCTATAGTAAATAAAGTTACCACCCTAAATGAGACTGAAAGGTTTTCTCCAAAATCCCCTGCAGTGAGGTCTTTGCAACACTGGAAATAAGATATACTGCAGCCTTGCTTGTAGCTAAAGTTTCCTTAATGGATTATTGGTTTTTTGGTTAGCGACCAAGGCCCAGCGTCCAAGAGATTAAACTGGTAAAGAGTAAAGTTCTGTTATTTTCTACATTTATGCTATTTCAGTGATAAACTCAAAAGGTACTTCCAAACACCACTGCCCCTCAGAAAACCATGGGATGCTGTACGCATACCACTGCCACTTTTGCTTTTCTTTTATGGCAGTTGTTTGTACACACAAACCATCACAGATGCAAATCCAGACACAGAGATCAACCAACTAGGTCATCCTGGTTTTTTTTTCTTCAGCTTTGATAGAGGAAGAAGAAGTAATTTAACGTTTATATTGACTCAAGTCTAATTAAGTGATCCTCAGTATTTTAATTCCAGTACCTGTACTGCAGCAATGCCATTCAAAAACATTACAGAGAAGCAGGATGAACTGTGCAAGACTTGTCTCTACAGCTACTCATATCAAGACAACTGAGGCTGTGTACAGCACTGCTCCCCTCTCAGCTCAATGTACTGAAAAAAGTCATAACCCAGTTCTACAAGTCCTACTGGAGCACAAATACAAACAGAAGCTCTCACACACACCTGATTGTTTGTTAAAGAAATTACCTGAGAAAATGTACCTCCTCATAAATATTATGTCTTTCTTGACAATGAAGTGACAAACAGTCATGAAAAACACCTAGACAGGTACTAAAGTACTGATTTCACCAAGTACTTGGCAAACAACACACCTGAGCTCTGGACTAACATGGACTACAGGAGGACTTAGGTTAAAGCACCAAAGATTAAGTGCTTTCTGCTGAGTAACATTAAGTTCCTTCAGTATGGTCAAGGGTAGAACTGTGGATTTTGGTGAGAAATGGCCATTCTATACATTCTTTGAAGCTTCCCATGGCCAGAGTTGCAAAAAAATTAAGTGGCATGGAAACAAACCCATCCATGTGCATCTCCATTTTTACCCTCTCAATAACTTCCTTTTTTCTTTTCTTAAAGGTTGTGTGCCTTGCTCATTGCCTGTATGATGAAATCTGTAGTGCAGAATTTAACTCTAAAGTTAAATAAGAATGTAGATACAAAATGGATTAACCTAAGTACTAAGATACAATTCTGCAGACATAACAGTGACCTAAGTCTGCAAGAATACCTGAAGCTTAAGAGATCCTAAGGAAAATCCTAATGATAAAATATTTTGCCTTAATACAGAATATTAAACAAGCTTCTTAGAAAGAATACCTCTGATCTTTGATCTTCTTAATGGAAGAATTGAGTGCTCTTGAATAGCTCAGAAACTGATGGCTGAAAATACTGGGATATATCAGCCATATTTAGAATAGGTAATTAACTGTGAACAACACATTAAAGCTGGTTTCACATTTTTTGCATTAAGAAGAAAAAAATCATACATAATAAACAATTAAAAAGGCATCATCTGAACTTCTGTGACCTTGTACCCATACAAATACAGCCTGCATCTTTTTTGCTAAAGTTAAGCCTTCTTCCCCGTTTCAGTCTGGATTTTCTTCCCTCTCCTTTAAATTAAAAAACCCAGACTACTGAAATATCTTACCCCGCCCCCAAGTCAATTTTAAATGAGATCACAGAGCCACTGATGTTAATATAAACATTCCCATACAAAAGTCAGAAAGTTAATACATTTGTTGACTTCTCTTCAAGGAGAAACACCGAACAAACAGGCACACTAAAGGGAAGCCACAGAGATATGACTGTGCCATCCAAGCAGGGTCTATTGACAGAGAGTACATGTTAATGAACGCCTGCTGCGTCTGAAAGCCCATTATTCTTGCCTTTTACCAAAAATCATTAACACCAGAGGAGACCTTTCCAGGGCTCGGAAGTCAAAATACAAACCCTCACAGCGTTTCCCTCCAGACGCTTGTTGTCAGAAGAGTTAGTGTTGAACTCTTGGAAAAGGTAGGCAGGATTTACAGTAGCGAATGCAAAATGCAATCAGTCCTTGGAGGAGAATGCAAAGCATGCACCAATAAATATCACACCCACATTCTGTGGTTTGTGTTTCTCAAGCAAGGGTCATTTGACTTCCTGTGAGACTCTGACAGCACAGGATTTACTAGTGCTGCCTTTCTACTCCTCCTTTTATTTCCCAATAAATCCAAAGCCTTAGGATAAGGTTAAGAACTCATTCAAGCTGATGAAGCCAGAAAAGTTGTTTGTCTTCTAGTTGTCCATGAGTAAAGAAGATGAGACACTGCATCAAAGAGATGAAACCTCCTGCTGTGAAAAATGCATGTGTCTAAAATATTAGACTGGAATTTATGAGATCAAATCCAATACCAGGCTCAGACGCCTTGGGAAAAATGACTTAATGTCACAGCATCTTTTATCAGAATGATGTTTATAGCGTATTTTGCGAGTTGTGTGCAAAAAATATACTCATGAAGACCCTTGCTAATTTATTTCTTTTTTTTAAAACTGCAGAAATAATCTTTTGCACAACATCAGTGAATGAGAGAAGTACGCACATTGTATCTTTTCCCTTTTGGTATCCAAGGAACCCAGGAGGAAAACACACAAGATTTTTCATTTCTTTTTTCATTTTACTCCCCATTAAAATGGTTCACTGTATTTTCCTGGTCTCTCAGTGCCCCGCTGAAAGGCTTGTGCAGAGGAATGTATTGCAGACACAGTCCCAGCAGTGTGAGGAAGACCTCAGCCTCCCTTCTTCAGCTCACCACTTCTGACATCTGACACAGAGGCATTTGAAATTTCCTCAGATGCCTTTGGTTTTGTCCATGCTATATGCAATATGCAAACACAGAAGCGGTATGAGAAATAATGCATCACCGTGCTCTGTTACTCCGTTACAAAAAAAATGTAGAAAACTATTTGTACCTGTTGTACAGAATGTAGTCTGGAAGGCACAGGATACTCCCATTTAGAAGCCAGAGGCTCTCTCAGTCCTGGAATGAGCACTCAAAGTCCTTAAGTAATCTCAAGGTCTGACAACTGCAAAATACATAGTTTGACAATCTGAATTTTGGGCAAAAGTACTAAGGAGTTTAATCCTGTTCAGTCTCAACCTGTAATTACTGAATGTCCTGAGCACAATATTGCAAAAACAAGAACTGCAGAACTGAACAAGAAAGCCCAAGAATTCAGTCTGGTGAGCTTCTCAGGAAAGAGACAGGCATTTCTAGTATTAGTTGGTTTATTATTATTATTTTTAGTACTATTTTTCAGTGTTACTGTACTGCTGCTCTTTCTTTTCTGTGGCAAGAGTCCTCCTACAGGTACAAAGACCTCATTTTTCATTCCTACCTGCAGGCTGGAAAGGAGTGAGCTAGAAATTTTAAAGCAGCTAATCTCTAAATCTCCTGATTTAAATTTATCATTTTGTTCATCTTACCTCTTCTGTTGCCTAACATTTCATAAGCCCTATTTTACATGTGACACAAAAGATCAGATTCAAACTTCTCTTTATCACTAGAGAACATATGCAAGATCTCAGATAGTACACCAAAAACATGCAATATCAGCAACATGAGAAGCCTGTCTTTTCCAATCACATATCCCAAAGACTAAGCGAATTGTCATGAAAAATGGAAAAGCTTGGGAAAAAACACCAAAGTTTTATCTGGGCCCTGGACAGGAAGCCTGGAGCACGCAAACATAGAAAACACCCTGTGGCTTCCTGAAAGAAAGTCAAGGTATCATGCACGTGGGCTGATCACCAGGTGCTGAGCACAAAAGATTGAGGTTTTTTCTTACATTTTTTTTCTGACAGTCTAGTAAAATACATTGTTTCTTCCTACAAAACCCATCTCCACTGCTGCACGGCAAACCTCCATGCACACAACACTGCTACTATTATTTAATGCCCGTCCTTAAAAAAAAAAAGCCATCTCTGGGAAAAAACAAGTGTATGTAGTGATTACAGTATCAGATAATACTAGGAGCTCCTGGAACAAATACTGTATTTCAATAAGAGAGAGGGCAAGAAGTTGCCCAGTACTACATAATTTTCTCAATACTTATAAAAATTCTCTCATGAAGAGAAAAAGACTTTTTCAGAACAATTTAAACTGAAAACAAGTAATACCAGCTAGGTGACTATGGGGTGGACTAACACTGTCTGGAAAAGTTATTTCAGATAAACAGCAGAAACTTGAGGAATGCAAATTTCTACCTTCTGTTTGAAAGGAAAAGCAGTAAGAAGGAGTGTAAAAAAAAGATCTTTAGAAAAATGTACTTTGCCCAAATGCTCTACAGCTATACATGAGTGTGATTCCTGACTGCCTATCTCAGAAGGAATGCATGAAATCATGAAGACTAAGATCTTAACAGTCACTGGTTGCAGAACTTCCCCTGAATACATCGACCTGTGCACTGGAAACAACTAGTAATGACAGTGAGGCATGAATTGTTTTCACATCACACAGAAAATCACTTGGCTTGGTGGAGACTTGTAAGAGCTTACTAGCATGTTGTCAAACAAATCTTGCCACCAAAACCACGGGAAGAAGACATCAGGCAATCCCCAGTCTAGCTCTAGGTTGTCAGAAATCTGTGCTGTTAAGCCCTCGTTCAAAACAGAAGGAATTAAATGGGTATCTGACTGCAGTGTGCAGTGAGCTTTGGACCGGGCTTGTTCACTGGTATTCACATGGCTCTCCCTAAACAGGAAATCCTGAATTCTCACTCAGACTCTTTTCAAAACAGACCCAACTGCTGCTTGACCACCTTTTAACCTCTGAAAGCCCAAAAGCCAAACACTTTTACAAATGGGAAAGATGACAAAAATCGTGAAACTATTAGTAGAAGAGGAAACTACCTTTAAATCTTCTCCGTAACCAGTGGGTGGAGGAGAGAGAGGGAGATATTCCTAACTCTGAGACACCCACTGTAAAAAGAACAAGAGGAACAGAAGGTAGAGACGGATTGTCCTGGAAGATACTGAGTTACTGCCTAAAACTTCTTCTTTTCAGCTTTCCTAAGGTGTCCTTCTCTAGCTAAAATGCCAAGTATGTCCATGGGCTGTCTACACAAGAGATTATGCACTAACCATGGAAGTGCAACCTCTTGTGGTTTAGCAGAAAATATCACAAACATTTAGGTAAAAACAGCTGGGATCATGTGTAACTCACCTTGGAAAAACAGGCTGTTCATTAGCCCAACAGCACTCACAAAGATGCTGGCACTGTGGTTTGATAGTGATGCAAGGAGAGCAGGCAGTCACAGTTACATGGCAGTACAAGTCAGTGCAAAGGAGTTACTGTTATCCTGCTCACCTCTGTCCTTGCCATGCTGGTGTTGGTTGTCTGATGATACGGCTGAAAAGTAATCTCAGTAAAAAGGGAAAAAATGTGATTCGTATCTGTCTATGTTCAAATTCCAGCTGGAACAAACACACGCATTACCCGGCATAAATTGGTACTGCAGTTTCCTAAGAACCTTATTTACCTGGAGTGGTCATCTAGCAAGCCACCAGCTCAGCATCCCCCCTCCTAATCCTGTGAAACTTCTTCAGCTTATGGTCTGAAGCAGTGTTTGTGTGCGTTTCAAATTTACAAATGTGCTTTCCATTTGAAGTATCTCAGGTCCCACTGCAAAACGGCTTCAGGAACAAATGTATGTTGTGAATGAGGAGAAGGAAACAAGATTTCCTCTGTCAACTGGTCCCATCATCTGTTATTGCAGAAAAGTATGTCAGTTCATCATCTTCATGAAATTACTCTATGTCTTAAAAACACCTAAGAAAATTTGTTCCCACTGTTGTCATGGAAGTGTTAAGTCTGATCCTCAAGGGCTGGTTTCTAGTTTCTAGTCTACATCTACTAATACCTCGTTCATCTCTGTTTTTTCCAATGACCATTTGGTTTATTAACCTACTGCCCTTCTTGTGTTTCCTTCCCTGATGCACATATAGACTTCTGATATACCCCAGTCTGCAATTTTTTAGACTAAACAAGGAAAGCTCCTTTAAATCTCAAATTGTGTGCCAGTCTTTCATCTCTCAGCTGTCCATGCAGACCCTCTCTGCAAACACTGCAGTGTCATGTCTCTATTTCTTTTGGAAATGCCCTGACAGTTAAGTAATCATAGCCACAGAGGGAAGAAATCCTCTTCGTGCAGCCACAAAAGTAAAGTCAGCCCACAGGGAAATCCCTGGGTACATAAGGAAGGTATTTACACAAAAAGCATATGGCAAAAAGCGTGCATGACACAGGAGGTGCTGGCAGTGGGATGACAGTGCAAGGAGATGCTCACAATTGTTCTACTCTCATCTGACAGGATTATACCAATTAAAAGATGACAATATCTTCAAGCAGATGGGTATTTCAAATACAGACGTATTCTCCAAAACTGGTAACAGCAGCAACAGCTGTGCTGAAAGGGCAATGAAGTCAGTGCACCAAGAAACCCAGAAAGTATGTCATCCTTCCTAAACTGTCTTAACATCTGCTCCTCTCGAATGGGCTGACACAATTTCTTACCCTCTATTTGTCTTCCATGCTCAACGGACACTGAGCTAATGAGTGAATGATTAAGCACCAGCCCATGCTACTCTATGCCCTGGATACGATTACCAAAGTTACAGAGCCAAGCTAAACACTTGCAGCTCATTTCCTTTGCATGAAATGGCATCAGAAGAGAAAAACGAAACTAAAGATGCTCACGCAACCACTTTGTTTACATGGGAGAGAGTTTCAGCGATCCAGTGGGGAACTCAGGGAGAAAATCCCTTCTCCCTTCGCACCATGCTCTTTCCGATGCTTGTGTTGGAGCAGTCGGTAGCACCACAGCCACAAAATCAGGTACCTTTCAGACCACCATTTCCATGGCACTGCTCTGCCAAGCTTAACTACAGAATGCAATAAATGTCAGAAATGTGGATCCAAGCTTCCCTGGATCAAAGATCACACCCCTCGCACTACCAGCACCAGCCCCTGCCACCTCCTGGCCCTGCACCAGCTCCATCCCTCCTTGCACCCCGTTCCCTGCTGTGCCCTGGTCCCTCTGCCAGAACCTCTTCTGCACGGCTGACCATGGATGGGCACTGCTGGCAGAGCATCAGGCGAGGGCGAGCAGCCCACACAGACACTATCTTCAGGCATTCAAAGGCTCTCTGCCCTGTGGATTTCAGGGCTGCACAATCTTCTGAAGGTTTAACAGAGGTTACCCATGGATGGGGACATGGATCTTGGCACTTCAGAACAGCACCCATTGGCACACTTTCCGCTAGTGTTGGGAAATTGGGTATAAAGGAAAATTTCTGCTCATTTGCTCACTCAGTTTCTTTCTCCCTCGTTCCCAAAACTTCTCATAAAGCCTACATCTGAGTCTCACATGCTCTGACTTTTGCACTACACTGGGAAGAGGCCAAAGCAAGAGTCCCAACTGGAAAGACTCCAGCAGCCCCTGCCACATGAAGATGTTCACCAACTGCAGAAGGGAGTTCACCATCCATTACATTTTCTTTTTTTTTACATGGGAATAGGAGTAATACCATACATATTTGTCTCAAATAATGTATTGGACAGAAAGTTGAGAGTTGAACTACTAGCCTGAAACTCATCTGCTTTTCCTTAGGGCATGTATGTTTTGTATCCATATGCAAAAAATATGAAGTAAAAAGGCTATAAACATAACTTGAGTAAGTCTGGAGACTAGGGACCACTCCATCTAAATCCACTAATCTAAAACCAATCTAAAAATTTTGGGAACTTTCAGTGTGTTAGCCTCATTCCTCCTAAGCCCTTCACAGCTTCTGCTCACTTCGTTTAGATCTTTTATTTTATTGCAAAACTCTGTCATTTACTGCCTAAGTTCTGTCTCTCCAGCAGTGAGCTGCCACAGCTAATGGTCCATGCCCTGCTTGGTTCTTAGGAAGACAAGCTGTGACTCCAAAGGACATATTCAGGCACTGTGTCCTCAGGTAAAGACCACTGCAGAACCACTGGCGGATAGGAACAAGGATGCACAAGGATGCACAACAAGGCTGCATACAGAAATACATCTCAAGAAGAGGATGTCAACACCATGATCTTGGTAGTCCGGTTTTCACAGAGATAAAAAGCAGCTGGAGAAACACCAATGTAATTCCAGCTGTGTCAAATTCTTACTTGTCATTTCAATTAATAAATATTCCATTTACTCAGCTTTGGTCAAATATCCCTTCAGGTGTGTTAAGTATTTTGTGAAGAGTTTTGATGAATAGTCAGCATTGCCTTAGCCTGCCCTTGTAATTCCTTCATTTTCTATCAATTCACAAAGTCTTGTCCTATTTTAAATCTCAACAGCTCTGACAGCCTCCTATCATGTGTGAAGCACTCAACTGCCTTAGGGCACGGTCTTTTACTGTAAGTCTCCAAACAAGGATTCTTTTCTTCTGCCTTTTAGCCCAATCCCTGTAAAAACAGTGAAATTCTGTAACAGGATTTGTACAAATCCCCTCATTTTCTCCTCATTAATTAGTTATAATGAAGCACTATTCATACATAAGCTATGAAAAGTTACTGCCCTGCCTCTTGAACCCTTAGAGAAATTCTTACACTGAAGGCTCTCTACTGAAGACATTCTCTCTGACAATAACTGGATGTCTCTGCATAGCTCCCCTGCTCCCATCCAGTGACTGAGGCTGTGGGACAGTTGCACTAAGTGCAACATTTCCAGTGTTTCCAACATGCAGCACAATTTAAGTTTTCCTTATGGCAACTCCAGTTTTCCCTTCGTGGCATTAATTGTGCTTAAGGAGTGTCTGCCCAGAGCAGGCAGAGTCCGAGCTTGTCAGAGCTTTCTCTTATAGCCAGATGTCACTGCTGTAGGGCACAATTACGGGAAGTAACCTTTGGAGGGGAGAGGGAGAGGCAGAAGGCTGCTTTGGTGCACACACCCAGTAACATGTAGATGTCAGCGGGTGCTCACGCACATACACATCCAAATGTGTATGCCTGTACCAGTGCCTGAGGAGACACAATCCTGCCATGTGGACCCACAAGTGGGTTTCAGGTGCACCGTTAACAAAAACTTCATGTTGCTTGCACAAAATTTCACTTTGACCCTGCCAGGACAGATAAGGGCTGCTATTGTGCAAGAGTCTCACTTAAGAATATGGAGCATTTCCAAGGATGAAAGCACTTCAGTCATTTGCAATTGACTAGAAACACAGCATTGGGACTAATTCCTCAACTAACGCCTTTGTGGCATCATTTGTTACATGCTGCTTTTTTACCCCCACACTGATTAGTCACAATGCATTCAGACAAAATACTTGCTACAGGTACTTAACCAGTAGCCATTTGCTTATTGCACCAGCTCCTCCACCCAGCTGGCTGGGTGGGCTGCATGGATATGAGGAGTGGCTATGCATTACACAGCATTACACAAATGCACGTTTGGCTCAAGACACAGCGCCCAGCTGTGCCTTCCATAGAGAGCTGATATGTCTTTAACTGTCACATGAGCACATGTGAAGAGAGATGTTGGTAAAATAGTCGAAACTCCCAGATTCAGTACAAGACGTTGCTTCTGTCCATTCAACAGTTTTGGGCTGAGGTATGATGATGTTTGCAGGCCTTTTTTATCACAGCTTGTAGCTGCCACTCAGTCAGGGACATAACACAAACAGAACAAAGATCTGCTAGATTAGAGCAATTTAGATAGAGAGACTGATCTTACGTATCTTTCACAGACAACCACAAAAAGACAAAGCTGGTGGTGTTGTATACGGGGAGATACTCTTGAAAAACAGCTATATTTAAGGTATTTTCTAAAGTGCAAGAATAAGCAACTGCTAAAGAATCAGTCCATGAAGGCTTGACTCTTGAGTCCCGCAGGTGATCGTACAACTGTGCTCATTTGAAACCAAATATACGCATTTTAAAATGTGGTAGCTAACACAATAATCACTAAACATAGATTAAGTATGTGGTAAATATGAATTCTTTAATGTGGTTTTCAACTGAAAGATTACAAAGAAGAAAAAGGTCGATTTACTGATTTCTCTTTCCTACTCTTAAATGCAGCATCACAGTTTTGCGAGTTGCTCACACATCCCTTCAATCTGTTTCAGAAACATTGCTGCCCTCCTGTAGAGGGAGAGGGTGCTGTGTGCTCCTATTGCTGTTGTCAAGGCAAGCAAAACACCAATAGTTGCTATCCCGTGTAATTTGTAAACAAAAGTGAAGCACAGGTGAGAGTCAAAGCTGTGTAGAAACAGGTGTTTACTAACTATAGCACCTTGGGATGTAACCAGCCACGGTGCTGGCTGTGAGTAGCAGCCCCCCTCTCAAGAGTCAAAAGCAACACTTAAAAGGAAACCCTGACACTCTTTGATTAGCATTGTTTAAGAGCGCCTTGTTAAGCCAGAAAGGAAGCAGTCATTTGGTTTCTAAGGAGCACCACCAAACAAAATACCATCTAAAGAAGATAAATGCAGCAGCCTGAGCAAGTTTCTGGGCACTTAACTCCACCTAGGAATTTCTCTTACGAAACTGGGCTCTCCCGTGCTTCTAGATCCATCTGCTAGGATAGCCCCAGCTTGAGGGGCACACTACCACTGCCACACCACTTACATGAATGAGCTTTGTGCAGGTGTGTGCAGATTTATGTTATTGTAAAGCCTGCACACCAGGCCCTGACAATCAGATGGTGCTTGAGCCAGGTCTTACAGAGTGGCCTTGGAGGGAGAAAGCCTCTCCCTCCCTGGGGTTCATCTGAAGAGCCCTTCTCACCGCTCAGTGCTCCACGGGCACCATTCCAGAGCGCTGGGTGGAAACAGCGCATGAACTGCACAGTCCTGAGCTGTGCCAACCCCATCCAAAGGCTATCCTGAAGGCACAGCAACACTTTCACACCCTATTCTGCCCACCCAGTGCTGTTCCCTGTCTAAGAAGTCATCAGCTTCCCTCTGCATTCCCTACAGACTGCTTCCAGCAAGGTATTCTCCGTAAGAAGCACATCTTAATAGTGATGCTGCACCCAGCCCAGGAGAAACCTTTTTGCTGTTTAACAGTTCTCTGGTGGAAGCAGGACCACAGAAATGTCTTGCAATACATTTGTCAGGTTACCAACCCCAGCCTGTGAACACAACAGTGAGCGGCAACAGCATGGAACCACCTGCATCTTTAGAGAGAATAAAATTACCTGATTGACACTATATTCTCTAACATCACAGAATCATGGAATCATTCAGGTTGAAAAAGACCTCTGCTACCATCAAGTCCAACTATTAACTCAGCACTGCCAAGCCCACCGCTAAACCAAGTCCCCAGGTGTAATTTTTCAGCTTTTGATGTTTCTTCAGTGGTTTCTTCCCTATTTTAAGAAACAAGCCCCTTCCTGAGGGACCATCCAACCCCATTTTATGTACACTAAAAGACTCAGAGATCTTGCCCAGCCTGTATCTGTTTCCCATTTCCACCTCTATTTATTCTGTAACAGTTGTGGCTTATTTTTAAAGTTGCTTTTACTCCTGTGGTTTCTGTATCAAATGTGACAAAGAAAAGCTAAGGTCAGTGCAAGGTTTCTTTCTGTAGTTAATTGAAACACTTTTCTGTGACAGTGAGATGTTATGGTCTGTCTTCAAAAGGTGCTGGTGAGAAAAAACAAGACATGGAAGCAGATGAAACAAAGTCACTGTACTTTCCTCGGAGCACTTCTCCACGGCTGTCACTGAACCTAACTTATTTCCGTATTTGTAGTAGGTTAAGCATGGACATCTTCTTGGGAAGAAAGTCTGCAAGAATGGCTCCTTGAATGCTTTTTTTTAGGTTAACACTATATTCCATGGCAGAAGACTTTCAATGGTCTGGCATCCCGCTGATGTGATAGTGGCACCTTTCTCTGCATCCCTCTCAGGTCCTAATTATGGGATGGAAGCAGATGGAGGAAGCTCAAACTGGACCAAATATCACAGATGGGTAAGAGCCAAAAGGAGACAGACACAATGAACTCCCTTTAGAGGTGAAGGCTGATATTAAGACCATGGAGGTACACAAGCAGGGAATCAGGGAGTAAGATGACTAATTAAGATATGGCATTCATAACATTCAGTTTTGTTACTATATGTAGTCTTCACTAAGATATGAAAGAAATCCAGACAGCTGGAAAGAAGCATTCGCCATTGCGAAATTCAAGTTAAAACCAAATACAAAATGGGGAACATACTCCACCTCATGCTTTTTGGCTGAACTATTTGCAGGGTTTGTAAATTTCACTGGCAGACATTTTGTTATATCCTGCTTCTTTGTGGCTGTCTGAGTGCTGGAAAGGGCTCAGGGGAGATTTAACTGAGCTGATGCAAATGCTGAGCACATATATACTACTGACAGACGGTGCACTGACCAAGTCACTGGAACATGGGGGCCATGTTCAGACAGAGCAGGTTCAGTAGAGTAAGTCAAAGCTTTTAAGATCGTGTATGCATCGAGGAGAGCTGGGGCAGGATGTGTTTTGATCACATACTTTTCTGTATGGTGGCTAATGACCTGTACATAGATAATGGCAGTCTCTTGTGCAGCTGCTCTGTGGTTAAAGGTGCCCTTAGGGCATCATGCAGCAAAGGGCAGGGACTGTGTGAAATGCTTTACAAGGATCTCAGCCACGTGTTTAGGAGGGGCAGCACTTACTTAATATTGCAAGGTATGGGCACATAAGACAGGTCCTCCGGGTTCTCCTGACTATTTATCACGTCGTTGTCAATTCTGAACAACTTGCTTATCAGACTGAAGGACTTGGACAGCACTTCATCAGACATTCACATAATGGAGTGACAGTGTTGAGCACAACCAGGTCTGTTTCCTGAATCAAAAGGAAAGCTATTCTATTTTACTCTAAAGGACAATTAACAAAGAAATATTCATGCAGAGGGAAGACTGGTTATTTGCAAGGCATGAAGGAGAAGGACTCTGTCCTGCGTATACAAGCTGCAGTTGGATGTGCTGCTACTACTCCTGTAAGGTAAGTGACATTGTGATCAAGAACAGAGATTTAACCCAACTTAAGCAGAAATGGCTGGGTGCATCTGATATGACAATGACTCTTTTGGGAGAGAAACACAAAATGCTGTGACCCAGGACCCCAGTCAAACCTGCTGAGAGCCTGTCAGCCTATCCCCATTTTTCTCATTCTGTGACAGCTCTCCCTATCAGGACTGTTAATCTCTCCTATTTCACTAGCCTTTTCTTACTGCTTAGGCAGCAATCTCTCTGTCAGAGGTAAGGGATGTTGTCTGGTATAGCTTAGAAGCACTACGGGAAAAATTCTTTTCAAAAGCATCAGTATTGGTCGATTTTGCCTAATCCATAAATCACAGTTTATCTCATTGAAGTTGGGTGCTGACTTCAGTGGGAAAGGCAAAGGCTAAACCCTCACCTCATTTTACACAGCAGAAGCAGGCAAAGGCAAAATTCCTGAGCACGTGTGGCACTCCTGAGGCAGATCCACACCATGTTTTTTCCATATAAAACAAACACCTGAAGGAAGATTCTAAAAGCCATGCCTGAATATCTACAAGAAAACACAGGAGCAGATTCAAGTAGTAATCCTACCTCCCCTTGCTTGCCTTTTAGAGGTCAGGTCCTGGGGAATGCTCATTTGTTAATATTGCTAAAAGTCACAACAAAGATCCATCCATATTAAACAGCAGCACACACGTGGTTTGCTGTCTAGGTTTGTCCTTCCCCTCACACCACATCCTCATGCTAAACACTGCTAAATTTTCCCCAAAAGATCCACAACGTAAAACTTCTCTTGATCCACAGATGTATGGCTGACTCCAAGGTGAAGAGAAAATGGGGAAGCATTTTTAAAGTATGATTAAAATATTTTAATAAGTTAATTAAAAAGAATATGTATTTCAACACACAAGGACTGTCTTTAGTGACAAATGCTCTACTATTCTCTGCTCTCATGCTGCATTTTACCTTCGGCATGCTCTGAGATTCCTTAAGCTCCACTGAAAGAGTTTTACAGGTATATATTACAGTTATGTAAGCCAAACCCAACATTTTCCATATTCCTATAAGGAAAAGGCATATATTCATTTTTGTTATAAAAAGGTATGTATTCTAGAGGGCAACTTGTATAAAAATTTTTCTTGAAAAATTACATTAGGTAATGTATGAGAAAAAAGTTCTTACTTAAAAGAGCAACTGCATAAATATCTGAATTGTGACTTTGTTTACATCAAGTTCATTCATAAGCACGGTGCAAAAACAATAACCTAGGAAAAGGACGGATCTTCTTGAGACTTCTTGCTTTGAAGACAAAGAACAGTAAGACTAAAACTAAGTGACTACAGAAAAACATGTATGCATATTCCCAGACATGGTTATGATCTCAAAACAGTTAAATTAAGAGGCCTAAATGATGAGGTTCACTATTTCCCATAAACTTATCAGCTGTGCCAGGAAAATACTTTCTCATTTGTTTTTTTTTTCTCTCTTCTTCTCTTGGGTCATAAGAACATTAATACTTAGATCTAGGAGCAATTCGTTTCATTTTCTCTGCCCCATTTTCAATCTCTATCTCAGCAACACTGCCTTAGGAAAAGCAGGTAAGTTTAAGACCAAAAAACGACAGGAGAGATCTTCTGCCTGTTCTTGAAGAGAACTGCTGATCTCTCCTGCCTGTTCAGGTGTTTTCATTCATTCTTCAAGATGAAGAAGACAGTGGCACGAAACAACTGACTCTTTTCCTTTATCCCAATTTCCCTCTTGTTCATTTCACAATTTCAGTCTGCCTTAGACCATACACTTTGATGACGGTGTGTCTGCTTCAAGGAAAAAACAAACTGGAACTGCAAAGGAAGCAGAAGTGAGTGAATGAGACACAATATCATCTCCCAATGAACCAGGTGGGAGACAGGAACATTCTAAATATTTATGTCTCAGAAGAACATTCACAAGGACAGAATAATCTATATTCCTCAAAATGTCTCCCTTGCTTTGAAGGTCCTTTCAACAAGGCACACGTAATCAAGGAACCTCTGAAAGGTCCATGATTCAGTACTGGTATTTAAGCAGCTTTAGTAAGTGATTTTATTATTTCTTTTGGTGCCACTTATAGTCTAATCCTTTACCTGGAAGGAGGTGAAATGTCTTTTAACACACTTTTCAATCTTGCCTAACAAGGGACACATACATCTCTCCTGACCAGGAGGCAGTATGGATTTCAGCTGCAACTTATAGTAGCTGATACACAGATGCTTGTGATTAACTCCTTCATCTATGATAATGAGACATTTTCTTCCGGATTTTCTGTGCAATGATTTTCTATGGAAAAGTGCTTTTTTTAAATCTGTAAATTAATCATAATCTTGAAATGCAAAAAAGGAGTGCTCTGTGCTGAAAACAAAGGCTGACAGGAAAGGCTGGCTGTGATCTGGCTGCCTTGTCTGAAAACTTCTCTGGAGAAGGCCATCCTGTATAAATTAAAAGGCTGGTAATTTGGTTTGATAGTTCAGCATGGGGTGGGGAGGGCATATGGTCTCACTTAGCTTCTTCCGGTCACACTATAGTTAAAAAAAACAAACAACCAACCAAAAAACCCCCATAGACAATGAAAAGAAAGCTAAAGAGGCTCACAGAAGAAATTCCAAAGTATTAAAAGGTTGCATCAAGCCATCTGGAGAACCTTCCACCTCCTCTTTGCTTGAGCCCTCTGATAGCAACTGGAAGTATTTTTACAGCTTGTAATATTTCAGTGTCTGTTTGGCAGCATTGCTCTTGCCTATCTTATCTTCACAAGACATGGAAAATGAGCTAAAAATTATACTCTGAATATGGCAAGTCTGTGTTTAACCCTGGTGTTACCCAGCTTTAGCAAGCTTCTTTTTGGATGAAGCACTGCTAGTAAATTGGCCTCTTATCATTCTGGAAAAGGTATCCAGAAGAGGGTATCCGGTGTACCACCCCAATCTGCAAAAAGCACTGTTCCCACCAGCCCATCAGGTCTCATTTTAGAAATTGCTTGACAGAGATTATATACATATATATATATATATATATACACACACCTTGATGTCTTTTGCATAGCTTAAGCTATTATCTTACTGTGAACCTTGGTTCTGGTAGTTCCTTTCATGTCCTGTAGACCCTGTTATCAATTTCATTATTTCATGCTGCCTCCCACAGACTAAAAATTCTCCAATGAAATACTATAGCGAAAATCCTCTTCACTTGAAAAGCTCCTGTAAATTTCCAGCGATTCATGCCAAAATTGTTCCTCATTCCACCAAAGCACTGATCAACCAAAATCCTCTTCTATGAAGGCCATTTGAAACAAAAAGATATTTCTCTCGTGTTTCTGACTGTCTTGTGTGAACCTTCAGTGTTGGTAAACATTATGGCATGGCGTTAACATGTATCTTCCAATGTTCTGTGTACTGTCCAAACATGCAAAATACCAGCTTTAGCCCCACTCGGCCCTGAACCCTCCTCACTTACCAGCCCAGAACAGTATGCATCACATAGTGTGAACTTTGGTATGCAAAGGGAATGCATATTTGCTCACACAAGGGACATCTAAATTTTGGTGATGTGGCAGTTATGTGGCAGGATACACTTCTCTTCTGACCAACAAACACTAAGCTGCCCATTTAATTAGCTTGTCTTTCCTCTTCTCATTATACTCTTGTCCCTGTCACATTTTGTAACGTATCTGGGCTTGTGAAAGGCACCAGAAGCATCTCCTACCCCCTAACTCAACACCAAAGGGGCAAAGACGCACACAGAGGGATGGGATTCTTTCATTTTGTTTTATAACCAGTGTGCTTTGAAATGTGTGACAGGGAAAAGGTCTGTGGTCTCACTGGACAGCAAGGTGCAAACTGCTAAAGCCGCTCACCTATTTGAAGGGGGTGGGTGTTGCCTGTACTCATGAGCGCCTCCAAAGGAGGCATCATAACCAGATCTTGCTTGAACTACCTGTGCTTAGAGGCCCAATCTTGGCCATTCTCCCTGGAGAACTAGAAGCATTCAAGTCCTCCCTATTTAATCCACTTGACCTGCCATGAACCTCATCTTTTGTAGAAAGGGTCAGCTGTAGGTTACACAGAGTATACTAGCAATTGCTATAAATGTTCATGGCATTTAGTCAACCCTGAATTCCTAAGAGATTCAAGGGCCCTTTCAAAACTCTTCCACTCCCCTGGAAGCAGGCACCAGAAAAGTACTACTCTTGGTCTGCCATGAAGAGGTGCCGTATTTGTTGAAAACAACTCAAAGGCAAAAGCTCCATTAACATTCTTGCACAAATCCAACAGTTTGCTCCAACGGACTTATAAAACCCTTCTGAAAAAGAAAATAGTATGGCAACCCAACCTCACAGACAATTAAGCCTTGCCTAAGGAGATGCTTCCATTGCTGCATTTTTTGAGTGATGTAAGAGAATATGGAACAATATGATGCACTTTATAATTCATAGGTGTAAATCTAGTGTAATAATCAGGTCATAAATCCTGGGGGCACTCAGAGAGCAACTCAGAAAACATGTTCCACATGAAAAGTCCAAACTTGCCTTGTGCAACAAAGAGCAGGATGTTTTATCTTTAAGGTCACCTCAGTGACAAGTTATTCCATTCTATATAAAAATACCCTGTATGTTTCTAACCAGAAATAACATCTTCTGCAAGACATATGCTTTTAGAATTCCTTAAATTAGAGGAATCCTCATGTGCATCAGGACTACTCCATGAACACCCAGAAATCAACAATGTGTAAATATCAGTGGTCTCCTGTATGGCCAAGTTTAGCACTCCAAACCTAAAGTACACTAAGAGAAGCTGAGAATGATATATGCAAAAGCAGAACATAATCCAGAAGGTGTAAAGGTAATACTATGGAATAAAATCAGGTTTGTAATATTAAACATATGCAACCAAGTGACTAGTAGAAAACCCAAAGGCAAGACATTTTGTCTTGACCTATTTTTGTTCTTAAATGTATTTCAAAAACTGTTTCTGGCTGCATCTCTAAGTAAATTTAGAGATCTTAGCCATATGCCATAGCTCTTGGTCTGCTATTTCAAAGAACAATAGAAAATGCATGACAGGACTTGTGCTGAAAGTACTCCAACAGCAAATCCCACCTCTAAATGGTGCACAATAATGTATTTTAGCACAGCTTTTCTCCTGATCTGAGTACGACAGAGATAATGAGCAGGAATTATGTGAGAGATCTGTCTCACTGTCTAACATTATGTCAATATGTGACAAGTTCCACTTAGTTCATATATCCTTGAATCAAGAGCATGGTGCGATTTTTATCTGTTTGAGGGACACTTACAACAGGACACACTAGTATTTCACTAAAAGAATGCAAAGGCTAAAAATACTACATGCACACCGGTTCTAGGTTTGCTTTCATTTCAGGCTGTGGCCAATGGCTTTGCAGCATCTTTCCCAGTTTTGCAGTCATGACTCCCCCAGGAGTCTCCCCATGCTGTGCTGAAAGCTCTTCAGGTGCTGAAGGACAGATACAGACTATGTATCTGCAGGTCCTCAGGAGCATTACATGCCAAACCCATCTCTTCTAAACCTGCCATGAAAAGCCTGTGCATCACTGTTCTTGCAGCCTCCCACTGCATAGGGGACTCTCTGGGGTTGGGGTGGGAATGACCATGCTGTGTCCCACTTTCTGCATGCACTGAAACACACCAGCAAGCTCATTATAGTCTGCCTGAAATTAAACAGTCAGCCACACTGGTCACTGACATTTCTTGCTCAGGTCAGATTCTGCAGCAGATGATGTTGGATTAATTACAGCAATACATAATTACAAGAGCATGCCAAGTCGGCCAACTGTAAACTTTTTCTGCTGAAATGTCTCTTCTGTATCTGTGCGTTTCTGCAAACACCAACCAAGCCATTAATCACAGAAAAGAGGGGTTGATAGAAATTCCCCACTAACTCACAATGGATTTCCATCATAAAATATGCAGTTCTGTGCATGCTGAGATGTGAGTTTCTCTTGCTTGATTAGTAAGAACAGGTTGGCAGGTGGGACTGCAGAAAAATGAGGCATGACTCAGCAATGACTGATTTTTTCCTTCCATCAAGTCTATGTTTATTTAAGTTTTTTAAAGCACTGTCTGGCATTTTGGTGTAGAAGGAGGTATAGGGAATTTAGATTAGTAAAACCACTAATAGCATAAGGAATAGTCCCAGTAGTGATAGATCTAAAAATACCTGTCTTACTATTCTCCAAGCTACAAAAGACAGTTAAGAAAGGTTTTGATTTCTTTCTTGCTACTGAATTAAAAGTAGGATATGAAAAAGAAAATTTGGTTTTGCCTTTGCAAAGACTTATGGATGAGATTTTAGTTTTTAAAAATCAAAACTGAAGTATCTCTCATCTTTCTGCCTCCCTAACCAAACTCCTGAGGTTGATGAGATTCAAACAAACTCATTTTTACTTACTTCACTATCACAGTAATTTACAAGTTATTTGAGACTTGTGATTGAGATCCCGCTACATAAGCAAGTCAGACTGTGAATCACTGTACTTCTTAACTTTGCCTGAGTACCAGTAAAAAGGGCATCTAAGTATTTCTTTATTTAATCTGTAGCTAGTAAAATAACAATGTTGCAGAACACATGAGGTTTTTAAGTCCTAATCTTTACTAAAAAAAAGGAAAGAAAAAAAAATGGCAAGCTGTGCAGGAAGAGATCAAACTGTTTTGTATTTTCACAATACAAAACACATTTCTTTGAGTCTAACAAAAACATAATACAATTTCCTCTGACAGGTTTTATCTTGAATTTTCCCATATATATAAGCTGATTTTTTCCCTTTTATCTAATAAAACAAAATTATTAAATTTTTTAAGCTTAGAATAGTCCTTTTCCTGGGAATTGGAGCTGAACAATGTACACAAGTGGTATCCAGTATCATGAACACGCATTGTAATAACAACAAAACACCCAGAGAAAGGCAACAGGTGATATTGTGGTCACTGTGGTATCTGCCATTAGCAGATGACTAATTAGGGTGTGGGCTTTACCCAGTGTTTCTGATGGTCTCCAGGGTCATGCAGCAGGTCATAGACATGAGTCAGTAAGAAGGGAAGCCGGGCAGGTTCCTCCAGCTTTGGACTCACCTGTTCCTCTTCAAAACGAAGTGATTATATTTTTAGCAGGGGGGTGGGGTGGGAAAACAAAACCTGACAGGGTATTTTGCATTTAAAACCTGCTTTCTAATCATGCAGTTCTGAAGCTCACATTCTCAACTTCATACAAACAGACATGTATGTCACCGGGACAGGAATGAGAGGCTCGGGCTTGACATGGGTTTGCCTTTAGTTTGGGACTGAGAAGATACCCCAGCACTTAAGTTCGCCCAAATAACAAAGATCATTAGCTTTAATTTTATTTTCTTGCCTCATTCACGTCTATAGATACAATCCTCACTTAATTTAGTTGCCTTTTTCTTAAAAGGGATATCAGGATGAAACAGGGCCCCTCTCAATCTCATATATTTTTAGAGCAGAACTGCACAATCACAGTGCTTTGCTGATAATCCTAAAATCTATTTTCTTGCAGCACTGCTAATGCAGGTATCCTATTTGTATGAAAGGAGTTTGCAACAGGAGTGGGATCTATCTTCTGGGATTCACATGTTCTCACTTTAATTAGAAAGAAATCCCATTAAAACTTGCCACTGCCACAAGTGAATCAAATTAATTAAAAAAAAAAAAATTGAAGATCAGAACAAAACTGGTGTTTATGAGGTAACAATTGCAGCTTAATTGTATGCTTTTAATAGCAGAAATTAAAACTTAGGAATTAGAAGTATCTTCCTAAGGTCTCAGGAAATCCAGTAAAGAGGTGTAACTTTGCGTAACATACCATACCCACTAAATCTAACCCAGGGAAAGCAATGCTGCTTATTTTTAGGTTCAAGTCACTTCAAACTGTGCACATCCTAATAACAGTCATAAAATTTTACTTCAGATGCATAAACTGTTTAAATATTTAGTTCCTTAAAAACACTCCCTGAACACAACAAACCCAAAAGCAGAATGAAATTGCTCTACTTACAAATGAAATCACATCTGGGGCATCTTTGTTTTAAAGATTCCAAGAACTGAGGCAGGATGTGTTTACTTTCAATTTCTTACTATTAAAGAATATGAGTTCGACCTGCTGCTGCAGAAGAACTTTGCAAGTGTGTAGGATTGAACTATGTGAAGGGTGGCAGAAGATCAGACACAGGTTAAGTTCTTGATGGCTCTGCTGATTGCTCAGTCGTTCACACGTGGCTGAGGGCCAGAAAGATTTCAGCAGAGGGAGAAGAAAAGGATGGATGGGTGGCCAGGCTCTGTCAGGCTGGTGGAAGGAAAACATTGCACAAGCAACTGAACGGCAATTTTACAGGAGCATCCAAAGGTCCCACTGAAGTTTAAACCTCCGCACTCTCTGGGGCGTGAACTATTCCAGTAAGTGAAATGGAGAAGCCAGAGGTGTCCCTGGGGAGGAAGGCTCACTTCCCGCTCAACCCACTCCAGCGGCCGTCAGGGATGCAGAAGATTCCCAGGGTTCCCACAGGAGCACAGCCCAGTGGGACATCATTACAGGCTGGGAAGAGGCTGGTCTCTCATGTCTGAGGGCAAACTCAGACTGAGGTTGGTATGTCTGAACAGCTTCAACCTCCCAGTCACGGGGTCCTTGCTGGTTGTGCCATGATGGCCACAGCCTTGGTACAGGACAAGATATGAACTTAATTGAGTAATGACCTGATAGTCGTATCTTCAGTGCAGAACAGCATATTAACTGAATTATGCAACAAATTACTAAACCAGATAAAAGCTCACACTGGTCCAAGCTCTGCTGCATTATCAAACAGCCGAATAAGCTCCTACTAACTTTTGTCATGGGGGAGAGAAGACGTAGCAGGAGTGGGGGCTGTGAGAGTAACCTCTTCTTTTGCATCACTGAACTCGATGTTTGGAGTGGGAAGATGCTGTTTGCACCACAGCGGTGAGACAAAAGCCTCTGGTTGTGGTTTCTGATTTGCCTCCAGATTTTGTCAGCTCAAATGACAACTCTACTTACGTTTCCACATTCCTCTTGAAACTCTTATACTCCATGACCATGGTTTGATCTCACCCTGCTCTGCTCAGGTAGCCAAATTATTGACCATTATCACTATTTCCAAAGTTTGTTGGTCTTTTCATGTGAGTTATAAGGCACTGTGGGAGCACTTGCACAGCCACAACCCAACCATGCCTTCTTCAGCTTTTAGGGTTCCTCGAGACACTCCTCCCTGTATAAGGGTCTACATCCAGTTATCTGTTGTGGCCATTTCTAAGCTCAGGTATGCTTCCTATATATGCTCTTTGTGCTAGACTTACGTGCAGGCAGAGCAGATTACTTCCAGGGTGAACATGACACCACCTTTAAGAAGATGAGCATACCCAAAGGTGTTCAAAAAGACCATACCATGCAGTATGTATGTAGGGAGTGATTCTGGAACACAGAATAAAAAAGCCAAGCAGGAACGAGTGCAATTTTTGTCTTGGCTATGAAGTCCTCTTCAAACTAGCCAGAGGTTTTAAGACCACCAAGCTTTATTAGAGTCTCATATGAAAGTTTGTCCAGCTGTCCTTGTATTCAGATGCAAAACTTCTTTCACAACCTATGCAAAGTACTGCTCCCTAACACATCACTGAAAATAAGCAATGCTGACAGTAAGCCTTGGTACTGTGAGAAAAAGCAGGCTGTAGACCTCTTATTTTCATTCGGCCTCTACCACTCCTATCCATGCACTTGAAACCTCACACATTTCAGGAAAGCTACAAACAACTTGGAAAAACCCCCATAAATTATGAACCACCTGTTCTCACATTCCTCAGCATCTCTGATCTTACATTCTTATTCCTGAACTTATTCACAATGAAAACCGCAAGGTGAAAACCTCATGTGTATGCCTCCTTTACAAAGGAACGAGGACAAAAGTGAAAATTTTGGCAGAACAGTGGTTTTCCATGCAGATGATTGCTGTTGTAACTGCATTCATGACAAAATATGATGGTTATGTGAGACCTGCTCCTCTCAGTGCCTCCCTGACAGGGTTGCTCATTGTATTTGGGTAATAGGGCTGGATCCTGGCTGGGGTCATGGCAGCAAAACCAGCAGGAAAACTTGACACAAATTAACCGTTATCACTTGCAAGGAATCGCCTCTGCTTTGCAAGACCCAGAGAGTGCTTGAAGGGGGAAGAGGCATGCTTGTAAACTTAGAAAATTTGACAGAGCAACGGAAATAATTCCAGTTGGTTCTCAGAGAACTGTCTCTGTTTATGGCACGCTTTCTGACTTACAGCTCTTTCCTTTATGACCTTGCAAAAAGGCAGCATTAGGGAGGGAGAGAGGAAAGGACAAGGGGTCTGGTCATGCGTGCCAGAAGGCATGAGCAAAGAACAATCTGAGTCCTATGAACAGCAAAAAAGACATGTTTTTATCACTTATTAACAGATTAGGAAATGTAGATGATAATTGCTGTAGAAAACGGATTATGGACCATCTATTGATCCACTTCACCCTGTTTAGCACATATAAGCATTTCTGATGCATGTAAAGCTCACACTGCATTCCTTGACTGCTTTTCTTCCCATGGAGACACAGCTCATCTGGGCTGTGTGACATTCCCTCCCGTCCTGTGCAAGTCATTTTTCATTGCTATGAGCTATCCCTTGACTGTCTGAAGTGATAAAAGGTGTTTGGGGAAAAAGTGTAAGTCTCAACCCTGACAATTAAAACTGGGCAATGTGGGACCTGAGGGGTAAGTTTTAAATCTTGCACAGAAGACTAAGGAATAATGATCTCCGCCAAGATGTTATTTTCTGCCTTCTTCAGGTGAAGAACCAACAATTGCAAAGCACATTTTGAGAATAGCTGATAACTCACTGCGCTTTCAGAACTGACTTGAGAAAGAACTTTTGTCCTGCTAATGCCAGTCTCCTAGACCTTCTCCTTCCTTCTGTCACCCAGTTGTTCATGTCTATCCCTGCACTGATATTTCAGTGATGCTCTAGTTTTAAGCAGTGTGTACAGGTAAGTTCATTCATACCCAAAGACCTCAGGCAGCTTGCCAGTCATGCTAATTAGCTGGCTGAGCAAGGAGTGTAATAGCTTTACAGAAGCATTGACAGACTTGACTTGTATTGACAACAAAAATGCTATCATGTACAGCTGGAGCATGTACACGGTAAGAAATCAGTGTGAAAACGAGCAACAGGAGGTAATTCCCTCATCATACAGAATCCAAGTCAGTGGTAACCAGGTCAAATTGAGGTTTTATTACATATGGATTCTGACCATGATACTCTTTACCAACTGAACCAGGGAGAATAATTTGAAATTCAAGTGAACACAAACTTAAGATCTGATTTCAAGGAGAATTTCCATCTGGAAAAATTGTGAAGAACTGTTGGCAAGTAATGGAGGAATCGAGGACTAGTAAGATTCCGAGCTGGAAAATGTATGCACGACAATGGTGAAATTTCCAAACAGCAGAGGATTAAGTCTAATTGGATTTGAAGTTGCAGATAAAAAGCCTTACGTTTCGCGGCAAGTGAAACCGTATTTGAGTAGAATCCTCTCCATCACTGCATTACTTCCCTAACCAGGCTAACTGTCAAAGCTACAACATGTTTACAATCCCTCACTGATTCAAACTTGTTTTTTTCATTGCTGTACTCCTGGGATTTTCAATCACTTGTGCAGTACTGTCCCACATATTTTCCATTTAGATTCTATTGACAGATGTCAACCTTTAAGGTTTTTTTTCCATTGCACATTCAATAGTGTCCCAGTTACACATCACCTGGGAAATTTCAAAAATTTTCCAGAAAGTTTTCTCAATTGATTAAAAAGTATAAGGGTCATATGACACAAAACTTCTCCTGGCTTTAGATTCTTCCTATAAACTCGATCAGTCTTATTTTCTGATCTATAGCACCAATAGATAGATCAAAAGCAGCAATAGAGTGGCCCTAATCAGGTTTTAGACCAGTCTATCTTCCTCCATTCCTCAACAATCTTAGCTTCTTATCTTAAATCAGTCATGCCATCTGTAGGAAAATGGCATTTAAATCTACCTGGAATCAAGAGAAAACTTCTTGTTGGCTTCACTCTTCCTGCACAGTCTCCACTGCCTGTCAGAATTGTTGGGAACCCTTCCAGAGTACAACAGAACATGGACACAGTTGGGCAACTTTTCTTTAGTAAGAAATGGGCTTTAAAGAGATGATGAAATGGGTATGAGACCAAGGAAACTACAAATGCTGATAAATCACATGTGGACGACACATCCTTTTTCCAATTACATGAACATTCTGAAGAACCAGTAAAATGGTGTACTGTGCACACAATGCTTTCAAATCAAAATACTCATCTGCATCTCTCCAATTAGAAAGAGCCACTGGTACTTAACAGTAGGCACTCAAATATTGAGCTGTATACACACAGCTGTATGCAGAGAGTTGCACTGACATGGAGACTCCTCTACAAATCTGCTTCATGTGGTCAGCTATATGAAGATGAGGAGTTGACCAGCAAGTCATATACGTGGGAAGGAGCCAGATGCCAGTCACGTTTTGTGCAGTTAGCCTCTAAAAAGGAAATTAAGCGGAAACTTACTTTGAAATTAAGTAACACTGTACACTCTGCCTGGAGGAACCCATTGCAAATTGCTCTGCCTAAATCTTCTCTGAGTGCAATTTAGTCTCAAAATCCCCTTGCTTCAGTACTTATTTTAGTTGACCTTTTGATACATGCTGGGCTGGTTTTGGCTGGGGTAGAGTTAATTTTCTTCACAGTGGCTAGTAAGGGTCTACGTTTTGGATTTGTGCTGAACAGAGGGTTGATACTATAGAGATGTTTTTGTTATTGCTGAGTAGGGCTTACACAGAGCCAAGGCCTTTTCTGCTTTTCGTAATGCCACGCTGGTGAGGAAGTTGGGGGTGTGTGGAAGACTGGGAGGAGACACAGCCAGGACAGGTGACACCAAAGGACCAAAGGGATATTCCAGATCATACGACATCATGCTCAGCATACAATGTGGGGGCAAGAAAGAGAAGCGGGAGGATATTTGGAGTGATAGTGTTTGTCTTTACAAGTCAGTGTTACACATGATGGGGCCCTGCCCTCCTGGAGAGGCTGAACACCTGCCTGTCCATGGATAGAACTGAATTAATTATTTGTTTTGTTTCGCTTGTGTGTGCAGCTTTTGCTTTCCCTATTAAACTGTCTTTGCTTCAACCCACGACTTTTCTGGCTTCTAATCTTCCAATTCTCTCCCTGATCCCACTGGTGGGGGAGTGAGCGAGCGGCTGCGTGGGGCTTGGTTGCCAGCTGGGGTTAAACCACAACACATGCAAATAAGGTAACTGAAATACACCAATTAGAGAAGATAGCATTTCTAAAAGGCTAGCTTTTGGTTTTTTTCTACTTGTATTTGTTTATATTTTTGCAGGATATAGGTGATGTTCTACTACTTCTGTACTAAACCAAACACCTTGAACTTAGTGTGTCGTATTTCTTTAAACTCTTCCTCAAAGCATCTGTAGATAACAGACATGTTTTAGGAAAGCCATAAGAACCTAGTACAATATAATGTTAAGTCATTTGTTATCCATGTGCCTCTAGAGAGGCTACTGCAGATTTGAAAGCTTGTCCTACCACAGTTCCACTGAAACGGGATAAGCCTTGAACTCCCATTTTGATTCAATTATCATTACATTTGGCAACTGAGTCACAGTCAAGCTAACAGATTGAAGAGGCTTTGGATCCTACTCTCCCAGCTTCTATCGTCCTTGAATCTTTCATGGTAAGCCAAAATAATTGAGAGGGCAGGTGACTACTGCCCCATGAGTCAGTGCAGATGTGGCACAGCACATTCTCCCCGCCCATGTCAACTGGGGCAGCATGATTAAAGCTAGCAATTAAGAGTACAAAACAATTACTCTTCCTGACGTCATCATAGCCTCAGACCATGGAAGCTTCCTTTCACCCTGTCTCTGTCTCACTGTTCTTTTCCAACTGACTCCCAGACTTCATCTTAAGACAACTTCAACATGAGGTAACACAGGTCCAGAATCATCAAAAACACTACATGTTTTAAACTATGAATACTTGCTCCACCTGCATCCAAGGAATACCCAATTTTTGCAATGTAAAAGTCTGGAGAAGCACTAAGCAGTTCTGCCCTCCTGCAGTGGGGAAAAAACACTGGAAACCTTTGAAGACTCCTTTTATCTTCTGTAACTGGCTGGCTCCACAGACAGGAATACAGTTGACTTCAAAATGCATGGCCACAAAAGAAAGATCTAACCTGCAAGGCTGAAATTATGGACCAATCCCACATTTGACAGTCTTCTCTTCATGCATGGAAGAGAAGCTGACTTGTTAACTAGAGCTAAATCAAGACTTATAGAAACTTAAGCCTGTCAATCACAACCAGTAAAAAAGGTTTAGGTTTGAATTTTACTGGAACTAGAATGTAGAGACAAGATGATTTTGTTCTTGCTGGTACTTGGCAGCATTATCAGTAGAAATGCTGTCTACTGAGCAACAAGCTGTATCTGCTTTCTTTATTCTCTATTTTGTCTAATTAAGATTTTGTAACAGAAACTGTATCTTATAGCAGATTTATATAATTACTTAAATCCAATTTCCAAATAGGAATGTAACGAGGAACTATTAATAATATTTAGAGCAGCATTAATCTATCCCTGCTCTTTTACTTGAACGGTAACAGGAACTAGACCATCAGGGAAATAAATTAAAGACAATTTGAGTTTTGAGACAAATGCCAGAACAAGAGCTTGGGATCTGCATTACTGCAACAGCTTGTGTCTGTGGGAAATCCCATGGGTACCAGGAAAACAGGAAAAGGTGGGATGATGGGCCTACTCACAATTTAATAAAGTCAAACACATACACAGGACACTACAGGACTCAGACTCTGATGCTGAGCAAGTGCTTCAGTAAAAGTGACTTCAACATAAACTAAAAGAACATAATGTCAAACCTTAGTTTAGGCATCTTGCCTGATAAATACAAAAATGGAATATACCCTACCCCACTACCACCCTTAAAAAGCAATTTCACATTCCCTCAATGGCATCAATGAACTTCTTGCCCTGGGTATCAGATGCCAATGATACTTTACTTGGTTAAGAAACCCCTAATAATAAGTCAAAATTCTCAATATTTAATTGCTACTGAATAACAAAACCAAGTCACGCTATTCTGAAAAAAAACTCAGACTCTGCTCTGTGTGGCCTCAGTGTTTTGCCAGTGCGAACATCCATCTGCTGGACTAATTAGCAGTTCCATAAAGAATACAGTTCTCACTGAACTATAAAATTAGCCAGAGGAATCTCTGAACATTCAGAAGGGGAATTCCTTTGTGGAAATTAACTGAATTGACTATGCTTTAAATTAAAATGAAATCAAGAACTAATTTTTCAATTCTGAATAGAACTGAAACCTTTAGAGTGACACTGTATCTTTAAAAGTTTTCACTAAAATCACACGAAAATATCCTGAGGAAAACTAAAGTTACTTTTTCCTCTCTTAACAATATCAGTTTACAGCTCAACAACATAAGGGTGGAGGAGGAAATTCCTTTATTCTCACCTTCCCAAAAAAATAGAAAAAAAAAAGTTCCTTCTCAGCAAGCTTTAGTACAATGAGTTTGTCATCAATTGTTTGCAGGAAACATCTCACATTTTTTCCTTCTATGCAATGAGTTTGATCACAGCAGGTTGACTTAGTATCATAATGAAAAAAAGGCAGAGAGGCAAAAGCTACAGTTACATCAGAAATGAAAAATCCCACAGATCTCAGTAAAAGTACTCACACAATGCTCTCAGAAGATTCAAGCAATATACAAACACAAGACCAAAGTAATTTGGATTTAAAAGTGAGAAAAGGCATATGTGACTTCACCAAGTAATAACAAAGTAGCAGGACCTTACTCCATTCTGAAAGAAGGACAAATTTACCATCACCAGGGAAAAGAAAATAACAGCACATGGGCAGAATTCCCACTATGAGCTGCAACTAACAGTGATTCATAAATATTGTTCTAATTTTGGTTGTTAAAAGCTGCTGTGAACAAATTGCTTGGCCTGCAGTGACAACACTGCAACCAGCAAGAGCAAGAATTTAAGAGCAAAAATTAAACCTTTACTCTTAGTAATTTCTTTGAGAGGTTTTCTCTGGTGAAAAGCTCTTCCCGATGCAGCTTTCTGTTGCTCCATCTCCTGGTAACTTCCACTGATGAGGAGAAAGCCAATTGTTGCTCTTGCTAGGAAAGCTCTTACCTTTCTTTGAAATAATCCACAGTAATGCATTAATACAGACCTGTTTGAGAAGGTAACATTATAGAAAGAAACAGAGATGCATGGATGAATCGTGTTTTATGGTTGTTTGAAACAACCCATGAAGAAGCTTGTGTCAGGTGATATCCTGAGGCTCTCCTCCCCAAAACCAGGCCACTGCTCCTGGTCTACCCTTTGGTAAGGAGAAGCGGCATTGTGGGAGGAGACCAGGAGTAAGGTCAAGCTCTCAAGCCTCCTGGATTTCTGTTCTGGATGAGTGTTATGCATGCCATGTATACGTATCTGATGTTGAAAATGCAGATGCAGGAGAGTATCAGCAAAGTGATACCAGGTAATTGCATTCCAAGAAGGCCTTTGTAAATGAAGGCAAGATCTCAGGACCAAAAATATAGCTCAGTCAAGCTGTCCAAGGGACAACACAAAAAACTCCACGGGGAACGAGAGTGAAGGACTGTCATGGTGGCATAATCTTTTTCTCTGACACACCACCATTTCTGTCTTAACTCTCCGGCAGCAAAGGTGGTCATGGACAGTTGCTGGTGCACAGCTGGCAGCAGAATATGGTTCTCATGGGTGCTCCTACTACACCTGTCATATACCACTCTGATTTTCAAACTTGCAGCTTATGTGAGCAAGAAACTGCCAGTATTAGCTGAACAACCAGAGTGTTTCCTTGAAGAAACTGACTTAACCTTCCTCTCCATCTCACACAAGCTGGAAATGGTTTAGAATATGTATGCTAAAGAAAGGATTTAGAATATATATGTACTCTCATTTAGGCTGTTGACAGCAAACACAAAAAAGAAACTCATATAACCCTAAAAGAAGAGAAGCAAGACAAGAAATACATTAAAGGTGGAGAGAGGACACAGCTTGCCCTGCAGAACAAGACACTGAGAACACTGGTGTTTGGAAAGCAAAAGGGAGACAGACGTTGCAAAGACAGCCCACACCAGAAAATACACTGGTGCAAGAGCTGCTTGCTCCTGCTGAACAATGGTGTGAGACAATACCATTGCCCTGGCCAAACTGACTTCTTCGGTCAGTCCCCTGAGCAGAGTTGCCTGATCTTACCTGTCACCTCCTTCCCATCACACAATTCATGAGAACTAGGACCCTGCCCTGCCACTCCTGGGACAGTTATTTTTTGTTGTTACCCTTTTAAGAGCCAAACCAAAGAAACTCTGGCAACACTCTCATAGAGTGCAGGAAATACTGAGAGAGAGTAATAACGTATTTCTCTGCTTATCTGTATTTGTTAGCACATATTAAAATCATAAGGTCTTCTGCCAAACCATATATATTAGCATTACTGAAAGCTTGGGCTTTGGGTTTGAAGGTTTGCTATTTTGGAGAAGGGGTAGCTTATATCAGAGCTGTTCAGAGAAGGGTATAAACCTTACCATCTGAACAAGAACAACAAATGCCCCAGAGAAGTAATTCTTTCAGAGCTTCTGATCTTTACAATACACTCTAAATCTAAATATTTCTGTTATTTTTTAACTCCATAGCCCAGGAAATGTTGTAAAACTTTAAAGAAAAAAAATTACAGTTGACAAGCCAAAACTTGTTATCAGTGAAGCTGCTCTACAGTTAGACAGACAGGATTTTAATCATTCCCTAGGGCTTCCTGTAAGCTGAAGGAGAGAAAAAATTGGCTTTAGTCTGACGAGTCTTTTTTCCTATCATCTATGGTAAGCTCCATATCAAGCCCACATAATCCAAGTAAACATGAATTTACTAGAAAAAGTAAATTTCAGATACTGTTCTACAGCATGAATTACTGATGTCCAGCAACAGAATATAAACACAAAATGTTTCACCAAACCATTGCTAACTGTATCACCCAGCATCTAGTCCCAAATACGAAATGCAACAAAGCAGCAGAGGTCTGCTTCTATAGTGCCCAGCTACTTCAAACACTCAAGGTCCTGCCTGACTAGGAGGAACCTGAGAAATTTTGTCATCATGATCCTCCACAACAGATCTCCTTTGTTGCTGGAGCCCACCACTGTGTTCTTGAGGAATGAAACCATGAAGTCACTATAAAATCTCAGCATCATGCCTAGCAAAGTGAAGTTCTGCTGTGAAACTGGATCCTCTTTTCTTCTTTAAGAAATTCGGGGATCCTATCTCGAACTCACACTTGACACAACAGGCACTGCAAACTTTGTCTCCTTTTTTTACTTCTCCTCGTCCCTTTTGTCTCCTAAACAAATATTCATACCAGCAGCTAGAAAGAAGATTTAAATAGCATGATGCATTTTGCCAGGCAGCTGCACTCTGATGGACAGCTGATACCAATGGGATGTTAGGAAAAGCACCCAGGTACATACAGGCTATTTAACTACAAAGAAAGTCCCCATTCATAAAATACAAACATCCCATTGTGCCCTGCTGTTACATTTGTACTAAACTCACAGGTCCACCAAAGAGCTGGCAGAACACCCATAGAGGTAACTTGGCATTTTGGTGTTCAGATGTTCAATGCTCACTTCCGCACTCTGGACCAGAAGTTGCATCTGTGCCCGGAAGACACAAACCCTCATAAAGGTTGGGGCAGTGACCCCTGGTCTGATGTTTCACATTTTTTCTGCAGAATTGTCAGCATCTGCAAAGAGTGAAGTAGTGAAGAACCAATTCCTCCTGCTAAACTGAAAGGCGGGCTCAACCTCAGCCCAACTGACTGCTCTCCAGATATCGTGCACTTCAACATGAGTGCTGTCCACATGCCACAAGGCTAACATGAAGGAAAAGGTGGCACAGATTATATTCGCAGAAGCGTTTTAGCCTTCAATTACCTCAGATTCACTGCATCTGCAGATGAATACTTCTGGACAATGCAACTTGGCCACAGCTTTAAATGCTGTCTGGCTCTCAACTTAATGAATACTGGCATAAATAACCTCATCTCACTCTCTGTCTTCCAATTAACCTGCTATTTTTAATAGAAACCAAGACGTTGATGAGACAAGACTTTTTTGTGGTGTTTTTTTTTTTTTTTCCTTTTTTTGCCACTGGGTTGCTTACCACTGCCCAACAGACACAGACACACCACACGTTACTACCTGCACCTGCACAATCTCAGTTTTATTTTCATTCTGTAGAAACGTGTCCCAGAGGCACAGGAAGAGAAATACTTAAAAAATACCATGTACCTGCTCCCTTGCGCCTGCAGATCTACACCCCAGGCAATTGGTTATCAGCTGGTAATATTCCCTCAGGCTGCCCTATAAAGTCCCTTTTTTGACAGTTCATGCTTGCCAAGAACTTAGGGTGTTGGCTACATTTCCCTTCAGAAAGTTTGGATAATACACAGTCTTGCAAAACGCAAGAGAACAGTCCTATCATCCTTTTCTTCCAGAAAGAAAACAGGTTTCCAGCGGGAGATGGTTTAATACAAACCCTATCCAGCTCATCACAGCAAAGTCACGTCCTTTACCCAGGCCAGCAGGATATACTGACTTGCCAGAGTCAACAAGAACAGTAGGCAAGACATGCTTGAGAGCTGAACTTCTGAGTTTCCCCCATATCCCACAAGAAGCAGAGAAGAATAAAGCAATGCTGCTGTCGAACTGTTGCAGCTATACAGATGAAACACCTGAATAATGGAAAGGCCTGGGGAATGAATGATAGGCAGAATGGCCTAACAACTTTTTATTCAGAGCAGAAGGCATTTGATGACATCTAACAAAAAGACATTAGCAAGAAACACTCCTACAAGAAACATTAATTCTATTGCAGGTTCTTCTTTTTAGCACAGCTGATTCTGAAAGACTGGTTTAGTTTGGCTCAATCACCGAATACTATTAGGGATTCAACTGTGACACCCAGCCCCAAGAAATCAGCAAAAAGTCTGTGCAATTAACTGCCACTCAAAGCTAAATTCTGGAGAGGCCTGCTTATATGCTAAGTGTCACAAACTGGCTCCAGGCCTGTCTAAATATGCCAATAGCTGTTGTCAGCTTTTCAGTGACAATTCCAAAAGTGATTTTTTTTCCCCCAAGGCTAATGCTCCTAGAAACTTCAAAATTACCTTAGTTCCCCACTGCTATCTCCAAATTAATTAGATAGGAAAAGATTTTTTGAGAAGTGTGAGGGCTTAAAATATATCCTGGTCAAAAATGTCAACTAATTAAAAGGTATTTTTAATTTAAAGTGAGAACTATTCCCTACAAATCTGTCAATATGCTTTCTGAGCCACTGTACCATACCACTTCTGTTCTCACCAACCAAGATGATAAACATATTTTATACATCACAATGAGAATAAACTCAGACCTTAGAAATTTATCACTCAGGAAAGCCAAACAGGCAACAGGATAGGAGTGTTGAGAGTGCCCATGAAAAACGCTGTTAAGAGGTTTCATTTTCAGAAAGTGAATGGGCACTTCTTCAGTCTATCCTGGCTCCTTTTTAAAAGCATTTTAGGTGGAACAATACGAATTCCAAAGAACTCTAAAGTCTGGCTGCTGCTCTGCTTCCTGAGAGCTGCTGTTCACCAGGTATATTCAGGGGAGACTCATATGGACTTCAGAATCACAGAGGAAGAACAAACTTTCATTGGCAATAAGATAGGTAAAGGAAGCTAATATGTCTCTGTTTGATATTTTTAAATTAAACAAAGTCAGGAATTGAACCAGAAGAGTGTACATTAAACTAAGGGTTTTAAGCAAGCCAAAGACTATGATGGGAAGCATCATGGAAACTGGGAACATCAAACGGATGCAGGACAGGCTCAGGCACCTATCAGATGAAACAACAGCATCTAAAGGCAGCACAGTTTCTTCTGTGCTACTCCAGATCTGACTAAATGACCAAAATGGTTTGTTTGACTAAGCCATTTTCAATGATATAGCAAACCAGTGTGTTCAGTATATCCAGGACTTTCACAACAGAAAAATGTAGAATTGCCATAGTTTTACAGTTGATGATCTTAGGGGCCTTTTCCAACCTAAATGCATCTATGAATATACTGAAAGGGAAAAGTCTGACCACAACTTTGGCTCAATTTTTCTTTTTGATGATTGCAACCAGCAGCAGGAGCAAGGAACAATGAGGGACTGGATCAGTCTCCCTGCTCTGCCAAGCTCAGCCAAGCCACATCAGAACAATGCTGCTGGGAACATGCTCTGGTGTGTCCCTGTCCCAGCCACACATTGTAAACACTTGAAACAACACAGTGTTGAGACCTCAATGTGTGTGAACTCTTGTAGTTGCATTTTCTCCTCACACACCTGGTCCTCCAGACTTTCCTTTATACTTAGGCCACAGTCCTCCGCTCCTTGGTGAGACCAAGCTGTGCCAGCAAAAGGCATCCTGAAAACATAGGGACAGTGGGAACATCAAACCATAGCACAATCCACACCACTTTTTTCACCTTGCACGTACTTTGATTGTTTTAAAATCAGGTTAAGTGACTCTGTGGGTTTATTGATAGCAGTTCCTATACCAACATGTGGGTTCTCAAGAGCATTGCCAGCAAAAACGTGTTCCTGCACTCACTCTTGGGGCAGGGGAGCAGCTAATAGGGAACTCTAAAATTGGAAATAAATGACCTATTTCTGAGGAAGTTGATAGAATAATATTTAAAGATTTGAGATCAGCTTCACATTGTCTTTCTTACAAAGCTACAGGAGCACTGAAATACATTACTAATAGAACAAAATTAGAGAGGCAAAAGGTCTGTACAAAACCTGCTGGTTAAATCTCACTCACTTTAACAAAACTAATCTTTTCTTCTTTACTTGTGTGAAAACTGCAAACTTTATTAATAGATTTATACTGACTTAATTAGTTTGTCAGTCGAGTTTCATGCAGGATGCTAATATAGGTATACATTTCAGCTGGTTCCTATTTTTGGTCTCTTATCTTTCTGAAGTCTGTTCAAGAAGAGTAATTTTTTAAAAAAGGGAACTTCCTAAAACTGAAGCTTTTCCGAAGATGGTAGATCTCTGTTGTGTATTAGCAGTCCTAATACGGAATTATGCTCAACTGGCACTACTAAACTCGCCCCACATTTAATGAGACACAAAAATAGGGCACTCCAGCCATGTATACAGATGGAGCTGTATTTTTCCCTGGAGTGCTGGGGAAAAAAATGGCTGTTATTAAGCTCAACTCAAACAATGCTGGTGTCGCTGTTCCAGACAATGAAGCACAAGATGTCCACTTAAATTCTTGGATTTAATGGTTAAAAAAATAACATCTCTGAGGTCAAATATCAGTTCTTGAGAAGAACTGTTATGAAGAAAGCTGCTCATGTCCTCACATGCATTTGCATTTGCACCGTGGCCCAGCTGACAGTCATACTTAGTTACTGAGTGATTGAAGCAGCAGCGTTTGTGGTTTTGGTGGTGTTTATTTGTTTGCTAGGTTGCTTTTATTTGCTTGTTTGTTTTGGTATGTGTGTGTGTGTATGTGTGTTGTGTGCAAGTGTGTGCACATTTAAGAGAGTACAATCCTGATGTGTCACCAGTTTAAAGGTATTTTGCAACTACCATGGCAGGAAATAGTTTTTCTCACTATTCTGTGAAAGTAGTGAAGTTTAGCTGCTAGAGAGGGAATAAACAAGATGGATATTAGCCATCTTTCCGTGTACCTACTACACCCTTAAAAAGTTTTCCTGATTCATGCATGAATTATATGAACAGATGTTATATAAAGCAACACAAAAAAATGTAGAATAAAGCTGGTAAAACAAGGAGAACCCTTCCCTTCTGAAGTACATAAGGTGATGTGAATTTAGCACTTTATACACAGGAAGTTTTGTGCTCTTTTTCCTGTTTAATATATTTTAATTCCCTTTTCTTAATAAAGAAAAATTGGAGAAGGGGAAAATTATGATGCAGAGGACCACAAAACGAAACAGTGGAACCAAGAGATTCTGGAAAAAAAAATCCAGATATTTGGAAGCATCCTTTCCCCAGGGCTCATCTCTTCAGTCAATTAGACAAAGATGGAAAGAAAATTCCAAAATGAACAGCATGCGCTTTTGTGATTCAGTAACACATATTAAAGTTTTCCCTGCTTGTGCAGGTCTTTTAAAGCAATATTCCTAACCTTTCTAAAGATGCATATATGTTCTGAAGGGAGTCTGATCCTTTATAAATGCAGTATTGTTTTCTTCTGTTATTAATGAGGGATTAAATAAATAAGTCTCTCTGCTAATACAATACTTAGGGAAAACTCTCACTTTCACAGTACATTGCACCTAGGTGTCACATTAAGCAATGCAACACTTGAGTCTTCTTACACTTCTGAGGAATTTCTCTAAAGATACAGTTCTGCTTTGTCCTGTAAATCCAGCATCTTACTGTCATCAAATAAACCAAAACTGAACTTTGAACTCTCATTAATTATAAACTTAAGTCAAATGATCTTTTTTTAAAGTTAAGGATGTCATGATTTACAGTTGTAATGGATTACCGAAGATTGCTTATCACCAAAAGCAAGCCCAAAATTTGTGTTGATAACCCAGAATTTTAGTATGAAAAACATATCCTCTTTTTTGTTAGTTCTGTCATAATACCAGAATAACTAAGTATTGTGAATGTGATTATTTGGGAAATAAGCTTCCAGTAACAGCTGAAATTACGGTTCCAACACACTGTTTGAGTGAAAATTGTAAAAAAAAGCCCTGAAGATTTTCCAGTGTAGAGAAGGAAAAGAGAAGAAACAAGAGTTCTGTTTTACAGTTGGTAACCTTCTGCATCAAGGATTCAGACTTGATTTTCAGGAGGGAGTGAGATACATTTTTGGTCTCCTGAAGTCAATGTGAGCAATGCACATTTTTTAAAGCTTTGTACACGTACATGTACTGATTTACCATGACTCTCATTTGATGACAGAAAACAATATAGAAAGGCTCCTGAGATGCCATCTTCATCAACGTCTAGACTCCTACAGGCAACCACAATGGCTACAATGACAGGTTACCAACAGGTTCTTTAAAAAAAATTTTACTCATCTAGGGTGACTGTCTAGAAAAACCTTTCACATTTCTTGGAACATATGATTGGTCAACATTACCAACTCCAACTGGATATCTCTCATTTTAAGATGGCTGAGATGAAAACCCTTTCTAATTGACCTATCCCAGGAGAAAGGAAGACTGCAAGGTTTAGTTCTTCACTGAAAATCAAACCACAGAATCATTCTCCAGGTCCCCCTCCATCAAGATGTACTGTGAAATACATTCTTACCAACAAATGAATCCCAGACTGGAAAGTTCACAGAGTATGGACCACGCTCAACTATATTCATTTTGCCCCAAGTAATTTATATTGATCCTTCACAAGGATGAAACAGACTGATTAGGAATACTTGTTTACTGGAGCAATGCAAGCCAAAGTCTTACTATGAGTTAAGCAGACTAACCTAAAATTTTTGAGATACAGAAGAAAATGAGCACCTTTTGGCATATGGCTCAAAGAAAACTACATAAATTATAGATATTACTGCATTTGCTGGCATTCATTCAGTGCTGCTGCTGTATTTGAAAATTAAACTTGATTTTATAGAGTTGTACTCCAGTGGTCTAGGTCAGTAGTCCATCAAAGAACATCCCCTACAGGACAAATGCAATACTCAGGTAAGCCAGCATCCTCAAAAATAAACAGGGCAACTTCTTCCTCCCCATAATTTGAATGCCAAGACTATCCGTATCAATTTCAATGGATTGTTTCTAGTGGGTGGGAGTATTGTAAAGGACTTTTCCTCAATGAATTATGAGTGCAGAATTTCCTAGGGAACTTTCATTAAGTTTTGGCATGGAAACAAACGCAAACCATCTGCCTAAAAATGGGAGGCAAGCAATGAAAAGTTGTACCACAGTAACACAGAATTTAAGATCGACTTCAGTCGGCCAGGTGACATAGTACACATGTGAGCCAAGATGTGCCCCCTTCAGCACAGACTGCTAGGAGACAAAGCTGCCAAAACTTTTCATTTTTTAGAGGGGTGAAGGGAAGAGAGACCATTTTGGCAGTTTGAACAACCCTCTTTATCCCACAGTCCATGTAATAGTGGCCCGCAGTTGAAGTCAGAATTGCCCGAGAAACAGTACAGCAGTACATCAACGACAGAAAAATCACACTGTGAATAGTAATAATAGAGACAGTTCTACATGTTGCATTATGTAGCTCTTGTCTTGCTGTCAATAGCAGTTGCTAAATCAGCAGGTGTTTCCCATAGCAGAAGTGATTTTTGCAATTTAGACAAGACAGACCAGGCACAAAGTAAATTGTTTTATGATGTTACAACCAAAAGTATGTATCAAACTGCTCAGGATTCTGCTGGGTATACTTTTCACTCTGTAAGTCATACAATCCTGTATTCTTCATTTAGCCAAAACTCTGGCTGAAGTCAACAGGACTTTTGAGTAATTTAAAAGGACTGCACACACTCCTTCATACAGAAGATGCACATCCTCTGTGAAGGGAAATAACCATCAGTGGCCACAAAAGCTATGTGTTCCTGGCACTGTTGCAAGATACCTATAAATATGGCTTAATTTACTTAAGAGTTCACCTGAGACCTGTCCTCTTTGGACAGCTACTGGAAAACTAACACAAAAAACCAATGCATCAGTTGTTTAAAGCCAGTATTTGTATGTAACATTTTATATTTGTGAAAACTTACTTGGGCACAGACTATGGCAGGGCTGCCAATGGACTGGCATTCAGATATAAAATGAAGATAAATCAATAAAAAGCACTCAATACTGACCGCTCAGAAATACTTACAATGAATATACTTCAATGAACACAATTTCAGCTATAACTTCAACCCTCTGCTGTGCACAGAGACATAAAAGCTATGATCTAAAATATATGAAATAACTTGCATTTCTTGGGAAAAAAAAGAAGCCATGCAATACAACAGCTACTGATGTACACCTTCTCTGGGTTCCTGAGGCTGCTGAGACCAGAAAATGTAATTGTGAAAGTGAACTAAATCCCTGCCAGATAGGCAAAACCTCTGCAAAACACTTACACAGCAGGAATACAAATTGACATACCAGAGCTATGAGACAATACTAGAATCAGAGAATATCATTACAACATTGAACTGTTAATCATTCCTCATAATAAAACAACATGTTTATTCCATTGGTAAAATCACAACTGGGGAATATGTTCTCTCTCTTCTAACATTAGGCTGGTTCTTATTGCCCTATCTTCTTGGGAGGTGACAGGCAATTCATCTTAAGATAAAACCCAAACTTCAGTATGACTGCTCTTTATGTCTAATGATTAATGTTATCAGGAACTCAGACACTGATACCCCCAATAGCTGCCTGCCTCAGCAATAATTCCTGTAACTTTCTGGGAATAGACACCAGTGTTTGAGAAGTTTTGAGGACCACCGCAGTGGACCTCAGCAGAGGCCAAATAAAAAAGGAATACAATATTTAAAACTCATGCATTGCTGTTACCGAGGAATCTAAAAATAGAAATACTTGGAACAAAGATACAGGAGATTTTCGGTCCATAAAGGGGAGTCCAGGAAAAACTGAGATGGCCATGAAAAAAACATGCTGATTAAAAAATAATTACGTCACAGGTTTCTCAGGACCTTGCCGAACCCCCTCCACGGCCCCGCTCCGTGCCCCGAGCCCGGCCGCCCCCTTTCCCCTTTCCCCCTTTCGCGGGGCGCGGCGGGGGCAGCGCGGCCGCTCCACCTGCGGCCCCGCGGGATGCGCACCGACGGACGGGCTGCCCGCGCCCCCCGCCCCGGGCAGCGGGCACGCCTCGGGGCTCCCGCGGGCCGGCACACCGCGCGGGGCTGGCCATGCCAAGGGCAGGCATTTCCCGCTCCAGCATCCCCTCTTCCCTCCCGGCTCTTCCCTTCCCCTCCGCGCATCTGCATTCTCCCTTCCTCTCGCCGTCTCTCCCTCCCCGCGTTTCCATCTTCCCTCCTCGCCTTTTCCCTGCCACTCATCGCATCTCTGCCAACACGCCCTTACCTCCCCCTCCTCGCTGTGCCTGTCCTCCTCTCCCCTCTCCCGCCCGCCACCCGCCGAGGGCCAACTTGCCGGGGCCGCAGCCACCGCCGCCTCCCTTCCCTCCGCGCTCGGAGCCGCGCTCCCACACCCGCAGGACACGCAGGACACGCAGGACACACAGACACAGGGCCGGACAGACAGCCGCCCGGACGCGCGCATCCTCGGCACGGAGGTACCTATCCAAAGCGCTCCCGCTCCTCCAGCTCGCAGCGTGCGCTGCCCGCTCGGCGCGCAGCCCCGGCACGTCGGGTCCCCCTTCCTCCTCCTCCTCCCTCTCTTCCTCCTCCTCTTCCTCCTCCCCCACTCCCCTCCCCGCCCGCCCCCTTCGCCGACGCCAAGAGAGGGGGGCGAACCCGCCGCCCGCCTCGTCCCGCCCCGCCCCGCCTCGCCGCGTCCCGTCCCTCCCGTCCGTCCCGTCCCGTCCCTCCCGTCCGTCCCGTCCCGTCCCGCCCCTCCCGGCGGTGAGATGCGCTGCGCTGGAATCCCATGGGATGCGCTGGGATGCGCTGCGCTGCCGCGGGCCCCGTCGCGGCGCGCTCGGGTTACCCCTTGGCCGCAGCCCTCTCGTGTTACGGAGCGCGGGGAGCCGCGGCCGGGGGGGCCGAGCCGAGCCGAGCCGAGCCGAGCCGAGCCGCGCCCCGCCGGGGAGCGCTCCGGAGAGTGCGCAGGGCGGGACCTCCGCCGCGCCGCCGGCTCCGCCACTTTCCCAAAACACGGCTAGCCCAGTGGTTTTCTGGTTCTTTTGTTTAGTTTGATCATCCTCCATCCCCACCCCCCACCCTCACCTCCCCCATCCCCGCTTTATTGGTGTGGGTTGGCGGCCTTTTTTTTTTTTCCTCCCCCCTCCCCCTTTTTTATTAAATAGTGGAACTGCCATGGGCTTCTTCAATGTCCCCTTGAACCCATTGGTCTACCACCCTTCCTGTGAAGAAGCTCTTTTATTTTTGGTTTCAATTATCGTTTCAGCTCCTGTGTCGGAGATGAGGAACAGCTAACCCTCCCTTTGAGGTGCTCATCAATTTGCAGATCTCCACTGTAGTAATTTTACATCATTACTTTTCCTGGCTGAAGAATCGTAGGTTGCTCATGGGGGCCTTTGTTCATGGATTGTTCTGTACATCTTACCATCCTTGGTGCCCTCTTGAGCATGCTCCTGATCTAAAAGGTCTTGAGTTTAAGAAATAACACAGTATTTAAGATGTGAGCAAACCATGGATTCATGCAGTGGCACAATGATGTTTTTTCTTGACCATATTTTATGAGGAACTTTTGATCACAGGAGGTGATGTTTCTGTGGAACTGCCTGTTACCACTCTGAGATCTTACTCATGCCGGCTCAGAACCCACCATTTTAATGATTTTCTCCATGTGCATTATTTTACATTTAGCGATACTGGGTTTCTTCTATTGCCCATTCAGTCTCACAATGTCCTCATGCAGTTCTTCACAGTCTTTCCTCTTCCTACTGACGAATACCACTGATGAAGTTTGACTCCATTCCCAGGTAAGGTTTGAGAACCCCAAACAGCATATCTCACAGCACTGACCCTTGCAGAACTCTACACCATCCAGCACCTCCCTCCATTGTGAGAACTGGTGATTTATTCCTGTACTTTGAATTTTATCTTCTAAGCAATTACTGAGCTATACCAGGGCTATCCTTCTTGTTGCTGGTGCTTAGTCTCCTTAAAAGCCTTTGTCAAGAATCCTTTAGAAACCTGGTCTGATATGGAAATTAGATCACCCTTATCCACATTTTTGTTGACACTTTCAGAGACCTCCAAGAGGTTTGTTTAAGGCAGGACTTTACAGCAGCTATATTGACTCTTCTCAAATAGATTGTATTAATCCAGTTGTCCTTTAGTTCTAATCTAATTAGCATCTCTGTATTTGGACAGTACAGGAAGGAGATTTGCAAACCTCGAGCCCTCCAGAATCTATACTGAAGTTTAGTATCAGATTTTCTACCCTCCACTCTTCATGTGCCGATGTTTTAAATGGAGGTTACATGCTAGTATTGACAATTCAGCTGCTGCATTCTCTGGTAAGAATTCAAGGACACAGATGCTCATACATTGTTACCTGAGTCCTGTGATAGTGAAAAAGTCTTGTAATAAAAGCTAGCGGTATAAGAAAACTGAGGCATACATGGATAACTGGAGACCCATACTCTGGTGCTATTAATGTAAGTAAGAAACTATTGTAATAATCAACCAGATGTGTCCACAGCCCTCTGCAAATACATGTGTCTGAAAGCACACAAGAGCATGGTAGAGACAAAACCTCACCAAGGTCTTTGACACAGGGAATGGTGCCATTCTCCCTATCAGCAGCCATCTGTTCTCTCTTTTTCATGTTTGTTGTAAATTCTCTGGATCAAGGTTGGGATTTTTAATGCACATTTTTTACTTGCCACTAGCATGGGGCACAGGGTGAAAGAAGGGAGACCAGCTCTGAACAGGGGGGCTTCAGCTGCACCATCTAGGAATGTTCCCAACAATGTCTGCGATTCAGTTGCCTGCCCAGAGACAGAACTGCTACTCTTTGTCCTTCTAGGATACAGTACAGGACGTGCTAGAATCACAGTACATCCACATTCAGCCTGTTTGCAGAGAGCAGGCAGGGGGCAAAGGATGCATGGACTGCTCATCCCCTGCCCTGCAGTTTTAAGAGTCTGTAGTCCCACAGATAGGTACACCATCCAGGTGGTAATATGGGACTGTGGAGGAGAGAGAGAGGAAGAGGAGCACGGGCATAGCATCCCTTTTGTATGTTTCACAGGTCTGACCATGTTTGTTTGGTTTTTAGAAACTTCAGTTGTTAGAAACAGAATAAGCCAATTATCAGAAGGGAAGGGAGGAATTAAATTAGTCTTTTTTATATGTGGAAACCTTCAGAACCATGCAAAAAGGTCCCCTCCATGCAAAAAGGCCTCAAAATCATAATTAAAATAAGCATAGTGCAGTCTTAAGCTTTCCAAAGGCCTCAGGTTTTGGAGGCTGGCAAAACTGGACTGTTGAGAGAAATCTGTGGTACTCATAACAACAAACAATGTTATACTGCCAAAGATGGAATTTCAGAGCCCCTTTTCTTGGGTTCACACCCCTCTGTCTTTTTGTCCCAACGATTACCCTCTGTCCCTTTCCTGCTTAATGGCCTCATACACCATTGGTGTGAACTGTGTGATTACAACACAGATTTTCTCCCCTTGATAAAACAGTATCACAAATGAGACTGATACTGTTTGAATTTTTATCTTTTCCTTATGAGAGGGATGTATTTATGTAGTTTTAATTAGGTAACACAAGTCTAATATACCACAGAGGAAATCAAATGTGAATTCAGTGTGTATATTTTATTGACTTTTGCCTATTGCCTCTAATTTGTATTTTTTTTTGTGGTTACAACAACATAAAGTTTTGTTTTAAAGATGTGGTTTGTTAATTCTCTGTAATTTTTGTTACAACATTACAGACAGCTTTAGGTAGGGGGAAAGAGGAATTAATCTTTGCTGGAGTGCAGCCTTCTGTTATTTTTACTGTGAAGTTAAAATACCTTTACCTAAATAATGGGTTGCAAGATTAGTTGGTATTGTCCTAAAAACTCTGAAAGGATGAAGGGTATAAAAATAGATGCATTAACAAAATATTTGTCAGGAAAAATAGTTATTTTTAACACTCAAATGAGAGTTCCTCACCTGTCATTCTATTTCAGGCCTTCTTTATGTGCCTGTGAACTGAAATGTATTATCCCCAGTATTACGTCATTCCTGCTCCAATGACTGACCAATTTACATCCCAAGATTGTGCTGAGCATATAGGAAAAATCAACAAAAACAGATCCGGAGATTGGTGTGATGTCTTGGAAAACCTCAAGGAAGTGCAACCACGTATCTGAACTTCTGTTTGCAAGAGGCTGCAAAACTGAGGTTGTTTTTTCTACTTTTGAATCCTGTGGACATGAGGACTAGTGCCACTGAAGTCAGTGGTAACAGCAGATGCTCAACATCTCTGACAACAGGGCCACGTGCTTATGTGAGACCCTGTTATTATACAAAAAGGCTCTTATTTCTACTCTTTTTATCTCTGCCATATAAGCTGACCTAGTTTACAATCTGCCTCTATACAGACGTATGCACTTCCATGGGCAGAAAGAGGACGGAACCATTGCCAATAGAGAGTGCCTGGAGTTAGGAAGAGACACAGGGTGGCTTAGAATGGGGAGATAAAGAGAAGGGAAGGAAAGGAAAGACAAAGATCTTTGGAGTAGAGGAGAAGAGAGAGAAATAGGGAGAGAAGAAAGCAAAGCTATATCTATATCTGCTGCTCCTGCTTTATCCAGGAGAAACAGGAGTTACTCAGAGTCTGCTTTGGGAGCCTGTCAGTATATGGGAGCCTGGTTACAGTGAGACAGATTTTTTTATTGTTATGCAGTGAACCATCAAGTGGAGAATAATTCAAAGGGGATGCCTCTTCCTATTAGAAATTCTTTCAGGTTGCTCTTTTACAGCCCAGCACACTATTCTTTTTCTATGTGAACTCCCAAAGATGCTGAGAGCAATGCAGAGTAAAGAAATAAAGGAAAATACTGCAATAATGATGCTAAATATGCCAGGCACTTTTATAACATTTATAAAATGAAATGCAGTCCTGAAAGGTGATGACTGATATGGTAGCCTCCACGCTGAATTTACTGAATACAACAAATGATTTTTGCTTGGGATGCAGATTTTTAAGTGTGTTAGAATAGCTGTCAGAAATTTTGCAATTAGATTAGTTTTCCTTTTCTTGTGGTTCTAGTTATTTCTCTGACTGCAGAATAACATTTAGATGAGCTGGATGAGGGAATGCACCAGCTTGTAATAATGTGTGTGAGATGAAAATGGTACTTCAGTGTATTCTCTGTGCATTTATAAAGCTAATGAATGCAGAGATCCATCAGTCAGTTAGCAGAAGAGCTGTAGAAAGTTTGGAGGTCACATTCATAAATGCTTTATATTCAGTGCAGGGATGAAATGTTGCGAATTACAGAGGTAGGGAGCTGGTGGTAGAGAACTGACTGGAGATTCCTGTTCTGTTCCTGGAATTGCTGTTGACTTGTGATGTGAACGAAGGCAAGTCACTTTCCTTTGTCCGTATGAGTTGAGGAATTTTAGGACAGGGACTACCAACTAGTGGGATTTTGCAGAACATAATAGAACCTCAACTGTGGTTAGGGAGTACAAATAGTAACAGTGCATGCATAGTATGAACTATAAAATTCTTTTCTGAAGTTATTCACCTGACTAACACGCCCATTTACACACATCTATTGTGTGGTGGAATAGCTTGGCAAGATCTGTATCAGCCACTAGCTACATGAGTAATCTCATTGACTTAAATGTGACTCCTTCAGTGAGTAATGTTTTAGTAATGGCTCCATAAACTGGTTTAGTCATCATCGGCTTACAAACTATGTGAGTAGCCCTGCCAGCACTTAGCACACAGTGTAGTGTATTTTAACTACAAGCAGTTCTGTCACAGGACTAATACCCAGTAGTAACTGTGTAATCTACACCCACATGAAGAAGTTACTCTGTTCTGCAGTTGCAAAACCAAACAAGTTTCACTGGCATCAAGTTCACAGGAACTACAAGTTCCCCTTCACAAGAAATTCACAGAAGTATTCAGTATATTATAAGGAAAAAAAAAAATCTATTTTATTGCAGCTTACAGGGGTACCACTGCAGAACTGACTCATGACTCTCTCTCCTTCTGGAAAATGCAGTCATTGCAAATCTGGAGTTGTAAGGTTTCACTTAAAGTTCTTTACAGTCTTATTGCAGCTAAGGTTTCTGCTTTGATTACTCCTGCCTTATCTTTGTCTCTTTGTACCCACTTCCACAAAACCCCCTGTTTCTTTCTACTGTTGTGGGCTTTGTGACTCCTTTCAGTCTGCTCCTTTTCCTAAACTTAGAAAAAAAAAATCCCATTCAGTACTATCCCCCTTTTATTCTACAAATCTCTCTTTCAAGTCTGTTTCATCAATAACATCAACATAAGGCAGTCCTGAGAGATGGCTTGCCTGTGTCCAGCTTGCCTGATTGAGCCTGATCTTCCTCAGGAACAGGAAGTGTATCACTATATATTTTTTTTAATTACTGTGTACATAGGAAAAACCACATAAATATAGCACTACTTGTTACCACAGCATTACATATTCAACATTTATATCAACTGCTGGGGCAAGATAATCACAGACTACAGTACTTCAACAATTATGTACAGTTTCATATTGCTCCTCCAACTGAACAGGCATAGCAAAAAAGATTTAAAGAGCAGTCATTATTTTAGAAATAGGGAACCTCTGTAACTCTTCCATACAATACTTGAATAGCATATTCTCACAAAGAGCATTGTTTGTGAACTAAAGAGCTTGATCCAAAGCCCGGTGGAGACTCTTCCAATGCTTTCAATGAGCTTTGGATTAAGTCCTTCCTGAGGAACAGATGCAGGGTTTTATTCACTACCACTGGAACAATAAAAATGACAAGACAAAGAATAAAGTTGTCTACAGAGAATAAAGCAGTGTTGTCCTGTAACAGCTTAAATACATTAGGCTCTATAGTTAATGAAAGTTCTGTAGTTACTCAAATAGTTTGTGTAGCTGATTCACAAAATTTAAGGTCCAGAAATGTTTAAATATCTACACATAAACATACAAACATAGTGTATTTCACTGAATATTCAACTCTGTAGTATTTGCAAGGACTGAGTTATACAGAAATCTATAAATTCCAGTTGTTCAGGCAAAGATAACACAGAAATACTTTGTCGTCATTAATCATCAAAATTGTGATGGAAGAAAGAACTGGAATTTTTTTTATGCCATAGCTGTAAGATGGATCTGAAGTGTTTACTGAGACCTCGACTAGAAACAGGCTTTCCTTTTGTAAGTTTACCTCATTCAACATAGTGATTTCTTATCTGGCCCATGATGTTATCAAAATGCAAGCAATAATGAGTGTTAAGGTGCAGAGACAATTGCCTCTGCAGGAAAAACTGAGACCAGAGTCACCCCAGGAAAAAGAGTCAAATAAGGAGATAAGCAACTCTGGGAGACACAGAAGGGTAGATTGAAGTAAAAGTGTTAGCAAACAAGAAGAACAATTAGCAGAAACTAAGCTGGGTGGGAACCTGGGACTAGCAGCAGAGACAAAATATTAAGGGACTCTGAGGCTTTCAAGAGGCCTTGGTAGATCTTCTGAAAAGATCTAGTGGTAGAGAAGAGTGTTTTTAAAACACCTGCGTGGATTTATGTAAGAAGTAGAAATTGGGAAAGATATCTGGGTTAGTATAGGTTGCAGTCATAGCAAAAAAGACCCTCATAATGAATATGTAGAGAGGCAGACGGATTTTGAAAGAACTGAGGAGCTGACAGGGTCTGGGACAAGAAAGTGTGATGAGCAGAAAACTTTTATACCAGGAAAGAAAAAAAATAAAGGCAAAACCTGACAACTAACACTACACAAAGCTACTTCTGTAACTATTAAAAATAATACCATTTAAACTTTATCTGCTTATATTGAAATATTCCTAATGTTTTTAGCTCCCAAGTAATAGCCTCAGAAACAAGTCAGTTTTCTTAAATTTTGTACATTCAATTTCTAGGCAAAACCAATGCAGTGCTTGATCCAGTTCCAAACATTAACTAAATGCAGAAAGGTACCTTTTGTCATACTATCTTTTCCTGAAGCATTGCCACAGATGTGCTGTGACAATAATGGAGAAGAGAAATCCTTCTGCCTTTGTTTTTTACTCCTACATGGGGAGTCCTATCAGCCTCCAGTGACTGAAATCCCTAATACATAGAACAGCAAGACCCTTTTGCCATATGCCTAACAATTGCACCATTATGTTGCTACAGCCTTAATGAATGGTCCTACAAATCCTCAATACCTTTCAGTCTTTTGAGTTTTGCACATTGAAGTACAAACCTTCAGCAGTTAAGCTGCCTTCCCAGCACATTTTACCAAGCCTTTCCTGTACTCGAGACTGGATGTTTGTTCCTTCCAGCACTATTGCAGTGGTGTTAAATGCCTCCAACTGGAATGTGTCATCTGCTGCAGTGTGGCTGGCAACGCTAGAAATGAGTGAGAAAACCAAGACTACCTGAAGGTTCTCAGAAAGTCAGTGACAAGTGAACAATATTTCTAAGTAGTGGATAATAATTTCAAAGGAATTCTTTGTCTCATGACAGTGTATGTGTTTTTTGCCTCTCAAATAACAGTATCAATTTCCTAAAGATGTGCCTCTCTCTTGAATTAGAAAATTAATAGGCACAATGACCAAACTGATGGCCAGCCTGAAGGACTGGTTGTCCCTTCAGTAAGCTGAGGTCTTACCTTTGCTACATTTTCTGATCATCAGAACTGCAATCAGGCAAAATGAAGCTATAATAAGATGATACAAGAAGCTGGTAGTAGGTCTGCTGATTAAAATATACACATATTCTGTATGGAAGTCCAGCTCTGCACTACAAAACAGTTGTGCATTTTAATGTCTAACTAACACTGTTGGAGAAGGCAATCATATTTGTCTTTGGGTATGAAGGTGGGGGGGTATACATTACACAGGTGCCAAAGCTTGACAATCTTGTTATTTTGCTTTGACAGTTTCCATGCAGATTCACAGAAATAAAATTGCAATGCCAGAGATCGAACATAATGTCTCTGACCACTTTGAATGACTGACGAATCTCTGGTTTCCCTGACCAATATTGCCTGCCTCCATCATGATACAAAGATGCATGTGAGAGCAGAAATAATTGGAAATGAACTATTAGCCATGTGTTGTGACATGCAGTACAGTGATTCAGATGAATTCTCTGTCACCCAGCCCAGCTCTGCTGACTTCAGCACGAGGTGGGCTTTAGCCCGGACCAGAGATTGAGAGTGCAGCCTGGGAAACTAGTGATGAGAGCTGGCAGAAGACAACTAGGGAAAGCATCAGCTGCTGAAAATAAACTACTTTGCCCTTTGAAGTTGCCTTGTACCTTGCTGTGGTGTTTTACTGCATACTATGTCTCTGAATTTTGGCAGCACCCCTTCATGGCTGGCATAGCAGCAAGATATGTCTGAAATTGCCTGAAGGGTCAGGAAGAAGCAGATATAAGACCGTGCAGGCTTAAACTTCAAAAAATGACCAGGGACTTTTGCTATCTGGCCTCACAGTCTTCAGATACAAGTACTGTGCAGAAAGAGTGTTTCCATTATGAACTGATCTGGAGCACTCAAAATATCGAAGCCTCCATCATTTTGAGTTATCTCTAAAATTTTCATCCCCAACACATTTATGGCAATAGGGCAAGAGGAAGGATTAGAGAAAGAGGTGTATCCTTGATCTGCTTGGTGGGTTTTGTTTGTTTTTGTGGGATTTTGTTTGGTTTTGGTTTTGAGCAGCTGCACAGGGAAATGGCTTAATTTCTCTCCAGAAATTTCTGGACTCATGGAGTTTCTTTGGTGTTGTAGTATTTCATAACACCAATGAAAAAGCAAATTAAAGTTCTTTATATCTGATAAAATATAACAGCAAAATAGTAGCATTCTTTTTACTTCAAGACAAATTCTTTCAGCCTACTGCTGATCTTTTTATGGTCCTAAAGGTTTTGCTGAAATTAGAAGTTGTTCACCAAGATAATCTCTCAATCTCCTGTACAGCAGTATTGCAGAAAAGCCAAATGGTATATATGTACATCTTCTTCCTTGTTAGCAGTCAGCAGCAATGATGGTGGAAAAATAAAGACAACCAGCTGTGGTTTATGCTACTCCCACACACATACCCTTCTTTTTGAGCAAAAGCTGCAAGAATGGCTCAGTAATAAAGTACATGGTATTCTGAACCTGCACTCTAAAAAGAGCTGCAGGCATAACAGGATGTGTTTTAAATGCAACAATGAAGAAGCAGCATTCTGCTATTTAGAAAAGAAGGAAGAAACATAAAAAAAATAAGAAACATAAAAACCCCTTCCAAAATAATTCATAAACTTTGTCTTAGTCAACAGTAGGTCCTGTTTGACTACTTCTGAGCACGTTACTTTAGATGACTGTGTTTTTCCCTTCTTATGAGGGAGAATGATACAAGTGTAACATTTATTTACTGATCCCTATCCTGTCTTCACTGGTCATGAATGTCATTACCTACTAGATATAAAACTTTCCTAAACTTTATTTAAAGCTGCACAAATTAGCACTGTCTTGAACCAGAAAGTCAAGAGCACAGTCAGAACCTAAGAGTAGCTTGCTGCTTCTTTGTCAATAGTTTGTTAAAGTTGAAGGGAACTTTATGAGAGCCCAGATCTCCCCTTGGACTAAGTAGGATGTTGAAAATAACAGAGATATGAGGAATTATCCTTCCTATTAATTGAAAAATTACTTTCTCTTGATATTATCAAAAGAGTATTGCAACTAGGACAGCATAGATTATTTTCAGAGTTGATCTAAAATCTATAGTTTTCTTATGTGAAAATAGCATTGCCTGTTTGATATTTTGGCAGTAGAAAGGACGATAGTTTTGGATTTGTCTCTCTTGGCAAATGCAAGCTTGGAAGAGTTTATATCCAGCTGTTCCATATAGTCTATGCCTCAAACATGAGGATCATCCCTTTCACAAATTGTTAGCATGTTATTAAAGAAAATTTCAGCTTTTTGTCATTTGCTATCTATGAAGGTAAGGGTACCCTCATGGACTTTATTGACCTTCATGTGCTACTATTTTGCTGATTCTGCTCACACTGCATTAGTGGCAGCACTGAGTCAGCCTCCCTCTTACAAAATTCTGTCAATTAAACCTCCTCCTTCAGTGGGGGTCTTTATTAAAAAAACGAGACTTCTTTTTTAAAACCAAGGAGGAAACAATGCTAAGTCAGATTTTTTTCCTGTGGTACATTACACTCCCAAGCACTGGAAGTACTGTGTTATTAAAACAAATTGCATTCCACAGTCATTGAACATTTTTCCCCTCTCTTACTTAAGTATGACCTTTGCTCAAGCCAGAGAAAGTTACAGGCTGGTTAAATTCTATCTCAGAGCTTTTCCAGCAGCCCTAGAGGTCCTTCTTGCGATACACAAGCTGCCATGGAGCAATACTACATTGAGCAGAGCACTGATAGCAACCAGGGCAAAACATCAGGGAATGACTGTGCAAGTCCCTGCTGCAGCTGCAATCAGAATGATTCAAATATCTGATTTAACTGTAACACAAAAGTATAGTTTTGACTTCTTTGCATTAGCAATTTGAAGCTTACTTTTATTGCTTGTGTTGTAAATTGTTTCCCTAAAGAAAGGTAGATTCTCATTGACTAATAGCCCTGACGACATGTTAGTTTGCTGCTTTATGCAGATTTAACATTAAATTTGGTGATTGCTTTTGATAGCCAAGACTGTAAAATTTTGTGCTATGCTGTCCATTCTAAATTGTTAACCACATGTAGTCTGACTCATATTTGTTATTAGCAGATCTGTTTTGGTTTGGTATTTTTTAAACATCATATTATTACAGCCCCTTTTGGATTCTAACAGCAGTTAAATAAAAACTGGATTTTGAGAAATTTAACTATTAAAAGAAACAAGTAAATATTAAAAGAAAAATGAAAATATGTTTTGTGTTTATATTTTCCTCATTAAAAAAAAAAAAAAAAAGATTTTGCAGATGCTGAATTTAGCTTATTATTCATCATGGCCTTTAAGATCTTAAAACTAGCTGATGTGAGCTTCTTACATCAGGTTTTACTCACAGACCAGAAGAACTAAACTTACTGCATTTTTATCTTTAAATGGTTATCTTAGGAAAGGGTTAGTTATTGGGCTAAATTTAGCTAACTGTAATTAAAAGAAACAACCAAAAAACAGCTCCACTTTTATAGCAGATGTATGAAATATGATTAAACAGTCTCATCTGAACCTGTTTAACAGTCTTGATTACTATTTTAATTTAATTTAAAGAAGTGTGAAAGATTGAAATAAATTTAGGCATTTATATGGGCTACATTTTTATTTTACAATGTCCAATCTATGATAAAAAAAATTTTGGAGAGGCCTGTAGTTTTTAATATGGTTGTTTTTGTCTTCAGACAAAAACTGCTTCATGCTCAGCAATACCGACCATCCTGAAGATGAACATCTTGGGCCTGCAGGAAGTCACCTGTGCATTCACTGCCTTTCCATTCTCAGTATCTTACAAATTCTTTTACTGCTGTTAAAAACACATGGCTGCACATGATCACAGTGAGACTGACAAAGAAAAAGGAGTATTCCCATCATGGCTTTGCCAGCGAAACAACCTGTTTCCACATGCCACCCAACCACACCTGGCTACCAAGTGAGGGCAATGCTTCTCAAATACTTGCCCTCCTCATGCAGACAGGTTGCTTGCACAAAGCTGTCCAGCGTATGAAAGGAGGTAAGTGCGTGCAGGGGAACCTTAGAAGAGGAAAATATGCAAGGGAAGCCGTGTGGGGGATTGACTGACAGTGAGGAATTATGGATCATTGGTTTGACTCCATCTTCTGTAAACTGTCAGGATTATTTAACAAAACCTTGCAAGAGATTCACTTTTATTAAAAAATCCTCCTAATCTGAACCGTTGCACTGGACTTTCAAATATTTAGAAAGAGGCCCTGCAGTAGTCAAGTGAGTGCAGTGTACATGAATGGGGTCTGCTCTGCAAACTACTCCCATCATGACAACCTGCTAGCAGCTGAAAATGTGGCATGCTCCACTGAGCATGGGGTGCCATCAAGCATTGTATTTTAGCACAGTACAGATCCCTGTACCTCCAAGAAGGACACAGTGAAAGGAGACTTACCTCTGCACACTCCTCAGCTTCAGAACTTTCACAGGAGCATGGTCCCAGTGGGTCCCTCAGCAGCATAGCCAGGCCTCCTGCACCTACAAAACGAAAGACATTTATTGCTCATGGAAGAATATGTATGGCTGAGAGGTTGTTTTGTTTTGCTTGGATCCATTTCTACCCTCCACATTCTTTCACCAGCCTGGTATCTTGTCAGTGTTGTTAAAGAACGCAGAAAGGCTATGAAAACAATGACAAAAAAATGTATTTGCCAGCTGGAATCAGTTGTGTGTGCTGAAGAGAGGGAGCGACCTCTGGGATAAAATGCAATGGGTGCTTGACACAGTGCGTCATGGCTCAGGAAGGAGATTGCCCAGTGGCCATCCCTGTCCCTGGGGTGGTACCCAGTACCAGGGTTGCCCTGGTCCCTGATGGGGTGATGGGATGACTCTGACTGCCAGGTCCAGCCTTTTCATCCCCAGGGAGCTCTTCAGGCACTGGTTGCTCTATGCTCAGCTGTATTGGTGTGCAGAGGATGTGCCTGTATTCACACCATCCCCTGGATGAGCTTGTCCCATCTTGGGAAGAAGCCAATGGACTTTTCATTACTTCTGTGTATCCAAAGGGCAGGGTAACTACAAGCATCTAGGACTTTAAGAGCATCTAATTAATGAATGCTGTTCATCATTGTCCTAGTTACAGGGCTAGGATCAGTTTATAACTGTAAGGGTATAACCAAAACTGTGTATTCTACACCTTCTATGTAATTTCTGATGAACTGTTAATAATGGATTGTTTGCAGCAGCGGCCCAGGGCACACCTGACATCTCAGGCTACAAGCTGGGTGTTAAAGAATCCTGCAAGGCACAGGAATGGTTCTGTCTTCACAAGGATGACTCAGCTATGGTAACTCCCCTTGGGGAGGCATCAGCACCTTCACACCAGGCCTGAGAGGTCATGTCTGCTAATAGGATATTAGAGACTGGCACAATAGGCAGCTGCAAGGACCTAGACCATCAAAGATTCCAAAAATATCCCATGACTCAGAGAGTTAAATCACCCATTGTGAAACTCCCACTCTGGTGGAGGTACTGGGCATTCCCACCTGAACCTGAGCATGTATAGTCTTGGGACTTCTGGTACAACTGATCGGATCCAGAGGAGGACCAGGACCTCAACAGGACTGCAACTGCCACTCTAAACAAGACTGCAACTATCCTCACCAACAGGTTTTCCTTTTACTTTTTATTCAGTGGGACCATGTGGCGCTCAGCACAGGGGCTAATGAACATCATTCTGTTTGTGTCCCAGGGTGCTGAGTTAAAATCTGATTTTTGTGGGTTGAAACCAATTTTTTCTCTATACCATTCTGTCTATTGTAATCTTTTCAGTAAATTGTAACACTGTTTTATAATCTCTCCTGAATTTGGTTAATTTCTCCTGCCAGTTTACCTTTAACCCAGCAGAGTCATCCAGGCAGTAGTTACCAGTGCTTATCGGGTGATGTCAGGTCACAAGCATAGCTCACAGGGCATGGTGTGGGCAGCCTGTCAGGCCTGTCTGGAAGAACCTCTGCACTTCTATTTCTACATCAATTTTAAGCCTTGAAGAAGGTAAGAGCGTAACCACTGATTTCTCCTTCAGGGACAATCTTGCTTAAGCATAGTTATTCACAGACAACTGCTTGATTACCTTAGGTATTTTCATACAATGGCAATAACAATAAATAATGGTGGATTAGAGTCAGATTAAATCAGTGAATGCTTTCTAAAGTGCAAAATAAAATTATAGGAGTTACATGATCTCCTCTATAGAGGCACAGAATGTATAAGGATTTGTGTATCATCTCCAGTAACTTTGTTGGATGTACATGTTCACACTGAGAATACATTGAATAATGTTCCATGTGCTACCACAGCACTGTATGTACCTACTAAATTTGAAAAAAGGTCTCATGTAATAATACAGCTTTATTTGGCTCTGCAGCCCTTGGTCAATGCAAGAATAATTATTCATGCCCTGTGCTGCCACTTCACTCTATAATTTTGAGTGTGTCTCTTCAACCCACTACTGTTTGTGTATATGCAAGAGTTGTGTTATGATTACCTATGCAAAAGGATCTGTGCCTCAGAGATGCCCTTTGCTTATTTGTTGCTCCAGTGGACAATGGCACATGTTAACAGTGCTAGCTTGAGCTGTAATCTACTTATGGACATGTAGAGGCACTCACTACAGTCCTGTATCTTTCTTTCTAACAATACTGGCTGGTGGCAGCCTCAGATAGACATCTCTTGCTTCGGGGGAAGGATATTAAAAAGTACCGGTGAAACTTATGTGCCAAAATTCTGCAAGTGCTTTTAAATTTTTCCAGCACAGGTTTTCTTGGGCTCTTCTTCCCACATGCTGAGCTATAGTGTCTGTGTAGTCCACACAGCCAATAATAACCGCTCAACAATGTTTGCGAACAGCATTAAAGCCAGTGTGAGTAAGAAGTAATGAGATTGGGACCTTTTTTCTTGTGCTCTGCACAATTTGGAGAAGCCCATAAAATCAGAACTTTAATCCTGTGACTTTAACAGAGGACTGATCGCTTCTTTTTGTTCATCTCTGCTGGGATTCCCATAGAGCATTGCTGCTTTGGAGGTGGTACTTCAGGAAAAGCAGCTAGTTAATTTTGCACTGAATTCTATTCTCTCTCTCTCTTTTTTTTCTTTCTTTTTTTTTTTTTTTTTCCTTCTTTCCCACTCTCTTCAATAGGCTAACTCATGCTAATCTCAGGCCAAAAGAATCCTCTTGTTATAAATCTATAGGATATTTTAGCATAGTGGGCCTCTGTATGTTTACTGACACCTATATGCTCTCCTGCTATCCAAATGCAGATATACAATAGAGCTGTGTGCCTTTTTTACTATTTCAGTAAAGCTTCCCTTCATACCCAGGCTACACTATATCTTTTCCTGCAGTTGGGAATTGTGAAGCCTTCAGCACATCTTCCTTGAATGGACACCTCTGCATTACTTAATAGCTATAGGAGTGGATCAGAGGATGTGTGCCATTGTGATTGAAATCTCTAAATCAATATCATAAATATTTCCAGGATTTAATGCTGACTAGATTTAGTCAGATTCTTTGGAGTGAATGTTGCCACAGTGTCAGAAGGAGTAGTACTTGGTTAGAATATTTGTGTTTACGCTAGGTTTGAAGAGTATTGAATATGATCCTGCAACAGTTTCTGGTTTGGTTTCCTGCAAAAGCACTCATGAGTGCAACTCAGTAGTCTCATCATGTAGCGTGAATCACTCCACATCTGAACCAACTGCAAGTGTGGTTGAGGAGAGAGGGATGAGTTCACTAAAAACTATATTACTGTTCTCTGATGAAGTGCTGATGTATGTGCTGCCTGTGCCAACCAAGAAAGGGCAGTTTGGTGACTAGGATGCTAAATGGAGATGTGGGTTGCCTAATTTCACACTTGTGCCACAAATAGCATTCTGCATAATCTTTAGAAGACGTTGGTATTGTCTTAAGTTGTGCACTTTTAAGTGATATTCCCCATTGATGTAGCAACACATCAAAGATTAAGGAGAGAGCATTACAGTGGTAATAAATGTACTTAACTAAAAAAAAAAAAGTCATGAAAGTCTGAGGCCTAGAAATTAACACACAAAAGAAAATTATATATTTCCCACAACTCTCACAAAATGAATAAATACCATAAGCCTGAGTAGACTTCATCTCCACACTGTATTTTTTGACAGGCCATATCTCCTATAGCACGGACCTCAGACTCGATTTGCAGGAAGGACTTGCCAACTTTATAATTACCCTTAGATTAAAAGAAAAAATAAATTCAAGCATGTTCACATCCATGGACATGTTTTAAAGGCCCAGACAGTACCAGTTCCTGCTGCCATTAGCATAGCTAAAGTTTTACATCTATAATCATCTGTACAGCAGGGATGAAGTAACTCAACCAGAACAGCTGCAGGGCAGCTCCATCAGCACTATTGGGGCTCAGTGGCTTTTCATCCATCTCTGTGCATGCTAGCTCCACTTCTATGTAGCACTGTGCTGACTTACTTGTTTCCTTTTATTTGCTGTTGATTTCAGCTGTGAATAGGGTTTGATGGATGACAGGAGTTTTGCAATAAAGAGGACCAAATAAAACAACAGGAATGAAGCTAAGCTAACAGTATCTTTCTTTAAGAGATGTATCCATGCAGACTTGGGAGAGAAATTCAGGTGCAGATAATTAGAAGGCATTTGGACTCTCACCAGGATAATCCAGGTGAGAAAGGAACAGGTGTTTCCAAGATGGGAAGGATGAAATTTGGGTAAGAGTCAGATGTCCAGTTCCTGGTGATGTATTTGGCAGTGAATGTGTAGAATATAGATAAAAAATAGAGGTACTGATGAGGAATCTGGAAAACTGCTGTGCACAGCCACTCATCACTCTTGTCAAACAAGGGGAGACTTATTCCTAAATTGCAGTTCTTCATGGTCAGCACTGTGACCACAGGGAAGCACCTCTGATTTGGCTGGCAGTGACCTGGGGGCAGTGCACTCATCTCAAGGGTCCTTGCTCCATCAATCTCAGTCTGTCAAACCCTTTGGATTTCTGCTCTACTTCAACAGAAGCTAGATAGAGAAAGGAAACTTTAAGGTGCCATTCAGCTATTGAAGTATGTGAACTTTCTGCAGTGACCCAAAACTCTCTTAGAAAATCCTTCACAAATGCACAACTTACCCAGAAACTACGGACTTAGTGTCTTAGTTTTGATATCTGTTTTAGCAACAGAGTGCTCTGTGTTTTCAGCATACAGACTTCATTGCTGTGTTGTTAAGCTGGCAGGAAACAACTCCAAGCCTGTGTCATACAGCCTTTAACACTGGAGCAGTCTGTAGCCATCTGAAATCTGGTAGCCTACATCCTCTTGCCAAAGAAACTGGTGCATTAAAGGGGGAAGTTGTAGCATAAGAGAAGTTGATCAGGGAACAACTTTAGGGTAAAGATTTATCTCCTCAGAGGAAAAGGCAGATAAAGCGCTTAAGAGTATTCAGGAGGAAAATTAATCTTTCTTCATTTCTCACAAGATAGTAATTTTTATTTGACCTAATCAACTGTTCTTTTGCATGTAGATGGAGTGTTTTAAGACTTAATATTCTCTTTTACTGGGACAGGTTTTTGTGAGAGCACTTCTAGTCTTTTCAGTGCCAAAAGGACACATTACTGTTCCCAGTCTGGCCCTCTTTCCCTGCTAATATCCCAGGTGTACTGGCCAGTCTGCTCTTCACCAGCATGCTTCCTGCCCTGCTCAGACTGGATGGAAACAGGTCAGCTCCAACCACACGAATCCTGGATCATCGCTAAACTGGCCCACTTGGTCTTGAACAGGCCAAGGAGGCAATTATTAGAAAACTGCTTTCACTCAACTTGAATCACAGGAATTCTTACTGTTTCTCAGTCTGCTTTCTTTCACCTATGTAGGACTTGTCACTAAATTGAAAGACAAACTATGTCCTCCTATCTTGGCAGTGCCCAGCTGAGCCAGCAGACAGATGTCATGTTACTACAAAGTAGAGTTTGTCACCAGTTGTGATTAAATAAAAGGTCATTCAGAAAAATAAAATCCGCAAAGAAAGGGAGGGACAGAAAATAGAGGCACAGTTTAGGGAAAAAAAGGCCTCTCAGGTAGAGTGCTGACATGGTTATTTATCGAATCACTAACTGGTTTGATGGCCTCATGGTGTTCAGGTTGGGTGAGTCACATATCAGCAGGAAGAAAAAGGCATAACTTAAGTGGTGAAGCAAACCACTCACTTCCCTGGTTTTTGCACTTAACTTTAATTAATGCTATGTTTAGGCATTGCATCTTTGCTAGATTTTGAAACAATAGCAAGGAAACTTTCTTACCCTTTACCAATGTTTTGAAGGCTCACTTCTAAGAGTTAAGAAAATATTTTAGTCTCAGTTTCCATAGAATTTTCAGTCTATTGCAGAGAGTGCTGTAGGTGCGACTTCTCTTGTGATGTATCTCTCTGATAGCAATTGTTTTAAGTACAGTAGTTCATATAATGTGTTTTTCTGGATCTGATAATCATGTTATTCACAGGGGTGGATGCACAGGTTATAGAACTAATGGTACAATCCTCGTGTTGATTGGTTTTCTTTTCAAAATGATTACTCCCCTCCCCCCAACATATTTCACACTGTGATGTATTTTGTACTTAAATATAAATGTGACAAAAATCTCCCTCCTAGGATGAGTTGAAGGGAAGTCACACCGATTTATGCCATAGTGAAACTTTCACTGGTGGTTGCAGGCAGAGTATTTAAAGCCATTGTGCAGATCTCCTTCACTGAGATGGATTATCTCTCTTCAACTCTATCAAGTTGTCAGGAGTGATTTGAACTAGGCCAGTCTAGGAATACTCTTGACATAGCTTTTGCATGTTTTAGTTGTGTGGGAAGTGATGGCATCTTGGGAGACCAGCTATATCTTCAGCCTTTTACTAGAAGGTCATGCAACACCAGTCTTAAACTTTGTCTTTTACTTGTTTTAACAAGGAATTTCTACCTACCAATATAATTTCTGGTGACTCTCAGATTTAGCTCTGTGGGCAAAATCCCTTTAATAGTTGGTTGTAGAACCATAAAATAGCTGCAAGTGTGCAATGAACTTCACAATTTCTGCTATGAAGCAATTAAAATGCCCTCAGAACCATAATCTACATATATCTTGGAATGAAACCTTAAGTATAGGCTAACCCTAAGGTTAAGGCTATTCTAAGAGAATGAGATTGCAATGTTGCTTAGAAAATAGCTTCCAGTCCCAGCAATGTACTTCACAGTGAACAGCTTCTGATGGAAACAAGAGAGAACCAGTAAAGTTTTTGATAGAAAAAAATGTCTGCAGGAAATAAGCTGTAACTCTGACATGAACTGTGAGGCTCATGCCTCTCTTGGGGGAAAACCTGTGAATTTTGTTTCACTCACTTGTAGTAATTTGCCTTGGAGTACATTCTCTTTTTTGGAATTACCAGGTAAGAAGTGTGATCTTATATCATTAAAAGAACAGATAACCTCCTAACTTTGTCCAGAGCAAGTTCCTGTGTGTGGCAGCAGTGCAGCCAAATGATGAATTCATTGCCTTGCACAAGGATTTAAAAATAGAACTCCTTGAATGTTACAAGTAGGGAAATACAAGTGATTAGTGTAAACTCTTCTTAATCATGGCATCTTAAGCCTAACTACAGAAAGAAAGCAGAAGGTAGCAGAAAGATTGCCTGCTACCAATAACCATTCTCTATGAGGAGAAAGAAAAACCATCACTTACAGAAAAAGCACTAAAAGTCCATGTCTGTAATGCAGTGAAGAAGACAAACAGCTTGTGGTGCTCATCTCACTGCACCTGCATAAAGAATTTTTTTAGACCCAAGAAATGCGTGTGTAAATGCATATGTGTAAATGCATGTGTATAAATACCATGAAGATAAGCTTCTAATTCTCTCAGCCCAGCCAATAGAAAGGACAGCAGGAGTATGTCCAATTCCCTTAACTGCTAAATCAAACAGTTTGTCTCCTGTTCCCATCACTCCGACCTTGCCTACACTGATCCAGACAAGGCATATCTTTATGACCTCTTCTGCTCTTCTGTTACCTGAGCTAGACCTGCAATTGCATGTACTGACAGCTGGGAATGCTGATATGCTTCTGCATATCAATCTATGTAGAAGATGCTGTGGATGCATCTCCAGTAGTCAAAAGTAGCATGTGTGCAGTTAAACCTATTTTCCTCTTCACTGACATTTAGCAGCAGACAGGACATTCCCCGTAGATGGATACCACTGCTGAAGTAAATGGCTGTGCACCTCATGGGGCTGGGAGGAAAGCAATCTCTATTTTTCAGCTGTGTCTTTAGACGAATTTCTAATTATGCTTATCTGCTTTTTCCAGTGGTGAAAAGGCAGTCTGATTCAAGATGGTGAAGCCTTATATGTGTCAGATGGTATTACTGCAGAGGAGGTGGGACAATCATATTCTGCTGACACTTAGCTGCAGGTTATAGAGTGCATATGAAAGGAACTATTGCTATTGATTTTCTTCTCACACCTCATGATCTCCTTAAAAGGTGACATTTTGGATCTGGTTTGTATCTGGAGGTCTGACAGAAACATCAGGCTCACTGAAGGCGCACTACAAATGATTGAACTCTACATACCCACCTCTGGATTTAGAACTAAACAGGTATAGCTTATTCTGAGTAGCCCCTCCCAAGCTCCTTAAAAAAAAAAAAAAAAGCTGTATTGCAGGATTTCCATGGGTTATCCAGGAGTTAAACAAATAAAAGGGATTTTATAGCATAAGACCATGAAGAAGTACTTCAGTCCTTGACAAGGCAACAACAAGACCCCTGAGTACACTGAGAGTGGGATTGTGTGTCCAGTTAGAATGTAGTGGTTAAGAGCCAGACTGCAATGAGGCAGACATAGCCCAGACTGTCTGTGGTCTGGTACAATGTTTGATCCTAATTTTGTATATTTTTGCATTGAGATTGTACTGTCAGTTGCTTTGAAGAAATGTGCAATTTTTCTGTTACAAAAATTTGTATCAATACTTTATTGCAAAGTCAAACCTGCCAGTTTTGCTTGATAGAAAATGGTATTAATTAATGCCTTATCATTATCACCTGTTGTGGTAAAGGTTAATGTGCCAAACATGAAAGAATCTATCTCAATCCTGAGGTTTTACTAGACACACACTAGTGCAAATCCTGTAAATTCTGCAATGGTGGAGTCAAGTCTTGCTAGACATGGCACGTGAGAGTTGAAAGGTGCAGGGAAACTGGTGTTGTCATGGCATGAGCCATAAGAATGCTGGGAAGCCATGTAATCCATGAGAGTGTATACGCTTTCAGACCAGATATTGAGTTCACCTGAAATTAAGGGTAGATCTACTCTCTGCAAGAAAAGATCCAGAGCACTGAACAGGGTTAGTAACTGTGTAGTTAAATTGAAATCACTGCTTGTTGTAAGGTTGATGTAATCTGACTTTTGTTAAAAGGACACTAGAGATAAGACCCAGACATTTAAGGATGAAGACACCTGTCTTCACCTAAACTTAGCCGTGTTGCATGATAATCAGTTTCAGTCATTTCAAAAGGAGTACTTACAGAGTAAGTTACTGCTCAATTAGAGAAGATGCATCAGCCTCTGGTCTCTGTGGATAATCTTAGAAAATTATATATAATTTGGAAAAATTATAATGTTTGCTTTCAATGTACTATTTGTTTTCTCAAAAAAGCAAACTGACAGGCAAACATAATATCCAGATATGGTATATCCTCCTCAGTTATTCACATATCACTTCCCCAGTTAAAATAGATAGTGAAAGGTTTCATTTTCCAGCCACAACATTCAAAAGAGGCATGACTTGCTGATCAAAACTCCAGTAATGTTTCTCATTAAAGCCATATGCTTTAGGGAGTTCAGTAAAGTATTGTTTGGTTCCCTAATAGAGGAAGAGATCAAGTGCTTTAAAAGCAAAAACCAAACTAAAAAGAAAATAAATTATGGTTTTGGTTTCATGATATTTGGCTATGTTGTTCACCTAAAAGGTTTAATATTTAAGGACAGATCACAAATTAATGTGCAATGTCAAATGATGTCATATCCATTACCTTCCATACAATACTTAGAACATTATGAGAAGCATAACAAACAACATTTCATGAGTATTTTTTGAGTCCTGCTGCTCAGAGACAGCCCAATTGGATATGACTTTCCAGACTGTCCCATGCTTTGAGAACTCATGTAAAGATAGCATCCAGAAACATAAAACCTACATTCTGCCTGGGAGTCCCTCCAAACTTCCACATTAGTACACATGATGGGTGATTAAAGAGGTACTTTCTCTCCACACTTCCTGGCACAGGCCAGCCACGCATTTGTCTCTCAGCTATTCAAAGTCATAACATGTGCTCCTTAAAACGTGCACTGCTGAAGCAATGCAAAAACTGACTCTTGTGTCTGTGGTATGCTAAACAGGCTCTTCAAGGGTAGAACAAATAGCTATAGCACAATCCAAAGTTAGTAAGAAAATGCCGGTTGCCTTCTGCAGCCTTCTGGAAATTATCGAGTCAGTTCTGTTTGTACTTCTCAGCTGTTTATCTGTCCTGTGACATGCACTGTCTAAATTTGAAATTAAAAACATTACTGAGGCAATGGACGTCTAAGCACTTGCATTCCACAGTGTATCAAAGAACAGCTAAGGTTGATACTTTGCTTTTGATGGCTATGCTTGGATTCAACTTTCTGGAGCCTCATTCTTTTAGTTTACAGCACCCTCACTACCTGCTGGGGCAGAAATCACATACAAGGCAGTCCCAGGATGCAAGATGTTCCCCTGCCTGATGAGACAGTCCATCTGTACAGGCTGCATTGAAGCTGAAGCTGTTGCACAAACAGTATACATTGACTGTGGAGTTTTTGCAGAGCTTGAGCCCTGAGCCTTGCTGCAGGCATGCTAAAGCTGTAATAACCAAACCTCACTTCCTTTTAAAAATGTAGATTTTTGTAGAGCACATGCATCTCCCTTTAGCTATCCTATTTCTTTGATTCCCGCCATTCCTCCTTAGCATGAACACCGAATAGTGTTGATTCAGTAAAGTGTCTCCCTAAGAGAATTAGCTATTGTCTTGAGAAAAAAAAACAAACAGTGCAGGGCCTGTACCAAGGTAGCAATAAGCATTTTTCGCAGCTCTCATCTTGACAATTAGCCCATAATACCAGTGGAATAGAGCATGAAGAAAACATAAAATTACATCAGAGCTGCAATTACCTTTCATATTACCTGTAACTCAAGTACTTATTGCTTCTGTGCTACAGTCATTGCTTCCTTTTATAAGATTTTAAAATAGCATTTTAAAGAGGCAACCTGTCCTGTAGAGAGATTCCAGCTCCAAAACTAAACAAATACCAGGAAATTTCAGAAATTTTCAGGATAAGCCCCCAAATATCAGACTGCTCATTTAAAATATTCCTGTTGAAATCTAGCAGGCTAAGTTTCTTGTGAGATTTCTGGAAATTAGAAATATATTAGAAAGCCTCTTCTTGAAAGAATCACTGTGTTTTCATGTAAAGTCTTGCCTGGAACATGAAATTGTGGAGACACAATGACTACAAAAGAGAGGTGTGGGGTTTCCTTTTCCTTTTCCTTTTCCTTTTCCTTTTCCTTTTCCTTTTCCTTTTCCTTTTCCTTTTCCTTTTCCTTTTCC
>JAWWEE010000085.1:21837285-21937611 GCA_035221455.1 Xenops minutus | reverse complement strand
CTTCTTCATCTTCTTCTTCTTCTTCTTCTTCTTCTTCTTCTTCTTCTTCTTCTTCTTCTTCTTCTACTTCTTCTACTTCCTCTTCTTCTTCTTCTTCTTTTTTTCCTTTTTCGTTTCTCCTCTTCCTCGTCCTTTTTTTCTCTCTCTCTCTCTTTTTTTTCCCCATTATCTTTAAATTATAATCAATGTACTAGCCTGTATCCACTGTATTTCCTCTAGCATCACAATCACTAGATTAGGGATGTCATTAGAGAAGTCTCTGCTTTGTCCCTTGAATATGTTTTCTAAATCTGTTGCCTATTGATTTGTTAACATGGAGGCATTTGTCTGTCTGATTTTTTGGGGTTTTGTTTGCTTTTCTTCTGCATAACACCATCATCATCTACATATCTGAACTACCATGTTTAACACTACCAGTTCAAAAACCTCTAAGGAGGATAGACAATGAGCTCAATGAGTTACTGTTATAACTTATGGCTTGCTAAATAGTTTAGTAATTTTGAACATCTATGATATAACTGTAAAGGGATTGAACACTCAGGAACTCAAACGTTCTCAGTCTGAATTTCAGACCACCTTAAAAGAACCTCTCATAAGATCCAGAGGCAGAGGCAGTTGATGTAGTCATAACTTTCAGGAATTTTAGCCTCTAGCAATGTTTGTTGCAGAGAAAGGATCAGCAGAATAGGTTCACACTCACTACAGACACCCTATTTAATAAGGAATTAGGTTAGAAAAGAAAGACAGATGGCAAGAGCAGACAAGACAGTTTGAGACCTAAGGGCTAATTCAGCTTTGACACAGCTAAGCTGAATGGCCATTGAAGTCAATGGGATGTTTATATATTTGTATCAGGGCTGAATTTGCTTCCCTGTGTTTAGCAGAAAGAGGTGAACAGTTGTCTTCAGATAGATGTTTGGTTTTCGGTTGTTTTCGGGTTTTTGTTTTGTTTTGTTTGGAAAGCAGGGATGGTCATATGAAGTTTTTGGTGCTATCTAAAAGTTTATACTTTAAAACCCAATAGATTTAATGACCAGAGATATTTCCTGTGTAATGCAAATGCCATTGAAAGACAGTGCCTGGCCTAGGGCTTTTTAGATACATAATGGAAACTATGGAAACTAACAGATGGAAACACAGGCAGAGGCTTGTTCAGCAGAACTTAAGTTTACTGGGACTATGAATCCTTGTTCTCTGAATCTGAGGTAGGTCTCTTTTTGAGTTTCCATGAGTTGCTGCTCTTAGAGTTATACTGGGAAGCATATTCATTCTATAAGTGAACATTTGGAGAAGGAGCCTTGGAAGCTAGCATTTCACCATTTCTGCCTTTTCCTTCTGTCTATGTGCCTTCAGCTATGGAGGATCTGAGAAACAATACTGGGAGGCTAAAGGGTTACCAAATAGTCTCCTTTTTTCTTCTTTGTAATGAATCAGTTCCAATAGCTCCTGGTTTGTAATTTGTTATTTTAGTTTGGCTATAAAATTAAAAGATAGATCTCCTAGTAAAGTGGGATATTACTTTGCATTTGCTGCTATGTAAGTACATCTCTGGCTAATGTGGTTTAAGGCATATTGATTGCCCTGCCTGCCGTTGCTCAGGGTGCTCCTGCTAAAAATCAGTGTCTTGGGTAGTCCTTACTGGGAAACTGTGTATTAGTTGGGACTGACTTACCAGAATGTTGCAGAAATTTGGAATATCAAAGAAAAAGAGGACAGAAGACAAAACACTTGTGTTCTTGTGGTTTTGTTTTTTTGGTTTTTTTTCTACCCTACAGAAACATTATCAAAACATTGCTTATACAAGGAGCAGTAAAAGATGCCTCTCTAATGGGAATAGTCATGTGTCTGCTATGTAATGCCATGGCATTTCCCCCCACCCTGTACTAGTGCATCAGCACAATGACAGTCATAAAGCAATGGCAGGTGACTTTTCTTTGGCTCCCTGGAAAACAGCCTGCCCTATTAAATAATGAGAACTGCCTCTGTACATAACAGCTCCCAGTACCACTGATTCACACCTATGGGGCAGCAGAAGCTTTCCTCATAAGGGTTGCTAGGTCATTGCTAGACAGAATGTTTGCTGATGGGATACATCAGCAATAATTGTACATACAGGAGGTTTGGGGTCTGTCATTGTTTCCATCCTGAGGCCTGAAGCGTCCTGTGGGTGTATGGTTTTTTAACAGGGCTTCTTGCAGCTGACAGAGTTACCAGCCTGATAGCCCTTCTCTTCAGGACTTGTCCTCTCTGCAGATGAAATGTGCGTGCATGGTAACAGTGAAGAGACACACTGACATCAGAAAATGTTTCTTTCTGAGAAAATGGTTGAGCTAACACATTGTAGGAAGCCACTTCATTTTCTCCTTAGTTCCTCATTTGTCATATAACAGTGATAGCACTTCTCTGTCTTAATGGGATGCTGTTGTCTTAAAACACACATTAAATGCTAAAATATAGCTTATAGCATCTTTTGCAGTTTAGTTGTTAAAGACCACTTCCATACAATTCTTCACGTGCTGCCTGGAAATAATGATGAATATTCCACAAATACTTAGGTTGTTTGGTAACCTTACTAAAATCAACACTACCAAGTCAGTTGCACAAGGCACAGATGCTATTGTGCAAGATTCTATCACTTTATTCTTAGAATTATTAAGTCATCATTAAACTATTTATGATTCTTGAGAGAGGCCTAACTATGTCAGCTGCCAAGCCAAGGCTCATGTGTGTAGCCATGCTGGATTTATCACTGTATCTGAAATCAAGAATTATAGTCTCCTGGAACTATATATTTTTGACAAAATGTGGTCACTTCCATGATATTAGTTTTTGATCGAACAATTTCTGGGAACAGTTCTGATGGTTTTATTTACCCTATAACCCCTTGAGTTCACTTCTACCGGCAGCTCTACTGTGTCTAATACATCACTCCCTCATTCCTCATCCATACTGCTAGATGTTAACCTTGATTAACTTAATATCTGTATATCTTACAGTTCAGACTACCTTGCCTTCTATCTTACTGATACATTAATTCACAGTACTGCACAAATGACAGTTTTGATTCAACAGAAAAGAGGAACTATTAAAGAAGAACTACTTGTACTGAACCACACAGCTTTGCTGGTAGTAAGAACTAATTCAAAGTCATCATAACTTTTCCTTGGACACTTTGTGTTTTCAGAAGCTTTGAAGTTTGAGCTTGCTAATCTCAAAGCTAGGCATGGATAGATGTCACTGCAAAATCTTGAAGGTGGGTCAAGGAGTCACATGGGCTAAAGTCTATGTAGGCGTCTTAAGATGTACACAAATGCCAAGTAGTGTTTTCTACACACGTTCAGTAGGCTATCCTTCTAGGCTGTGTAGGAACTTCTTTTTTTTTTTTTTAATATGTCTTACATAAATAATTGATATCCAGACTGAACTCTCATGTCTCTTTACTAGGGGAAACGGATTGACTACACTAACTGTATTAATAGAATTATAAATACTTTTTTACACTGTGAAACTTTACAGAACTTTCTGGCAACAGAATAGACTTTTAAACTTAATTTTATGGAAATCCGGTATTTTTAATATTAGTATATTGATTTAAATTTTTGGCTTATGTAAAGGAGCACATCCTTCCATGTAAATTTTTTTAGGATCCAGGTCTGCAAAGATTTACACACACAGATTCATTGTGTATTCTGGTCCCAAGAAATCAGAAACAGGACACATTTTGATTACAGTGGAGCTAGGACTCTAGCTGTTGCTTTCAGAGCAGTCAGTATTGTACATCTGAATGTTTACCAGAGGTAGTGGCTGAGGCCAGATTTTTGACATGAGATATCAGAACTTTGTCACCCTTGCCCTATCCTTACCACATTGTAGGATACTTGTGATTTATTGCCAACAAAAAAAAATTAATGTGAATCCTGTCTCAGTGAGCTTGAGATTGGATAAATTTGAAAAACCCAGAGGCAAATATTAACAAAAGGATACAACATTTAGAGTTAATACCAAATACTTTGTTATAAACTCAGGCCTCAGGCCTGTATTTCTTGTGTCAGGAGAGAGGGAGGTTGTCCTCATGTTCATACATGAACACACACATACTCACACACCATTCATAATTTATGCAAGTATAAAACCCTTCCATGACTATGAGGTCTGTGGTCAAGCTCAGCTCAGTTCTGAGTCCTGAGTAAAGCCACTGTAGTTTTTGAAATTACATGAAGCCTTCAAGACAGAACTGATAAGGGTTGCTACAGCACCCATTTTCCACAGAGAGTTTGTTTTTAAACTTAAATGGCAAATGAGAAGGAAGTTCACATCTGGAGGCCTGAATGTATCCACTTTTTATTCTGGCTTTAGCTGATCTTTCAGGTCTGAGAATTTGCTGAGGTTGAGTTTGGATGTTCTGTGTTTGAACTTAATGCTATGGAGGCATTTCATCTTTGTCTACAGGTTTGGTTAACAGTGTGTATGATGTGGACATAATACTCTGTACAGCACAGCCCTGCACAAACAACACTAACAGATCTGCACCAAACCACAGGTGCTGGCTCACCCATTTTCTAGGGAAACCTGGACCTAGGTCCATCTCTAAATTGTATGGCTGTCTGTTACCCTTGAGCAAAACCTGTATTTTGTCTAGTCCTGAAGTTTGAGGTTGACACAGCTCCTGATCTTTGTGGCCTATGCTCCTCTGCTCTGAATTACAGGGGGAGCCGACCCATGTTTGGGCTCTGGTAGTTCTGACTTGGAAGGCTTGCAGTGGGCTGCAGCAGAAAACAAAAAAATGATCAAAACCAAGCTTTTCTGTGTTGGTCCACCAATCAGGCTGGAGCTCAGACCCCAGGTTCAGCATGACTGCTGTGAAGAACTGGTGTTTGTACACTTCATTGCTGCCTGGTGCTTCCCTAAGAGTGTGAAAAAACTGCAAATATTCCTCTTTTTATCTTCTCACAGGATTTTCATCCAACAGGAGGTCTGATTTCTCCTTGACTTGCTTTTGACTTTGGTGAGTTGGGCGATGTCTGCCATGCCTTGCCCAACTGGGCACTTGTCTGCCTTTGCTTGACCTCCACTGCAAGGGCCACAGAGGGAATATGTGTTGAATGACAAAAAAATTACCCAGTTTACCCACCTGCTGAGGATTATTGATGCCACTTTGCTTCAATAGAGATAAAATACCATTCCCTACCAAGGCCAGGGGCAATTTTCTAATCTATCTCTTCATACACAAGAAAATATCTTGCAGTAATACTGACACTTAAAAAGCACCATGTGTTTATATGGACTGAGAATGCCAGCTTACATCTACCAAAACACACAGATTTTATTCAAGAGAGGATTTCTTTTTGAAGACAAAATTAATTGAACAGAGGTAGCATCTCTGACTTGGTGACTGTTACATTCAGTGTTAATTATTCACACTGAGGCAGGCAGAACCCATCAACACTGCTTTACAGCCTCACAGAGATAGTCCCTATAAGCACTAATTAATGCTCACACCGCTATCTTCAGATGAACAGTGTCTCCACCTGAAAAATAAACAGCAGATATGTTGAGGGGGAGAGCTCAGGTGTCTTGAGTGAGGGATGAAGAGACCAATGGTTCTGAGCAGTGATGAGATCTGCAGAGTTTCTGATTTTAAGTCTGTCTTCTACTCTCTGATTGCTTCTCATCTCTGAGACTACTCTGGAGGGCTAGGGGATTTACAAGACACATTTTCACTAAGATCTTTATGGCACAAACATCTTATTTTTGCCTAAAGCCTTACTACCAGATTTGAGTTTTCCTTACTTTTTGCAGTAGAAGTGAGAAAGACAAGATTTATTTTGGGGCCAGACATTACACCTGGTTTGAAGTCCCTTTTCCTGCAAACATCAGTATTGTCTAAGGCTTTCATGATGCACACATGGCCCTGGAAGAGTGGTTTGTGTCCAGGACAAGATGAGTCTGGTAACAGCAATCACTCCCCATCAGTTGTTTGTTCTTGAGAACAAACTTCTGGAGAAAAGTTTCTTGAGAAACTTTTGTGTCTGTCAAACAGTGTGCTAGTCTTCATATGCATGGCAATGGATGCTAGACCAGAGTCTTCCTTTCTGGTGGCAGCATCAAGCTGGGTCAGAGTGATCTCTGCTTCAGAGACATCCATACGGTGTATCAGTGCTCAAATGAGTGCTGTGCAAATATGTGTGCAGCTGAAGTGAAAGAAGCAGACAGGAGGGAAGGCAAAATCAGAGAGCTGTCCACTGTCAGCAGAGAAAGGAGCATCATCCAGTACTGACAACATACAGCTGTGGGTCTCTTGCCCATAGCTAACTTTTCATTAGACAGACTTGACTTGAAATTGTAATGTCAGCCCTACAGGCTTCATGTAGGAGTGCTGTGCTGACTGGAGCCAAGGGAATTTTCCCCAATTTTCCCTTTGACTCCAATCAGTACAGTTTCTGGAGAAAAATGAGCTCTGAGAGAATGAAATTACATTGATTTTCACCAATAATTTTGGATAGAAAAAGTTGCAGGGAATGTTCTGGTAATGTCATAACAATAATTTTACTTCATATGAGATACTGTCATTTGTTTAAAAAAAAAAACAAAAACAAAACAACTGATCAATGCAGAAAGTTTCACTTTGGGATCAGCTTGGTAGAATCCCCTGCTCTGCTTTTGATTATTCATTTTCACCAGTGAATCAAAATAATATTATTTACTCTGCTCCAATCCTGACAGTGTTCTCAGCCTCCTTCAAACAGAACACTATGCAACAGAAGTTTTTGCTTCCTTCCCTTTCCTACACAGCACCATCCCTGCTTCCCTTGCCTTTTAGGAACCATACATGGTTGATTTCCAAGCCCATTGGCAGTGGAGGATCAAGAAGATATTTCAGCAAAATAGATGTCTTGAAAGAAAACGGGGTTAGTTACACAGAAAGTAAGACTGTCACCCCTGCAGGCTGAGCTGGGCTAATTAATTTCAAACATTCAACCGCATTTAATAGAATGGTTCAGGGAGCAAAGAATCTTAAAGTTGATCTAGTTTCAACCACCCAGCCATGGGCAGGGACATCCTACACCGGACTAGGTTGCCCAAAGCCCCATGGCTTTGAACACTGCCATGGATGAAGCTTCCACAGCTTCTCTGGGCAACCTGTTCCAGTGATCCACCACACTCATAGTAAAGAATTTCTTCTCCTTAACTAATCTAAATTGCCCCTTTCACCTTGAACCCATTTCATCATTCTTTTGCTCTCAGCCTGGAACTGTTTAACAATTCTGTTCTCCAAAAATGGTGTTTTCTCTATAGGATGGCTAATCTCAGGAGGTCTTCTGCTGTTTCCACTTATCTGGGGCTTTGTGAAGAAGTCTCTAAAGAAATTATATGGCATGAGCAGATCTATGGAAATATATTCGGCTACCCATGTTATTAAACTCAAGTACATGGCTCATTCTTTTCCATTATGGCAGATGTAATTCTTAGGGATTCAAAGATTAGTAGAAGGGTTACATTTTTCTCCAACATATCTTCTAAAGGTCTCCTCTCTGGAAGTATCCCTTACCTCTTACTGCACATTTTTTTCTTACCTATTTAAGAAACATGGCTTTCAGCAACCTGTATCACTATGATTCAGTAATCTAACTGCTTAATATTGAAAAAGTTTGTTAGCTTTTCTATAAAGTCTCCTGGCCAAATTTTTCTTAACATAATTGTACATAATTGAAAATTACTAAATGCAGGTAATGGAAGTTAAGGCTGGAACTCGAGTAGGAGGTCAAGTGCTTTTACAGTGAGTAATATTGGAACACATCAGGTACCCCTGGCAGCGTAACTGGAGCAACCACCCCCATTTGCTGCTGTAGTAAGATTTGCTATTTGAAGGCCTGTCCACAGCAGAGCCCCTCCTGACGAGATCTTGATTGTGTGCTACTTTTTTTCTTTATAAAAAACAAAATAGTTGCTTCTTAGGTGCTGATTGTGACAGGTAGTACACTTCTTTAGAGTAAGCTGGGTATGTTTTCTTTGGTCTCTGCATCACAGCCTGTGTTTCCCTCCCTGATTTTTAGTTTCTGGGACTGGTTATTTACATCTTGCAATCTCTCTGGCAGTCAGGGATATATCTTTAAAAACGTTATTACATCAGAGAGGATTTTTCAAACTATTTTCAATATTGTTCTTTATTTCTAGTGCTCTGTGACAAAAGTCTGCCCTGACTTCCCACACAGACACTTTGAGTTCACTGGATTGGCTTGGGAGTAAGGTTCTAACCCAGAAAGAACATGTGGATTTTTTTCTAAGGGGCTTGGTGTCCCTGCTTCAAGTATTTGCAGTTGTTAAGCTGGGAAAGTTTTCCTTTGACATCAAACTGAATTTAATTCCTTTTAGTCTATAGATTAAGGGAGAACTCTTCTTGATGGTGAGTGAGAGAAAAGAGTTACCTTCCTTTTATTATCACTTTCAATTAAAACTTTTAAATACTCTGGACATTGCCTACAGCTTTAAGCCCCAAGTTTCCACTGTAGGACTTGTAATTTGTGAAGAAAATGGAGACAGGAAGGCTATGGCTTCCGTGGTAGGTCCTGGACTTGTTTAAATTTGTCAAATCTTTGGCACATTGGAAGATAAATCAGTAAATTAATCGCAGGATTTCCAGCTCTGTGAACTCTGAATCTTCCATGTGTAAAATCAGTGAAGAAAATAAACAGTGTGTGCTCTTTCAGTAGCTTCTCCATTTGTCTTATTATCATTTCCTCATTGTATTCAATAGTGTATAAATATAATTTCTGTAGTCTCTTAAATGCCACAGAAAAGGTGACCCAGAGTACCACAGCTCTGCAGGTCTTGCACATGTAGCCAGATCAAGTATTTTCCAGTTTTCATCCTTAGCCAAAAATGCCAGAAACTACTGATTCTCTTCTTGTTTTTTTTTTTTTTTTAAATTGTAGCAAAGACTGTCCTCAAATTGACTCCATTAGCTGGAGATTCAAAAAGAATGCCAAAAAGCACTAGATTTTCAACATAAGTTGTAGAAGCAAAACTAGAAATTACTTCTCTCATGTTAAGGGCTATTTTCTCCTCAGGCTGGTATCTGTCTTGGTTAACTCTCCCAATTTACTAATCCCCTGATGACTTCCAGCTTCTGTAAAAAAAAAAAGGCAGACTGAAATAGCAGCGGTGGAGAATTTCCAGATGTCAGCCCTGTTCTCAGTGTGCAACTGCATGTGGTATGTAACAGATTCATCACTTTACCCCATCTCATCAGTAATTTAACCATAAGCAATACAAAAATGCCTAAGTTGGTCAACACAAGGAAGCACCCACCTTTGTCTATGAACCCTTATTTCTGAAGCAATAAAGATGCTGCTATAACTTACCACAGCGAGTTAAGAAGAAATATCTTATAATGCAACAAAAATTTGTCCGAGTTAAGTAATATCATTTGCTTTAAAACGAATTATATATGTACCACACTCCAATGAAATATAATGGTCAAGTCCTGATGGTACTGAGCAGTATCCTTCCTTTTAAGTCATAGGATGCTCACAAACCACAATGAAATGATGTCTAAAGGTAACAACACCAGCTAATCAGCAGGGCAGTCATTTCAGCATGGGGTTATGCTCAAGTGAATAGATAACCTCTTTCTCAGCAGGGCCGACGAGCTCAGCCAACTCCTCCTGTCCACAGAAGCTACCATATTGCTGCCAGTGCTGCAGCAGACTCATCTATAGCTGGAGGAAATCTGTGGCCAGTGACCCATTACATACAGTGGAAATACTCATAAAGAAAGCTGAACTGATTTGTCATTTCTGAGAAAGTGACCCATTTTTGCATGCCTCCTTTTTTCTTCTCCATCTATTCTTCTCCCTCTTTTTTTTCCCACCTATAAGCAAGCAAATGTGTTACAGTTACATCCTTTTTTCCTAAACCATGGAAAACCAATCATTCCCAGCAAATCCATGACTGTTGTGAATGGCTGTGTTTGACTGCAATATAGCCTACTTTTTTCTGGTTTGGCAGTACTGCTACAAGCAGCACCACTTCAAAAGCTGTAGCAATAAGAAGACATTTTGTGATGCTGCTTACCCAGAGCACACCCCACAATCCTGCAATTTTGTGACAGACACCAGCAGATGCATCACCACAGCTGCACAAGGCAGGGTAGTGGTAATTATCCTAAATTACAGATGTAAAACACATAGAAAAACCTGGACTCACAGAGGATTTTAGGTACCTGCACTCCCCATCTAAATCAAGGGGATGATATCTCTACATACCTTTGTAAATCTGCAGATGAGGGACTTTTTGAGAAGTCATGCTGAACTGTGCAGAGCAGTAGCAGTTTGGGTTATATTTTGGAAAGTTCCCTCCTCCAAGTCTGATATAGCAAACTCTATTTCCATACAAATATCTCCTTCCTTGTCTCATCTGAGAAGAAGATCTCTGTCAACTAGTCACTTGTGAAAATAAAGCAGGTAGATTTTCTATCACAGATAGATGTGAAAAATATTTTGCACAGCTGTGCCATATGCTGTGGTTTTGCAAGCTCCTCTAAGTGACCAGCTTGTGTTCCATTCCCCCCATGAGAATTCATACGTGACCGTGCACAGTGCAACGAACATCTAAGCAGTGCATTAGAACTGCAAATGGAAGTCTTGGAACAACAAAAACTGCTATTAACTTCTTGACCCTTTTTATTCTTCATTCCTACCATTATTAGACTTAAAGATTTTTTCATGTAACTTCAAAAATACCACAGCATGAAGAATTGTTGCAGTTGGTATGAGTTTTGAGGCATCAAGGGTGGGTTGGAAGGATCTTGCAGGAAAGTAAGGGGCTGTGAAAATAAGCTATTCCATTCCCCAACAAATTACTGAAACAACTTGAGTGTTGAACTTCAAGAGTAAGCAGAACTTCAAGAGTAAGTACCTGTCTTCCTTTTATTACCAGAGGGACAGAGAACTCTTAAAATAAATGAAAAAGAACAAAAACCTCACAGGGATGGCCTCCCACATGCTGAATATACCCTTACTGTATTAAGTCATGACCTTCATAGAACCACTCCAGAAGAGTTTCAGAGGAGTGCCATGCTTCTAAGCATTTTATTAAAAAAGAAAAAAAGAAAAAAAAAAAGCAACTCCCCTCCCCCCTTAGAAATTTTTAAAGGGGAAATGTATGGAAATATTTTGTTTCTGAAACTTTAGTAGCAGCAGTGATCAAAATTGTCTAATCTGTTTTTGGTGTTTACTTGAATGACTCAGTTTTGTGTAGTACAGGAATTATCAGCTAAAAATCTTCTCATGGTTATGGAATAAAATAAGGTGGAATGAAAATAAGTATGTCACAGGCCACTGTATGCACCAACAGATGGAATATGTACCTGATGTGTCCGAGTTCCAAGCACTAAGTTAGTTGCACATGATAATGCCCTTGTCAATTCATGGTCTTTTATACACAGACACTACTGCTAAGTCAAGTTTATGATCCATCCTTTTGCCATGTTAACATATATTCTGAATTAGGAAGGTATTTGCAAAACTGAAGAAATTTAAATAATTATGATCACTTCTCTAAACTGATTTGAAGACTGAAACATACCAGCATACCAGTTCTCCAGGCATTCACAGTCTTCTTGGACAGACAAAATTGTTTTTCTCCTACTCAAACACAAGTAGGAAAGAAAGCAGCTTGAAGCCTCACCTACTGCAAAACTTTCAGATGTGAATTATAAAGCAGCAAAGCAGGGCCACTTTCCCTTCTGTGATGCTAAAAAGTACCACATTGCAAAGGCCTGTGTGTGTGTACATACACATTTTATCTGTATGACTTGTGGGTGAAAGGAGCAGAGGGTGGGTATTTATATAGTAGTGGATAATTTGTGGCAAATTTCTCAAATGGCTGACTTTAAGCTGAATTTTTAAATTTCTGAGAAGGAGGCTTATGATGCCTGGCTATGTTATCCCTCCTATCAGCGTTCTAACCTCAGGTAAATACAGCACCTCAGGGAAAAATGACAACATGAGAGTTTTGTTCTTTTATTTCCCCCTTCCCTGCTTCCCAGAAGTCAGACTATGGCAAGCATCTTCCAGTCCTGATATAGACAGGACACTGTGTGTGATAAGCCCTGAAAGAAAACTGCACACTATTTACTTTGGTAATCCTTAAATTATTTAGTGATTATTTCTGGGGAATTATATATGTTGTATGGAATACTTCCCTTAGGTAGGAAATAAGTTGACTTGGAATACACTGCCTTGCTGACCAAACCCAATCTTTTGTCCTTTGTGAATATGAAAGTATACCATGTGATCTTAGAGGAACAGGATCCACAATACGCTTGGCAAAGTATCACATGAGAAAGAAAGGAAAAAGAGAAATGAGAGAGTAACAGGTACTGTTAATCTGTATGAAGGATCACATGAAAATAACAGTTGTAGGGCACAGCAGTGGAGGAAAGGGAAAACAACAATCCAGCTGTGGAGTTAGTATTTTAATTCTTTCAGTGAGAGAGGTAGCTCCAATGCAGTATGTCTTTGAGACCACACAATATCTTGAAGAGTGGTAGTTAGAGAGAAACACAGTAAAAAGACACAGAAGTAGGCGCAGTGAAAAGGCAGATTTATTTACTAGTAATACTGTACAGGGAAAAAAAAAAGAGAGAAGCCACAGTTACAGCATGGCTGTTGCTGGCAGTGTTCTTGGTTTTTTATTTTGGTTTTTTTGTACTCATTTTTTTCAATCTGAAGGAAAAAAACCATAACTGTCAAAAAAGTACACTTCAGGTTACAAAGTACAGCAGCTATCCCCAGCAATTCTAATCCAGTGTTAGCACAGCAGTTTTTCCCCAACAAAATGGGATTTTATTTACATTAGCTCACAAAGAAAGTGGGAGACTAAAGCTTAAAAAAAATCTCAACCACAATCTACATTCACCATAAAAGCTGCATTTTACACAACATTTTCTTGAACCCCTATAAAGAGTTGTTCTTCGTCTATGAAGTGAATGTATTTGGGAGGGGGCAGAAAACCTTCAGAAATGTGTTCTTTCCCTTTGTCCTAACCTGCTCTTGCCTGACTACCTTTGCTGCAGTCAGTTTCAGTGGTCATTGGAAAAGCAAAACTTTCAAATGGATTTATTTCCTGTATCTGCCCCTAAGCAGTTCCTACATTCATACTGGCAAAATAACAGAGACAGTATTTGAGACCATCAACAGCAAAGCACCTTAATAAGATAAACAGGCTGATCTTCACACATCCTCAAGGCTATCCCTAACCTGCACAGTGCTAAATATGTGTTACACTTTAAGTATGTGCTTAAGCTTAGTGGAGCTTAAATGTCATGTTCAACTGGGATTTTATATGGTTGCACAAAACCTTCTTAATTTTTGAGTTTGCTACTCTCTGACTGACATATTACCTTGGAGGGATACCAGTAGATTCGTGGAAGCTAATTTTACTGAGAATGCCTTTCTGTACTGGATCAGTCTGTGGGGAAGTTTGCATCTTTTCCTGGTTCCTTTGCCCTGCCCGTAGCATATGGGGGAGTGACTTGCCTTTTGCTGCTGTACAAACTGCCTTCTGAATGTTGGTATTTTATGTACCAACACATATCTAGCTCATATAAATTTGAGAGGCTTAGTGTGTTCCCAAAGGAATAGTAAGAGAGACAGCAGTTTTACTTAAATACCGACATTTTAATGGATCTCATTTTTTGGTCAACCCATAGGAGGCCAGACGAATAGATACAGAGAGTGCTCTTTTAAAATTGAATATGTCCCAAGAATTTAGGAAAATGTAGGAAAATGTCCATATGCTGAGGACAGGATACTGTCATTTCTTGAGACTCACACCAGCAGGCATAAGGTGAGTTTTTTAACTCCAATCTCTCCATTTTTCCCCCTATTTTTTCTAGAAGACCACAAAAGGGAAAGCAGAGGGATAAGGAAAAAAAGATCAATTGAGTAATAGTGTCCAGAATGAAAGCATGTACAGAGAGAGGGGACAGGCAGAGTCTGGAGCAGAGGTGTGGAGAGGGAAAAAATTGGTAATAAAACTTACACTGCCTCTTTAATGTTTGTGTGGAGGTATGAAGTTCTCCCCTACCATCTCCAGGCAGTGGAGGTTTTGGGAATTCCTGAAGCGTGTTTGTCTTCTTTCAAACAGTCAGCAAGGAGACCATGCTCTAAAACCCTCCCTGCAGAAAAGTGCACCAGTTTCACAACATAGTTTAAAAATCTATCTAATTAAACTAATGAGAAGACACAGTTAAAGCAGCATAAGCCTTGCCTATAGCATATCGCTTAAAGACTAGACCCTGTACACATTTGTGCATGTGCTTGAATTTCACTTGTCTGGGTCAGCCCATTAAATTAAAAAGGGCTACTTGGGTGCCTGATTTTATGCTCAAGAGCAAGTCTTTATGTCTTACAGACCAGCTGAATAGACTGTAAGGTCTAAATTTTGTTATAAGTCACTAATATACCAATGCAAGTTAAAAATGTACAAATATATCCAAACTGGTGAACTTGAATTACGTAGCTAATTCTAAAAAAAAAAAAAAAATTCCCCCCCAATTTCAGAAGTAGATAAATTCTAAAAAGAAGCTCCTAAATCCACCTTTGAGAAGAAGTTGGGAAACAATTGCAGGAAAGCTTTGCAATACAATAGCAGCAACCCCCACAAAATAAGAGAAGCTTTTGCAAACTGAAGGTAGGGGCTCAGAATTTTTCACAAGTTTGCCCTTAAGAAAAGTGGCCTATTCTTAATTCACTGAACAGTCTAAGTGGAACCACCATGGGAAAAAAAGCTATAGATTTTGCAAGGCTCTTTGAACCCATGAGGAAAAAGGCTCAGTTTTATAATTGTTAAATTTTAAATACAAGTGGAACATTTTTAAGAACTTCATGCACCTTTGTCACTATTTACAAGATAAGTTACTATTATAAGTTTATATTACAAGTTGGATTTATATTCTCTTTGGACGAGGTGACAATCCGTTTATATTCTATATTGAATAAATTCAGCCATTTTATACAACTCACTCTTTTACATACAAAAATTACAGTCTATATTTTTGTTGGATATTGTCATAGTTTGCAACTATTAAGCTCAGAACTAAAGTTTACTTTTGCTGCCCAGAAGGCCCATGAAACACAATCTGAGCAAATCCTAAACTTTTCAATAGACAGCAAGAACTAGTTGCAACTTAGTGAGTTTAGAAAAAGAAAAATAAAGAATCCATGTCTCAGCCTGTGGCAAAATCCTCTACTTTATCCAAATTATTTTGTTCAACTCTTTCCAGTGGCATAATCCCTTGCACATTGAAATTTAATGTTGGGTAAAGTATGACAAACTGAAAGTTCTCCTATTCAGCCATACCTCTCTGCTGAAAGTAGGTAGCTATTGCCTACCATGTTGGTTTTCTAGGTGAAATTTGTCTAGCTATAGAAAACATAGGTCCACCTTTTTTTGTAAAACATGTTTACTTATTTAGCTGTGTTCATAGCAGGTATATTGGATTCTACTATTTTAACTTGACTCCTTAAAAAGTGTTGTGATCCTTCTTCCTGCAGAAAAATTGTGGTAAGGTCTACAAAAGATCCCAAGAAGCTGGGCATTGTCATAAACGTATGAAAAAGTTGAAAGGCTCAATGTCATGGGAAGGATGATATTCCAAAACTCAATACCCATTTAGGGTTTATATCTCATTACAAAAATATTTATTCCTTAAAAAAATACACAAATGTAAAATACTACATTTTCTATTATATCCCCTCTTACTTTCCAAGTATGCCATTTGGATGTTTGACTAAGTTAAAAGCCAGAACACATTTTATTTCTCTACCAACTCTGTATACTTTCTTTCTGCTTGGATTAGTTTGTGGTATCTTAATAATTTTAGGTGTGAATAATCAGTAGTGAACTTAGGTACAATGGCAGCAGATTAGTATATTAGCTGTCAGAGAAGTCCCACTAAACATTTGCTCATCACTGCTATGGTAGCAATGCTGACTCAAGAGTTGATCCTACCAGATGCTAAGCACCATTTTGTTTTGTGTTTTCTCAGAAGGAGTAGCAATGCTCAGTTAGCCTCCAGGATTACACTAGCTAGGGCAGAATCAGCAGTGCATAAAATCTGTGCATGTACATAAGGAACACCCAAACTATACCCTGTCTTCTCATTCATGCCCTGATCTTGCAGATGCGTACACAGGTTCTTTCTGTGAGTAGTCCTGTTGACTGAAACAGGTCTACACACAGCACAATTAGGCATATGCGTTTTTGTTTTCAGGGCTGAAGTCTCATATTGCACCATTAGAGGCACACGTCACGAAGAAGGACTTATACATGCTTCTCTTGCTGGGGATTGAAAGATAATGTTGTGTTTATACAGCTTTGGAATACAGCCTGCATTTTTTGGAAAAAAAAAAAATAAAGGAAATGAAAGCCACAAAAAGAAGAAGGAAACCCAAGAGTGCTAAGGCAAACTGTCAAATGGCACATCATACCTACTTTGTCATTCATTTAGATAACATCACAAAGGCAGACCAGAGGAGTTCTGTAAACATATACCATACAGTACATCAGCCACAGGAAATTAAAAAAAGAAAACAACCCTGTAATTCTTTTCTTTCTGTATTGATATTCTAGTAATTGAAAGAGATTGCCTAGCCACTAATCATAATGCTGTGGTTTTTGATTTGTATTTTGTTTCTGTTTAAAAAAAATAAAGAATGGAAGTAAAATGCAGTGGTTTGCAAAAGTAACAGTCCCTGAATGCAAACAAGGGACAACATGGAGAGTGGGTTTATAGAAACTTAGAAAATACAAATATAAAAAAGTTTCATAGGTTACTTTTTTCCCAGTCTAGGAAAAAAATACACTGAAAACAGATTTTTTTTTCTTTGTTTTTCTTACAAAAGTTAAGGCGAGCAGTCTGTTGTGGCAAAATGCTATCACTGAACCAGTTTATGACTCTACTTTTTTGTATCCCCTCATGCTGAAACTGAAAATGTACATGTGATGGCATAAGTTAAACAGAGAGGGATTTTGCTTAAAACAATACAAAAAAACCCGTCCCTTAATGATCCTTACAAAAATCTCTTTCTGCTTGGCTGTAGAACAGACCTCTTCCTTTTTACCTGATTGTGCATGAATTTCCACAGGCAGCTTCCTATCCAAAGGTGAGGGGAAAACCAACACTTCAAAGCCCAAAGCAGCCCCAGAAGAACAGTTCATGTTAATCAGTCTGGGCTAACACATCTGAATTCCCCTGTAACTTGGCTGCAGGCTAATGGCTAGAAGGGACAAGCCACTGTCCAGGCATGACTGCTGCCCTTGTAGAGGAGGATGATTGGAGTAAGCGTGCTTCAGAAAAGGCCCTGTGATTTCAGACCCATTTGCTTCTATTTCACATTTTTCCTGACCTCAGATGTGGAACTGCCTTTGACCTGTAAAGACAAACCCTATGCAGACAAACCATTAGCGTTTCTGGATCTACTGGGGCCTATTAACCATGGAGTTAATGTGAACACATAAAAAAGATTGGCCTTCCTAGGCACTCAATGATAGCTACAAATACTGAGGAGTAGGTATTTGAGAGGTTTAAGGTTTAAGGCTTGTGCTCTATTTCTAACCACTACAGGGCCACTTCTGGACACTTATGTGCCACCATCTCCCCACCATGTTGTGCCTCAGATGGTTCAGTGGTCTCAGACATGTTCTGGTCCCAGCGTCAGCAAGCATCTCCCAAAGCTGGCCGCTAAGGAAGTAATCCCCAAAATGCTGAATTGATGCTGAACCAGAAGGTCATCTGACGTGGGAGCACATGACTTAAGAGATGCAGGGACAGAACAGGTTAGGGTAATATGACACCCCAAATTTCTCAAGCAGAAGGCTTTGAGAAAAAAAGTCCATATGGGGAGAGGAGCTGCAAGGGGAAAAAGATAAGGCTGTGAAGACACCATAAAGCCAGGGTAGCTGAGATGGTGGCATCACACCCAGAGAGGAAAGGGTGCTGAGCAACAAGATGACTGGTCAGGCCAGGAGGAGATGGCTAGGAGGTTTTTTTTCCAAGTATTACTGGTGAGGTGAGAAGGCCCCAGAGTGAGAGAACTATTGCAAAGCATGCTCCGCTCCCACATCATTCACAGGTAGATGCAAGCCAGAAGGGGCTTCACCCTTTGTGTTGCAGTGCTTTGGGGTTCTAAACATGGTTGGGGACAGCCTCACCTGGCCACACTGGGCTTGAAAACTGAGGCTCTAGTTTTAAGAAATCTTGAGATTTATAATGTTTAGCATATCTGGGAAAAAAAGAAAAAAAAAAAGGGAGCCCTCCTCCCCCCAAAAAAACTCAAAAAAACAACAACCCAACCAAAAAAACCCACAAAAACAAACAAAAAAACCAAAACGCAGGCCACTAATTTCTAACAAACAGCCACCAGACCTATTGCTGCAATGTGGGACTCTGTGGCCCTTCCCCTCTTTGATAAAACTTAACCACCTAAGCCTGAGTCAAAGGATTATGTGCAGGGCTTCTCTGGGTGAGTTTGGTCCTTCTCCCATCCAAAAGCCCCCGGGGGAGGCAAAGGGAGCGTGAGGAAGTATATTCATTTTTGCCTCTCCAGCTGATATGGAGGTCAGCAAAATTTCTGCAGGTGTCAAAGAGGTGAGACTGTCTTTTACTACTCTTGCTTTTTTTACTACTTGCTTTTGCTTTTTATGTCTGACAGTCACCTGGGCAGTGGTGAGTCACTTCACTCTCAGCTGACAATATTGACAGCTGAGTGACTCAACATGGGAACTACCTTTTGCTTTTTTTGTTTGTGTAGGTTTTCAGTGTGCCTCATATTATCACCACTGTGAACAAGTGTCTTTTTTCACTGGCACAGAAAGAAAAGAGTACAGAGCAAGAGCTGTGTTTAATCAGATGCTCTGAACTAACAATTAATGCAGTAAAAGCACCATCCAAGAAAGAACAGAAATTTCATAGGAATCACCTCAGACTGAAAGGAGGCTACTTGTTGTTTTATCTTTCTTATTTTTATTTTTTTTTACTTTTTTCTTTTTTTTTTTTTTCAGTTGCTGTTACTGATTTTTAAAGTCTGATAGTTTCAAAGACACTTCAAAATAATCTTCAGTACTTGTTCACACTATCAGAAAATATAAACCCTGATTTTAAATCTCACTTGTGTAGTTATAATTCCAGACTAACTCCACTAGAGTGAGTGAAGCTACACTTACGCAAAACTGGTGTGAGATAAGAATCAGGTTCATAATATCTCACCATGAAAAAGCTGGCTGCTTTCTCTTTTAGAAAGAGCAAGAAACAAATAAACATCTACTGATTTGGAATGCCTTCACCTTTTTACATTTTCATCTTGAGTTGTTTTTCAGAGGCCTGAATTTCAGAGGTCAGATGAAGAAAAATGTACTGGAAATCAAGCCTCCTTGAAGTGCCCCATATTAGAAAACGAAGTATCCAAAATCAGCAGCAGTCTTTGAAAATATTAGTCTTGTGGCTTGAGGATCGCCTCCCAAAACAGCTGCTCTGAAAAACTCCAGTGGGCCTCCACAGGAGTTTTACCTGGACAAGTAGGGCAGGATCAGACCCATTGCCTATCATTATGTAGGAGCACTGAAGGTACATGCTGTGAGAAATTAGACTTCCCAAAGAATTACAAAGTAAATCTCTGGCCCTGCCCCCATTCCCAGCACTGAGAATTTTGTCACTGAATCCAGTAGGAACAGGGTCAGGCTGTGAGAGAAGTTAATTTATATTCTAGGGAAACAGAAAACAATATCTCTCATCTACTGGAGTTCAGCAGGAAAACATCATGTATAAACATTGGCAGAGTTACTGAAAGGCAAGTAATTAGATCAGTGACTCCATTTCTGTTGGTGTGACAGCTGCATCTTTTCCATGTCAAGTTAATTTCAACTGTAATTTTGGGAGATGAAGTACATAAACAATACTGTAATCTGGAAGATTTATATAAGGCAAAATCATCATTCATACATTTTCTAGAAAGAATGATTAAGGTCCACTTCTGGTATCACCAATAAGCAGAAATGGCTGATGGGTTTTTCTGACACCGCAAACTAAACTGGAAAGTTACTATAAAACAAAATTATGGAAACTATTTTGGGAAAGACTTGTCTGAGTTTTAGCAAATTAAAACAGTAAAATGATCTGAGCCTTCCCCCATGAAATAAAAAATATGATCTATAAAATAATGCTTAAATGTGATTTTTCTTAAAAAAGAGAAGTAACATTTTTTTAAGGCTCTCATATCTGGTGGCTCTGAAACTCAGACTCCCAAAAAATCCTAGGAATCTGACCAAGCCTGCCAGGTATTCAAAGAAAAAAATGTAAAAAGCGTTTTCATTATATATATAAAATATATATATAAAAATCAAATAAATAAGAAAACATATGTTCCATTTCCCATTTATCTCTCACTCTGTAGTATTAAGGAAAAAAAAAACAACAAACCCAACAATAACAACAACAACAACAAAAAAAGAAGCAGAAAACCCCCAACCCCTCCCCAAACTTCAAATAGTATGTCTGACGGGAAAATAACCAGGAGTTCCTCTTCCTGAAGAACTAGAAAGCAAAGCAACCCAACTGCAAGGCAATGGAGGCATTCACTTCCAGTTCACAGTATTGCAGTTAGAAGTACAGTGAGGTCTAGGTAAGTGATGGAGCAGGAGCTGCCTGGAGCAGGGAAGGAGGAGGTGTTCACATGACAATACAGCATTGACAGCGCTTTTTCTTTTGTGTACCTGGGGCAGCTTCCAAGGGCAGGCTCTCTTCCTTCCCCTCGGGAGAGGAGGGCTCTGTCGTGTCCGACAGGGGCCTGCCAGAGACCAGCTCAGCGGCATTCCCATCCATGGTGGAAACATCTGTCACTGTCTTCTCCCGCAATGACTTCTCGTCATCTTCATCAATCAGCACAAGCTCTGCCTTGATGGTCTCATCGTAGCCCAGCACTTTCTTTGTCTCCTCTTCATCATCGATGTTCTGGTAGCCCATAAATATCATTGTCACTGGCTGATCTGCACTGGCCTCCATGGTTTCACCACCACAGGGTTTGTCTTGGGGCTGAGGATTCACAGCATGTCCTTTGCTGGATTTGTGTACCATTTCCAGCTTTGCCTCCTTGAAGAGCATTTGCTCCTTCATATGGCTAAGGTTTCCATCGGCTACCACATTTCTGTCTGACACAGTCATTGTTTCATACCCTCCTTTTACACTTGATTGTCCAGCTTTTTGCATAAGTTCATCTACGTCCTTTGAGCTTAATTTATGTACTCCATTTTCTACCACTGTGCCACCAGAGTGAACCTCATAGACTACCTTGGAACCATCATCATAGACTTTGAATCCTCTTTGATGGGCCTCATCTGGGCCAACAGGTGAAGCAGAGACAATCTTGGTCTCTCCTGTCTGTTTGTCTTTCTCCACATTAATTTCCATGGTGCACAAAGCTTGAATGAAAACAAGAGAGGAAGTGCATGTTACAACAAAAAAAGCCAGTGAATGGTTAATTGCCAAACAGACAAAGAAAACTATGGTGCCCCTTTCTCCTACTTCCTGCTTCTAAAGGGCTAAGTGTCTATGTTAGAGGTGGGATGCAACACTGTGGACAGAGACAGTTATTACACTATCTCTTTTTATGGCTTTTTATGCAGGTGGAGGCTACGCATATGTATGGCAAACACGACCTACTCTTCCATCTCATGCCACATGTAGCTGTCTCTGATCAATTAGGAGCGCCAAGAAGTTAGGTGTAATTTAGGCAAAGGAAGGTGACAGCATGCAGGTTGCCCTCAAATTTTCCATTCTGAACTTGCCTCAAAATTCAGAGAGAACCTCTCTACTCTCTCCTTCTTCTCTGCCATCAAACTGCCAGTTAGTTGGTAACAAGTTCTGTGTGCTGCAAGTAACACCCAGACCATTTTATTATCAGTGCTTGTCCTTTTTTAACTCTTCCATCTGTAGCATTCCAAACATTTTAGAGAGATGAAGAAACATCGTATAACCCTATTCTACAGGCAGGAAAACAAAACCACAAAGCAGTGGGATAATTTTTCCCATACGTGTGTGGCAGAGCAGGTCTCTTAGCTTCCACACCAAGACATTGACAGTGACCTCTGCTTCCAGGTAAAGAGAATGTACAAAATGGCCACAAAGTGTTTTCTTGTTTATGTGAATTAGGCACTAAGCACCGTTGCCAAAGATGAACAAAAACTGATTTTCAAAAAGTCATGAAACAACAGGTAAAAACTTGTATGAGGGATGTTGCTGTAGAATAGTAAGTTTTCTAGCAGTTAAGGATGCAGTAATGAGATGAAAATTGCAGACCACTCAGTAAGAATAGACAAGAAGTCTACAATGCTCCAACACCCATTCTGAGATGATGACATCTCACTAGACAGCTTTTCAAAGAAAAATGTGCAAAGATACCTCAGATTTTCCAGAAGGGTTCATTTGTTTAAGCATTCCTTATATGCATAGGAAAACATTTTGGCTCCTAGACAGACATCCACAGACACTTAGTTACAAATTACCACAGGCAGTGACAAGTGTTTGTGAAACTTACAGTGATCATTTCCATCTATGAACCTCAAAGGTATAATCATGATTTGTCTTACCTGGGGACATTACAACTGGCATGTTTACTTTTTTCCTGATTTATTTTCAAGTGAGTACGAAATATCCTTGCCCCAAGAACCAATGAAGCTTGGTATGTTTGTATTTAAAAAAAAACAACAATTGATATAAAAAAATTGCTGTTGCTTTAATGTATATTCTCACTCTTTTTATTCACATACAGTATTATTTTTCTGTATCGTTTAAACAACAGGAAATTTACCATGATGTGATCATGACACCGCCGGTAGCACTAGTCAGAAAATTCGTGTGTTGCTGAGCGGGTGCATGCCGTTCCCTGTGAGGTGGTCTCCTCTGTCCCCCAGGAGTGCAGTTTGGTAGGCAGCCCAGCCAAATGTGCTGGCTATCTGTGTGCTGTGTGCATCTGCTCAGACCCCATCTAGCCCTAGCGGGATTGGTTACTTAAAGTGCAATACCACACAAACACCTGCATGGGGCTGGAGGACAGAGATGCTGGTAGGTGAAGGAGCATTGCTGCCTTTGAGAACTGTCATGAACCCGAACACAGGATGCCAATTTTCACAATGAAGTAGGGCTAACATTTTTCTGATCTCCTTCCTGTCCTGGAGTTTTCATGGCTGGCCATCCCACAGAAACCTGAGCAGCCAGGAGGAGGGTGGGGCTGAGAGCTGGGCTCTGTACTGAGATGTGTGGCAAGGGAGTGTGAGGTAGTGGGCATGGATGGAAACACTGGAGGTTAATGCTGGAAATAAGGAAAAAACTGTCACCTCAAGGCCGGTAGCAATTAAGGCCCCAAGCAGTTTCTTTGAAAAGTTGTAGCAGACTGCACCATGGTGCAGTACAGAGAGCAGCTGATACAGATCACTTGCTGTGGACCATCCCAGCCCAGGAACTGGTGTGCAAGTGCCCTTTTTGTCTCATCGAAGTGCCTCTGCCTTGAAGCCATTAATGCAATTCATAGACACAATGAAACAAAAAGATGCAGGTGCCACCAGGGCTGCTCAGGCAGGTAGTGTTCAATAACTTCTAACATTACAAAGGTAAAAATAGAGATTGGCTAGCCTATGGTGAAGATCATAAAATTGACAGGTTTCTGAGTGGCAGCCAGTTGAGCTGACGAAAAGCTGAACCAGGAGGCAGCAACAGCACATTCAGAAAATAATCTCTGATGCACTTAAGTTTGTAATTTGTCCTAGCGTCACAGCCCTACGGAGAGGGCACCACCAGCCCACCACCTGCTATGTTCTTGGTGAGAAGCAGTATACTGAACTCCCCTGCAACTCCTGTGTTTCTCCTCTTCTTTGAAAAATAAAACTATTATCCAGGGCATGACTTTTCAATAAAGACTGATGATTTTTTCTGTGAAATAGTTGAGTGCCATATATTTTCAGTGCAGGAGAGGGTGTGATCTGTCAGTTTTGATGCACAAATTTAGTTCAGTATTGTGTGTTCAAAGAAGACTTGTATAGTGGATGTGAATTCAGAAACAGATAGCAAAAATCTAATAGTTAAATTGTGTGGACCTGACCATATTTGAGTTTGTGATCTTGAGGAGTGTGAGCCTGGCAAGGAGCAAAAGCAAGACCCTGAACTTTGCAAGAGCGAACTGTCAGCTGTTTTAGGAGTTGATGAATGAGATCCCCTGGGAAACTATCCTCAAGGACAGAGGGGCTGAGAAAAGTTGGCAGCTCTTTAGGACCATTTTTCTTAGACCACAAGTACGTAGGAAATCAGACAAGGCAGGCTGGAAACTTACATGGTTGAGCAAAGATCTGATCCTCAAAGTGTGGAGCAAGAAAGCAAAGTCTACCAGTGGAAGCAGGGAAAGGTGACCTGGGGAGAGTACAGGGATAAGGTTTGAATGTATAGGGATGGGGTCAGGAAAGCCAAGGAAAAACTGGAACGGGATTTGGTAAAGGATGTAAAGAATAACAAGAAGGGATTCTGTAAGTACCTAGGTCAGAAAAGAAAGGCCCAGGAGAGGGTATGCCTCCTTGATGAACAAGAAGGGTGAACTGGTGGTGGCTGATGGTAGTGATGTGGAGAAGGCTGAGGTACTGAAAGAGTTCTTTGCCTCAGCCTTCACTGTCAGTCAGGCTTCTCCCTGCTCTCAAGTCCCTTATCTTCTGTGTGGGTGTGAAGGGAGGAAGGCCCTCCCAGTCTAAGTGAGGAGCCAGTTTCGTATCACTTGATGAAGCTGAATAGCCACAAGTCTATAGGATCTGACAAGATGCATCCCAGGATCCTACAGGAACTGGCTGGTGTTCCAGGCCAGGTTGGATAGAGTTCTGAGCAACCTGATCTACTGAAAGGTGTCCCTGGTCATGACAGAGAGGCTGGAACTAGATGATCTTTAAGATCTCTTCCAACCCAGGCCATTTTATGATTCTATGTTGTTGCCAAGCTATTCTACATCATATTTGAAAAGTTGTGGCAGTCAGGCAAAATCCCTGGTGATTGAAAAAATGGAAACATTGTTCACATTTTTTAAAAGGGGAGAAAGGAAGAACTGGGGAACTATAGACCAGTGAGCTTCACCTCTGTGCCTGGGAAGATCATGGAGCAGATCCTCCTAGAAAATATGCCAAGGCACATAAAAGATAAGGGGGTGATCTGAGGCAGCATGGCTTTACTAAGGGCAAATCATGCCTGACTAATTTGGGGGCCTTCTATGATGGAGTGATGGGAATTGTTGCCCAGGAAAGACTGATAGATACCATCTATCTAGACTCCTGTAAGGCCTTTGGTATGGTTCGCCATGACATCCTTATCTCCAAACTGGAGAGACATGGTTTTGATGGATGGACTGTTCAGCAGATAAGGCTGCGTGGATGCAGCCAGAGAGCTGTAGTCAATGGCTTTATGTCCGGGTAGAGGCCAGTGATGAATTGTGTCCCTCAGGGCTCTGCCTTGGAACCAGTGCTCTTTGATAACAGTGACAGAGACAGTGAGGTCGAGAACAGCCTCAGCAAATCTGCTAATGAAGTGAAGTAAGTGATACAGTTGACACAAAAGAAGGAAGGGATGCCATCTAGGAGAACCCGGACAAACTGGATAAATGGGGCCATGAGAACCTCATGAAGTTCTATGAGTCCAAGTGCAAGGTGCTGTACCTGGGTCTGGGCAATCCCATACCTTAACGCAGATTGTGAGAAGTCATTGAGACCAACCATAAGGAGAAGAATTTGGGGGTTCTTGGGGATGAAAAACTGGACAGGAGCCAACAGTGTGTACTTGTAGCCTAGAAGGCCAATCGTCTCCTGGCTGCATCAAAAGAAGTCTGGTCAGCAGGATAGGGAGGTGATTCTGCCCCTCTACTCTGCCCTTACTCTACCCACCTGGAATGTTGTGCTCAGATCTGTGGTCCTCAGCAAAAGAAAGGCATGAACCTGTTGGAGCAGGCCTAGAGGAGGGCCATGAAGATTATCAAAGGGATGGAGCACTTCTCCTATGAGAACAGGCTGAGAGACCTGTGATCATTCAGCTTGGAGAAGACAAGACTTCAGGGAGCCTTTATGGTGGCCTTTTAGTACCTTAAGGGGGGCTTATAAAAAGGAGAGAGTGGGAATTTCTAAATGGATAGATAGGGACAGGCTAAGGGGCAATGGTTTTAAACTGAAAGAGAGCAGTTTTAGAATAGATGTTGGGAAGAAATTCTTCCTTGTGAGGGTGGTGAAGCACTGGCACAGATTGCCCAGGGAAGTTAAGGATGCCCCATCCCTGGAAGTATTCAAAGCTAGGTTGGATGGCATCATGAACAAACTGATTTGGTGAATAACACCCTGCCCATGGAAGGGAGGTTGGAACTATATGATCTTTAAGATCCCTTCCAACCCAAACTATTCTATGATTCTATGGTTCTACATTTAGGAAAGGTTGCAAGATACATCTTTTTATCTATGGTATGGAGTACTGACATATCTTACTTATTAGGAGGACTTTGGGCAACATGTTCTAGCACTGCTTGGAAGGCTCTTTCCTAGAAAGTTAACAGGTGTGATCCTTTTGTATTTCATGTCTGACAAATTTGCTTAAGCTTTTGCCACCATCAACATTTTATTTTCATTTTTTTCTACTGTGATTTCAGCTGCATTGTTTTTAGATATTGGCATAATGTGGTTTATGACCAACACATGGATCACAATAAAGCAACTTGTGCAAGTAAATGCATAAGTGATTTTCTTAGAAAGCTGTTCACCAGTGAAATGCATTGCCATGGGAGAAGTGAATAACACAGGCTTGCTTATTTGCCTGTATGCGTGATGTTTGTTCTCTACAGAAAAGCCTAGCAGCCCAGCTTGTCAAGGTGTTGCAAAATAAACTAAATTTGATATCTAAACCATCATTATTTAACCAAAGTTTATTTACTGCAAAGCGTGGTCTATTAACAGAATACAAAACTACCTCACAATAAAGTTGAAACTGAAAGAGGTACTTGAAGATGACAGCCACTATTCTCAAGTTTTCTGCACAAACTTTAATTATGTTGAAGCATGATGCAATGCTTCATGACAACATTGCAACATGCAGATAAGGGTCTAACTTCTGCTGTAATGTGGAGGCTGTTCTTTAAAAAGAAAATCTTAGACTTTGAGCTTGTTTTAAGGTGAATGCTTACAGCCCACCTTTGAGAATATATATGGGTGTCTTTAATCTACTACACACACAGAATACACTTAACAAGGACTACATTAACAAAGCTTCTGAGTCATACAAAGAATGGAAAAAATTATTACTTTCTTAGTGTTGACGAAATGGCACAAAACACACAGAAAAACTTGCTTCTAAGGCAGATCAGGGTAAATAGTGGTGAAAGGAAAGATTTTGGAATGCCTTGCAAGAGGACTTATGGAAAAAAAAAAATTTCATAGCTGTGTACAGTGTTTTAGCTGCAGATATTGCTTTCCAATGCTTCTTAACCTACTCTTCAAGTAAACCCCTTTCATCCCACCCCTGGGACACCTCTTAAGTAGCCACCAGCAATTTGGTGTTGTGATAGGAAGTACATTGTTTAGAAAAGAAAGATTTTGAAAATAATAAAAATGTACAGGTTTTAACAATCATGTTGTTACATTTAAGACACATACTCAATCTGAAAACTAAGTGTTAGAAAATTCTCTATTTGACTCTAAGCACAAAACATGCCCACCTTTTCCCCAAGAAGAAAGAATGGCATACAAAGAAGTATAAAATGACAAACATTTGAAGCGTGTATGTGGTCTTACGAGTGCCTGTCTGTCTTATTCATCTTAATGACAGTTGCATGGGTACAACCTTGGCCTAGATACCACGTACTTGTATTAGTAGAGGTGGAAAGAACTGAATGTCTCCATGTAAAAAAAAAAAGGGACATTTTCTATATTACTGGTATGTAGTTTGATTACATTGTTTTGAGAATACACTTTGCAGTTCAAAAAGCCTTGACTTATTTACTAAATACAAATCAAGTGGCATTTCCTGGCATTTAAATGATATCAGGACACCAGACTCATTAAAGTACTACAACAAAAAGGTTCATGGCTACTGGACTGGTATTATAATACTTTGTTCCTTGAGACTTACCAGCTACTCTGCTTGCTCCGTCCCACCCAGGAACTGGCTCTGCTGTTCGTGAATAGAGGGTTGGGAGTTCAGGGATCTGGGAGTAAATGTAATTTACTGCATCTGGTGTCAGAGAACAGGAAACAGTTAGATTGGTGCTACGAGCCCCAGTGGCTTCATTGCTTAGACAGCAGAGTGTTGTCAGCCCTGACAATAGTCACTGGAGCTTTGTACTAGATAATCGGATCAAAGCAAACAAAGTGCAAAGTCACTGTCCTGTGATTGGTGTTCAATAGACTAGCTGAGGCAGGAGGGAATGGGTCCAGATGACTCAAACCTAATGTCAGATGAACACACAAAATTATTTGTCAGGAGGTTCTGGATTTATCAAGTCTGTGACCTTTAAAATGGGGGGTGGGATGTGGTGGAGAAGGTAAGGACCAAACCTACAGAATACATGACATTTCAAATAGAGACATAAAAGCCTAAAAATGATAGTGTTGACTTAATAGAATGAAAGTACTGGTTGTTTCCAATATTACTGAAGCAACACTTGGGTTTTTTTTCTTCAGTCTGAAATTTATCTGAAATCACATATAGGTATTCATAGGGTACCTGTTTTGGTCTTCAGTAAGTATTATGCTCCTGCCAGTGCTGCAATGTCATCCTTCATTAACAAACCCTGAATTAGTAGAAAGCTATCTTAGAGGACTGACTTGTTTTACATTTGAGCTTATGGTTGCTTATCATAACCTAAATGTGTTCCTTAGAAGAGGTAATTAACCAATTTAAGAGTATTTCCTTGGAGATATTTTGTGGCTGGGTTAAAACTAGATAGCATTCATTGTTCTGCTAGAATTCATTGGCTGAGCTAAGAGCAGAGCTCAGAGGAGAGATGTGCAAATAACTGACTTAAAGTTCAGGCACCAAACCAAAATTAAAAAAAAAAAGTGACTCTCTTTCCTATCGACTGGAAATATTTTCAGTTGTGTATGGAAGTGGTTAAATTTCTATTCAAATACAAGATCCTATCTGCTACGAAACAGATAATTCTTTTTCCTCCAAAGGAACTTTGCCAATACAATGTATAATTTGTCAAGCCTTTGGTATGGCTTGGTCCATGTGCCAGGGTAGCAGGCAGAATCTGCCTTTCTTGAAACCTCTTATTGCTATAAGCAGGTGCAGACAATAAAAATGAAGTGGTGAAAGGAGTGAGAAAATATAATGCCCTGTTGTAGGCTGCTTGACTGCATCTGATGAAGGGAGATACTTTCATCACATTCTCTATGGGCTAACACCTATCCCCAAAAAAATACCTACACCTGGTGGTATCCTCAGGAAGGACATGATGTGTCATGTCTAAGCCCAAAGCCTCCTTCTGTGGCAGGAAAATTGAGCCTGGTATTCTGTGAAATGGTTTTACCACCATGACAGTCTGCAGTGGCCACCAGTGCTACTGAATGCAGGAAGATAAGTCCCCAAGCAGACACTCCATCTCTCCATGGACCACTACAGGTAACTCAGGTAAAGAGGACCCCATTCCCCCTTCCTATGTCAGAGAAGGATGGCATCGAGGCATGGTGTGAATTTATTCAAAAGACCCACTAAGTATATAAATAAGTTCAATTTGTGGCAGATGTATTGGAAAAAAGCCCAAACAAAAAACACACAGGGAAATGTTATTTACAGAATCACAGAATGATGAGTTGATGAGTTGAAAGGGTCCATAAGGATCATCAAGTCCAACTCCTGGCCCTGCATAGGACTATCCCCAAGAGTCACACCAGGTGCCTGAGAGTATCATCCAAATGTTTCTTGGACTGTGTCAGGCTTCATGCTCTGACCACTTCCCTGGGGAGCCTGTTCCAGTAGTTTTATATTTCAGTGGACAACTGGCAGTCTCAGCACATGAGTTTTTATATTTTCAATGCACACAGTATCCTCAAAGTTTTGTATGTTTAGCAGTAGAGTTTAGGAGAAATAATTGTTTAAGACACAGACTGAACAATGTCCAACAACAGCTGCTTTCTTTTGCAGGGTTACTTGCCTCTAATGAGAAATTGGTACAATGCTTGCTGGTGTTGTTCTGGAAATATCACCAGCAAATGAACAAGCCATTATTGAAAACTTGAGTCATTTTTCAGAAGAAAGAAGTGGGGACTTTGTTTCTGGTCCAGAGAAAGAAGGCACTTTGTGTTCTGGAAATGGCAAAAATTTAGTAATTATTCATCCCATAGAATGTCCTTTTGGAACAGTTATTTCAGTACACACTCATTCAGTGACTTGAGTGACAGATGTATCTGTCCACATGTATGTGTAATCAATGCTGACTTGTGCTGCCTAACCAATCATCTTTACTTCCTTTTCAGTTCATGAGAATCAATAGGCATGGCTAGGGTACAGTTCTTATGCCAGGACATTGCAGGAGGCAAAATCTTTTGCAATTGTTTCTTTTTCCCTAGTGCCTGTAGAGGGAATTGAGCGTCACTGACATTTAGCAGGAAGCAAGATCAGTTGTACAGCTTGATGGTGAAACTCTCACTTTAATGCAGTACATGTGTCTGTGAACCTTGGTAAGCTGAGGTTTTTTTTTTTGTGTGTGTGTGTGTTTTTTTGTTTGTTTTTTTTGTTTGTTTGTTTGTTTTTTGTTTTTTGGGGTTTTTTTGCCTCCTGCTTTAGGAGACAGTACCTAGCTAAGTGTGACATGCTGTTAATATTGGCTAAGTATAAAAACCTCTCTGTATGTTACCTAGAATACAATACTTTAAAAATGAGCTTCAGCGCTCCAGACAACCTCTCATTGTCCTGAGAAGGGAACACCAGGACAGTGGTGCAATCCTTGTGCAGTTCCTTCTGATGCTAGTGGTGGTGTCACATGTCAGAAGTAGGGTATTTGACTAGAAGAAGCTGGGGCTGGTTGATTTTGCCAGTTCCTGTCTTGTGTTGTCATCTCCCACCCCTGCCCCCAAACAAAACAAACATACTCATTTCGCTTTATCTCAACGGCAACAAGGTCTCTTTCATTTAGCACCTTTTAAAAGGATATAAAAGGTTAATTTTATAAGGAATGGATTTGATGCAAATTAGTATTTTGTACACATGAGAAGTAAGACAGAACATAAATAAAAACATGTAGACAGACTGCACCAAATATCTTCATTTCAACGTTTGATAAATTATTAATATCTAAGGATGCTATAAAATAAGTCCTGTGGCTTTTGTATTACAACAAAATGAATTTTAGGACTTTGTCAGTCTTCCATATTATCAGACAGACTTGGGAAAAAGGTATGGGGCAAAGTAACCCTTCAAGGGTTCTTGCACAAAACTAAATCTTCAAAACTGCGCTGAAAAGTTCCCACACAGATGTTTGTGGCCAAAAGTCAGATGAATTAATTTTCCAAGGGCTTGGATTATCTTTAAACTGATTACCACTAAAATTAATGGTGTGTCTTCTGCAAATACTGGGACCCTGGGCAGGGCTATTCTACCTCAAAAACCCTCTGGTCTTTCATGGGAGTACATAAGAGAGAACAGAGATCATGACCCTCCCACAATGTTTGTAAGAACACAAATGGAGGTTTTTGCTAAAAGCTGAATAGCCAGCTATAACATAGTGAGCCATACTTTAAACAAATGAACTTGGTGGTTAGGGTTCACAGCCGACACGTGCATATCCATAAGCAACACAGTGAATGAGTACACCTCCCAGAGCAGTAAGGAATATGGCCCTGTCCTTTCCAAAGGCAAGGGCCCTAAGTCCAGCCACCTCAACTGCATGTATACCAATGTATGTAATCTGGGCAACAAGCAGGAGGAACTACAGCTCTGTGCCCAGTGTGAGAGATGCCACAGGAATCATAGAAACTTTGTGGGAAAACTCACATGATGGAAAGACCACAATGGATGGCTACAAACATTTCCAGAAAGATAGGAAAGGAAAAAGAGGAGGTGAAGTTGCACTGTATGTGAAAGAAAAATTTGCATATATAGAGGAGAGCTGTGGAGACCATGCCAGTTCTATTTATGCCTTAGGATCATGATTAGGGGGATAATCACCAAGGGGAATATTATGTACTGACCTCCCAGTCAGGATGATGAAGCCAACAAGACCTTACTTTGTCTGCTCAATGAAGTCTTCGGCCAATAGAACCTGCTCTTCGTGGATGGCTTCAATTGCCCAGAAATTTGTTGGGAAAAAAATACAATTATGTAGACATCATTCATCAGGTTCCTGAAATGTATTAAGGACTACTTGCTGCTATAGATGCTGGACATGATGACTAGGAGCAGCACATTGCTAGATATACTGCTTGTGAACTGAGAAGACTACTTCAACTTACAGTGGTATCATAGTTAATAATAATACCTTGGATACAGTGAGCCATTGTGGAATTTGAAGTCCTGCTGAGAGCACTGAAGACCAGTAGTAGGAAGATGACCCTGAATTTTAGACGAGCCAACTTCAATATGCTAAGAGCCTGCCTGTAAAATATTCCATTGGAAACATCTGTGGAGGTCAAAGGAGCTCGTTAGTGCTGGATGTTATTCAAAAGTACCTGCTGAAAGCACAAGAACAGTCCATCCTCTACAAAAGGAAATGAAGAAGTCTGAACAAAAGACTACCTTGGCTTAACAATGAACCTTTAGGTGCAATAAAAACGAAAACCAAACAAGCATACTGCCTTAGCCACTGAGGACTATCAGCACCTTGCTAGGGGGATGCAGAGATGGACTCAATAAGGTTCAAGATCAGCTAGTATGGGATTTCTCCAAAGATGTCAAGAGAAAAGAGTTCTTCGGATTTGTGAGCAGTAAACAGAAGAAAAGACAAACCTGTTGCTAAGGGAGACAGGGAAACTAATCACTAGCAATGGTGACAAGGCAGATGTTCTAAATACCCTCTGTGCCTCTGTCCTTACTGACACAGCTGAACTCCCGGTCACAAGATCAAGTAGTAACGATGACACCTGTTGACCTGCCAATAGTGGAGGAAGGTCTGATTTGCAAGGGTTCAACACACATAAATCCACACTCCAGGGTGTTAAGAAAAGTGTCTGACATTTTTGTAAGGATACTATCTATCATATTTGAAAGCCACAGAGACCAGGGGATGTCCCTGACGACTACAAGACAGAAAATGTGATACCTATCCGCAGGAATGGAAGCGCAATGATCTTCCTTTGTTCCCTGGCAAAGTGACAGAATGAGTTCTTCTAGAAACGATTACAAACCAAATGAAGCAGATGATTGGGAAAAGCCATCATGGATTTACCAAGGCCAAATTATGGTGGACTAAAATGATCACCTTCTACAACATTGTAACATCTTCTATTGATACAGGGAGAGCAGTGGATGGTGTTTATTTAGACTTCAGTAAAGTTTTGATGCTGTTTCCCACAGCATTTTCCTATCAAGACTGATTGAGTGGTCTGTGAGATAGGTAGGAAATTGACTCACATGTCACACTCCAAAGGTGGTGATAAATGATTTTTACTCAGGTAGCCAGAGACACTCTAATTGTTTTGGCCTACAACTGCAAACCGGTTGCTGCTGAATTTTTACAGGACATGTGGAAAGCACTTTTCAAAGATCTGTACTTGACTCCTCTGAAGGCATGCTGGTCTGTTTTGCTGTTGGGCTGCACAGCTGGTCAAGAACAGAGGAGAAAAAAACCAGAACTCTCTAAGCAGTGTTCCAGATACTAAACAATCCAGGTCATGTTTCCCGAGCCACATCTTTGCAAATAAATGCTAATACATACAAAATTCAAACAGAGGTTTCTGCAAACTGTACAGTTACTGTAATTGTGGCTTCTGTATGTTGGCTGAATTAGCAGCATGTAGTTTGCATACAAATGGCCAAATATACCAGAGGATGAATTTATCCCTAAGGCAAATCCAGCAGTCCAGACAGTTACATCAGATCTTAACATGACTTTTCTTTTGTATATACATTGAGCCATAAACATACACTCATGGACGGAGAGCTCTGTTTCCATTGTGCATGCAGCAGAGCACTACAGTATGCCTGGTTTTGACTGCAGACCTGAGCAGCAAGAAATGCTGTAATTCCTAGCATCATCTCAGACTTTGTTTAATGAAGAGCTGTGGCAAGCTGCCGCAGAGCTGGCCGTCACAACTGGGGGTGATAGGGCCACAGCTCCCAGCATTTCCCAGCCTCAGCGTTTCTGCTCTCATGGTGATTTATGAAGGCAAAATGTGTTTGTACCCTGAAAAATGTGGAATTTGTGTTAATTGTGGCTGGATGATTTCAAGCTCAGAAATGTTCATTGCCAAACACAAGTCTTTTTCTGGGAAGGGTGGGAAGGACTCAGAGCGTCACTTGATTGGCCACTGGTGCTCACCACCACTTCTCCCCTTCCCTCAGAGCCTTCACTTGGACCCCCCTGAGCTCTGAACACCCTGTAGTTGTGCTTTCTGCACACCGAAAGTCTTTGTCACTACCCTATATACGGCACCAAAATATGCACAGGGACACAAAGGTAAAATAAATCATTTTCTGTACTGTCATTGCATTTAAAATAAAGGGAGAGGAGGACACAGAACAAACTAACATGAGATGTATGGACTTGGGAGTCTTTCAGGATGTGGCAACAACTGAAGAAATTGGCCCAAGGGGTTGGTGTTGGTTTGTGTCTGTGTTTTACAGAGCCTTCCTGTGTTATCCAGTGGCTTCTACCATTTTCCTCTGCAGCATGTGTTACACATGATTGCCAACAGATATCTGATTTGCTGCAACAAAGCAAGTCCTATGCAGTTTTGAAGGAAGGAAAAATCTATGGTACCACAGTGCTCACAGCTAGCTATATATGTGTTTTCTTCCTCCTCTGATCAGCTACCCTCACAGATTTCTGTCAGAGAGCAGAACAAAGAGGGCTGGCTCAGCTTGCACCACGTGAAGATGTACAGTTGCACTGTGCCTGCAGTGGGAGGGCTAAAAGGATAGCTTACAGCCTCAGTCATATGCAGAGGAACAGAGAACAGCACTACTTAGAGGATGGCCTGGCCCACCTCAGCCCACAAGGACCAGCTGCCAAGAGGAAGGGACAAGATACATAAAACAAGTCTATAAGAGAAGAGGGACCATGTCACCTAGCTTTACCTGCTGCTCTCTCTGCTTGTGCATTTATTCTGGAGTCACTCTTTTCTCTTTGGCACAGTGGTGCAGTTTACTGTTACCTGTCAGAAATCATGAGCTGTCCTTACTTCTGGCTCAGTCTGTGAGGAAGGCACCCACTGATAGCAGGCAAAATCTGGAGAGCATGGGGGCTCTTTTTGAACCCAATGAAATACTACATTGCTACACACCATCAGGGAAACTACCACTTCGAATTCGTTAGCTGGGCATTCCTATGGTTCCCCTTCTATTATGACACACACAAACTGGCAGACTGCATCTCGCAGTAGTCATCCTGTGTGCTTTGGGGGCTAATTTCTGTAGGCACCATTCCTTTCTTGGAAACTTACCAACAACCATGGTGTAACTCTTCATAGGTACAAAACATTTGCCATTCTTGATCTGTATTTACTTTGTGGTAGCAAATTTCAAATGCTCCAGAGCAAAGGAAGACTAAATTCTTACCATGGAGCATACTATCTGGAACATTGGGGTTTGGTTTGTTTTGACAATGGGATTTAATGAAAAATTTGGATTATATTGCTGGCAGAAGTGAAAATTTCTGAACTAGATCTTTGGTTTAAAAAAAACACCTTTTTACTAAATAGAATTAATTACCTCCAAAAGCTATCGCCAAGTTGGGATAATCCTACGTATTCCTCTTCTATACTCACAGTACAGTTATGCATGGCTTTGACAGCAGCTGGAGGAGGTAGTCTTACCTTCAGTATTTTGTCAGTTCAAAGAAATCTACTGAGAATGAGTATTCAGCACACAGATTTACCTGCAGATGCCTTAGCATGATATCCTTCCTGAGTTCTAAAGGTCCTGGAGTGGCACTGTGAGGGTCTCTCTAGCTTCCTGGGAATCATCCATATCATGTGCTCACTCAGACATCTAAATTTATAGCTCAGTATTTAGAGTGATCACACATAGTGTGACACTGAGTTAATAAGCTAGGAATTAGTAAATCCTCATCCACCCATGCAATGTTTTCCTTTCGTAAAAATCATCACGCTGAGAATATTGTTCATCAGTGAAGTAATCTATTTTAAATAGTTGTTTCTCTATATTAGGAATAGTCCTCATAGTATTTAACTGTTTATGAACAGAACATGAGCACATACAATGGAGAAGATTGACCACAGTGAGGTGAAAGGGAGTCTGCAGAATAGGGCTATCATGTGGTGAAAGGGGTCAATAACACGAAAATTATATGATGTCTGTTTTAAGTTATTCTTGCTGTTCTTTCCCTTTGTGTGTGTGTAAGAAGAGGTGAAACTCTGCCAAAGCAATACTGTTTGACCACAATAGTGATATTTGTGCTTGCACTACAGAAATTCCATAGAAAAAGGTAAGGGCTCTACCAATAAATCAGAAAAATACATGAAGCAAAGAACCCCCACTCTTTAAACCTTTGCAACAAAGCTATACTGACAACTCTTGTTAAAACCAAAGCTATACAATAATAAAAAGGCACTTACCACCATCCTGGTGGGAGAAACTCTGTGAATGGAAAAAATAAGATGTTTGGTTAAAACTTTTATATCTGGGTTTAATTCGCATGAAGTCTTGATTTTTATTCTAGGCTTGCTTTTATGGTCCTTTGTAATTTTTAAATGGATAACTGTGTTTGTGGCTCCTTGGATTTAGGTGCCCTTATAGCGTGGAGAGAGGGACGTGGTGTAAGTAAATGGAGAATACTGCTTTTTTTGCAGGATGTAATGTTCAAAAGAGGTGTTTGTGGCAAATGCTACTATCTCTGGGTGCCACCAAGAGCAGGGAAGTTTGAAATACCTTTCAGGATCCTGTTAACATTTTTAAGTGGGGCCCAAAATACTCACATTGTTTCCCTGCAGATAAGCTAGGGAGAAAGGCTCTGAAATCCCTCTTCATAAAAAGCTGGAATGGAAGGGGAAACCCAAATAACCCAACCAAAATAGACCTGATGCCTCTATAACTTTGCTAGTCTTGTTCATCCTGGTTTGAGCTACATGCTCTGTGACTGCCCACAATCTTCCAACAAGTGCACGAATTATAACTGTTGCTTCCAAATGGTGCTAAGAGTATACCTTGGTTTCAATCTGTGCCTAAGTGTTTGTTTTTGTTTTTTTTTTTAAATACCTTTTGCAAGTTGTCGAAGGATTTCTCGGTCTCCTTTAGTTTCTCCAAAATTATTTGTTCTTTGGCAGATATTTGAGATTCCTCACTTTCTAATTTCTGTATTTCTTGTTCCAGCCTGTGGAAGACATACAGACATGCACATACACACAAAAACAAAACATGTAAAAATTGTTTCAATAAGACATAGTTTTCTAAGTATTAACTGGCATTTCAAATGCCATCAGGAAAAAAAATTGACTCTTTTCATTTACAAATGATTTCCTAGCACATGAAGGGCACATGAATTATTTGTAAAACAGATAGATCTATCTAAAAGGAAAACAGTAATTACCTTATTATCCACTTCTGTAAAAGCATATACAGATTGACTAAAAATATACTTCAGTATCCCTTCACCCCAGTTCCTGTAACATCTCTCAGATTTACTTTCATTTTAGAATTCACAGTACAGGATATAAAGAATATGAAGTAATAATTAGAGGAATAGGTGTCTTTTCATGCTCCTATGCTCCAGACAATGAAACAAGAAATAGTTGTTGAAAGCTGGCAGTCAGCCAGTTGTGCTAGGAGTTTCTCCTGAACCAACATTTTGCCCACTCCCAACAATAAACCTTTGGGATATCTATCTGTGCTTTCTACCTGGGGTCCTCAGTGGCTTTGGGTACTAAAATACATAGAAAATTCAGAAAATAAACTTATTTTGCTAGGCCACAAACACTCAGGACTCTTGCTTCTCTTGTTGAGACCTAATGGCTGAAACCTCATTTCTTAAGATGTCTTGATTGCGATTTGGGATACACTTTCATCAGACTTAGATTCTCCATTACTTTAATTCAAACCTCCTTTAATTGACATGATTTATGCAGATGCAGATATTCCCTCTTCCTGCCCTCTCCTTCTTTTATGTGTGTTGCCATCTTTATTTTCTCACTTTTGAACAAAAAAACCCGACACGACAAACCAAAACCAAAACAAAACAAAAAATTCTCCATAATATAAACCAAGATGAACACATTTGAATAGAGATAGTTATTTAAAACTTCCTTTGTCTACAGAAAGATCTGTAACTGCTCACAGCTAGTTGAAACATATTTCCTTGAATGTGACAGATCGGTGTCTCCTAGTGCCTTCCTTACCTGGGGCTGCTTGCTCCTGCCTTTCTGTCACCACTTCTCAACTGAAGGATCAGGGAGCTGATACAGGCTAAAGGGACATCTTTTCACTCTTTACTAGGCCTGCTCAGCACAGGATTTCACTAAGTCTTATTCAAACACAAGGCAGAGAGTAAGAAGAAGGTGATGTAGGGAGGAAAGAAGGAGAACTTGCTTCTTTCACCCGCTCAGCAGCTTGAGGTGCTTGTGAAATTCATCTAAATATAGATGGAGGGGTCTAACTTCAGGCATCCACCTGAGAGGTTTTCCCTCACTTTTTAAGTGCGTGATTCAAGATGTGTGGCACTTGTTGGTAATGCTTTTCATTAGAGGGAGGCAAAAGTGTCACAGGCTCAAGTTCTTGCAGATGGAAAAAGGCAGATTTTGATCTCCTGAAGTATAGAAATACTTAATAGTCTCAGATTTGTGATATGTCAAACTGCCAGTTTTCTCTCTTACAGGTAACCCCCTCATCTTCAAGTTGAAATTGCTTAATTGCAATAATTTTAAAATGAACTGTTGGGAAGGAATGCTTCAATCCACTTAATCTTTTCTCTAAATTAATATAACAACATAAAAAATGAAAAAAATGTTCAAACAATGTATTTGGTCCTGCTGCAATAGAATAATTTGATACAGGATGAATTTTCCTCTTCATACTGTAATTCAGGGAGAAATTTTTCAAAATATACTGTTTTATCTTGACTTTTCTTCCCAGGAAATTTAAAAAAATACCTAGTGAAGTGAAAAATTCATTTGTCACTGAAGTCAGTCATTGTCCTGCTCTTGCCAAATTAATGAACAGGTATGTGGCTTCTTTTCCTCTATAGATTCACATGCATTTGTACCTTGCTGATAAAGATATTTAAAATATTGTGCTGTCCTTCCTGGTGAAAATAAACCGTAAAACTATGTGAGTCAGGGTTTACTGGTATATTTCTTTTCTTCCTCAGTTAGTCAGTAAACAGCATTTTCAGGATGCATATTCTGTAACCTGGTATATTTTACTTGCTATATGATATGGGAAGGGACTGAAAAATGGGAGTGTGTAGAAGTCTACAACAATAAAATACATTCTTTCAAATGAACTGAATATTAATAATTTATGGCAATGAAAACTGTGAATACACATGATATCAGGCAATTCACGGTTATAAGCAAGCAAACTCCTTTTCATTTGTGGTGATCATAAGTGCAACATTTCAAAACTCTAGAAGGTTTGTCATGAATTGTTTGGTCTTGCAGAGAAAGGTTGCTTCTAACATATGCACATGTGCACATGCAGGAATTGATTTCATTTATATTTTCTTACTTTCTGACTACTTACTCTCTTGTTTTTACTTGTTTACATCTCTTTTGTCCTCCCCTCCTGGTCCTCAGTTTCTGCTTCCTTAGTGTTTTTTTTCCAATTTTTTTTTTTTTTTAACCTATCCTGAATCCCTTCTTCAGTTCCTTTTAACAACAACTTGCTAAAGGGAAAAAAGGATGAAGACAGAGCTACCAGAACTTAGAAATATGGGTGAATCTTGTAGGAACAGAGATCTCCTATGTGACACTGAGTAAGAATGCATAAAACTCATTCCATAGGTGTAAATTGCCTTTTCCTCACTGAAATCAGTGCAGGTAGACAGAGAATTTCCCAGACTCTGTGTAGAATGGGTGTGAATTCCTAATCATGGCAGGAAAAATATGGATCATTCAGCAGAATGTACCTATTTATAGCCCAGAGGTCATATACCAAGCACTGATACCCACAGGAGGTTCCTTTTTACATTTTTACTCAATTTTATACCATTCTTATTTGCACTCTAGGCCTAAAAGTTGAGGCACCTCTGCTGAGGTACTGATGTAACAAGAAAATACTCAAGGGCCCAATTCTTACATGAACTATTGTGTACATTCTTGACTAAATCACCTGGGCACCACAGATCTCACTGGAAAATTTGGATCTAGAGTCCTCACCATTTCTTTGGGCTGTCTTTTTACGTATGGTCCAGCAGTGCAAAGATTTAAATCATGATGCAAACCAAAAGTTGTTTTACATGGTTTATTTTTTTGGTGAGTTTCATATAATCCTATAATCAGAATTGCCAAGTGATAAGGAGAACTCCTTGCTTTTCTTGGTCACAATATACATAAGAGTCATGCAAATTTGGTCTGAAAAATAAACACAGTAATATCACATCTGTTTTGAGCAACATGCTATACAATGGCTTAAACAGTAATAAATACATTCAGAATGCACATATACATGTATCTACATATACTAAGTGCTTATATCTTCCTGTACAAACCTGTTAAATATTAAATAATGTCCTTTTCTTCTAGCCCAGTTTAAAAAGGATATGCCTTTATTGTTATTTGACACCTGGCAAGGAAATCTTATAATTCCCTTGTTCCTGACTTCTCAGCAGATTTCAGGCTGGCTTTTGCAGGAAAGCCACAACAATAAAGCCAGTTATATAAATAACTACAATATCTGAAGTGTTGTAGGTAAGAAAATTAAGAAAGGAAACACAAAATTACATGAGACAGAAGTGGTATAAAACTTTAGCACTGTCAGTACTGCTGCTTTATTGGTCCAAGCAGTTATCTCACCACTGAGATATGCTAAACTGTTTATATAAGAAGAAAATTGTGTCAGGGAGTCTGGAGTTGCTGTGGCATGGGCATGGTTTTATTTCAGTGGAGGTGCACAGAGCCCTATTTTCCTAAATACCACAAAAAGAAATGTGAGATTTTCCCATTCAGTAAGCCAAGCCTGCCTTGCTGATAGTCTGTCTGTCCCTCAGATTTCTTTAATGGATGGCATAAGCATCTGAGAGCACACCAGATTTTCATGGGCACTGAGAAGAGCTGCCTGTGTGAGACAGGTGACCCTTCCTCTCGCTTTAACAGCGCTGACCTGCAGTGAAGGGGAATGAACTACAAACAGCTGGAGGGATGCTGTGTTTTGGACAGCATTTTGCTGTCACTTGGGGGATCTTAACTCTTTGATTAATAAGATTACAAACTTCTAGGATAATTAAGGCTGGATATGACCTTGGGAAGTCTTCTAGCCCAACCTCCTGCTCAAGGTGGGGTCGGACATGAGATCAGACCAGGATGCTCATGGCTTCTTCCAGTTGGGTCTTGAAACTCCTGAAGGATGGGAAAAAAACCCTAAATTTTTAAGGCTATTTATGAGCTCTCTCTTTTAGAGTCTGTAGTTATACATCATGCCCTGCAAAATCCAGACGGAAACCATGCAGTATTGCAGGGGAAAGAGATGTACCAGACTGCTAAAGGAAGTCTGGTCTGTGTGCTTGGTGGGATTTTGACCTAAGTGGGCAGCTACACAAATGTAGTCAAGGCAGCTAGTGCAGCTTCCAAGAAGATTGAAGGCATAAAGAGCCCATGAACCCTTCTTTGGAGATGATCATATCAGGACCAAAGGAGCTGTCAGGTAGCACAGAATAATTTAGGTGACAAAAAGGGGAGTTAAGAAGGGTAAAGGGGAGCCAAGAGGTGAAGAGGCAGAAGGAGAGGTTTGGAACTGTGATATGGATACATGTGTACATTTAGCACTCAGTACCCAGTAAACATTATATTTGGATATAGGCCTCTGTTTTGTGCTCCAGCCTGAAGGTGATGAAGGCACTTTCTCTTGGTGAAGGATTTCCTCTGTTTCTCATGCTGAGATGTTGAAACCCACAGACTCGGTCTGTCATTTTCCTCCTTCCTGAAAGGCAGAGGCTGTTCTGGCAGAAGGTGCCTCTCCTCAACCCCAGAAGAGACCCTGAGCATGGTCCTGCAGGGCTCTCACACAGCTGGTGCAGAGTCACACTGGTTTGCAGCAGGAACACACAAATCCCAAGTCAGCAGAACTCTGCCTGAAGAAAACAGCCTCCTCTATTCAGCTAATTAACTCTGGAAGACACGTGACTTCTAGAGATACCTACATTTGGCTTAGCAGTGTTATGTTTTTCAGGGTGGGATGGTAACAGCATTATAAACAGGGAGAACACCTGCAGGCTTACAGACCAGTTTCTTTAGCCTGTGCTAACTCTGCCTTCTGGGTTGTACTTGAGAAATACTCACACAATTTCTGCAATGAACGTAGAAATGTAATAAAATGTAATAAAAATTATGTCTGCAGCATACAAACTGGCATGTCAGTGGAAAAAAGAACATTCATCAGCACTAACAAGGAAACTTCACAAGTATTCAGAACTTCAGAGAAAAACAGGAAAGACCTAATGTGAGTAAACACTGGAAGGGAAAAGGTGACCAATGCTTACATTGAGTAGGGGACAGTTCAACTGTAAGCTGATTGTTTTGCTATTGCTTGAGTGATGCCATAAATCAACATGATATAAAAGGCACAAATAAGACATGGGACTGCATATCAGTAATTAGTGTGAGGTCTCTCAGAGTTGAACATCCTGAGGTGTTACTGGTGGTATTAAAATGGCAGATTCAGAAACAGAATACTGCAACAAACCCCTGATGGTTACTGAACAGAAAGTTAAACACCAAGTTTAGGAATAACTGGGCTTGCCTGAAGGGATTAAATTGATCTCTGTAAAACTCTGTGCCTTTGTCTAGGATTTTGCCCTCAGGAAGCTTTTGACCACACAGCAAAACCAGAACCTGAAACTTCACATATAAGTTCCACACTCCTGCACAGGCTTTCTCCCGCAAAAGTGCACTGCTAATAATTCTCCACTCCATGGGCCTCTCATTCCCATTTCTTTGTTCCTGTAAAGGTATTTTGGGGCAGCAGGGTACCTGTTAGTTCACCCATGTTCAGAATACCCTGGGAAAATGAACTTCCAAGGGGAAAGGGTTCCCCCTGAAAGATATAGGCATTTAGGTCTTTTAAACCAGCACAACTGGATCCCAGTCCAGCACCTCAGCCCTTGACAAACCTCCTCTATCCAGACCAACTGCCAAGCACCAGTGACCTGGCTGTAAGCCAACATGCCTAAGAAACTGGAGCTGAAATCTACATGCCACAGCCATGAACAGTACCTTCATCTGCTGTAGGGAGGGGAAAATCACTGACTAATCCGTGGTTTAATTTCTACATTGGCTTAGTTTTCTTAGCAAACAGCAGCAGTTGTGCTGAAGTCAGTTGGACCATTTGTGGATGTCACTCTATATTGACACACAGCCAGTGCTGATGGCAAAAAACCTGCTTCATTTCAGATCTGTTGCAGGATCTGTAGTGGGATTCCAGAATTGAGTAATTCAATGCCTTTTAATTTAGTCTTTCTGCAGTGCTTATCCTTTTTTTAAACAGCTCACTCACAAAGAGGAAAGCTGCCAGTGCATATCTTATGATTTCTAACAGGCGGTTGTTTACTGAATCTAGATGATAATCAAGAGCTGCAAAATTAATTAGCATGTTTGAAAAGGCAAAACCTCAGTGCCTTGAAAAACTGGGAATCTGTTATCACCAATCAACATTTGGATGTGAGATTCAGGCATTATGCTAAATGAGTTGCTTTGGTAATATATATAAATCTTCCTGAATATAGGAGAAGGGAAACAATTCCCTTCATCAGGCAAAAGTTGCACCCCAGTACTGGTTGACAAACTTGGGAAGAGAAGAAAAACTCCAAAATTCACTTTGCTGTCTGAAGTGTATATACACATACATAGAGAGAGCATTATACTGATATTTTGCACCTGCCTGGTGTAAGATGAGGTTAGTCTGTGCTATTTTAGACCAACCAAGGTGAGCAATTCAAGCACTGGCCACAGGATATCTTGAGCTAAGCATGACAAGGTGTAAAACACAACCACCATTACCCAAGTTGACTAGTAAAATGTTGTCTTCTCTGGACGTGGAAGGCTTAGAGTCAATGTAATGTAAATTCTCTGACCAGAAATTGAAGCAGTTATACAATTGTATCCTGTTCCTCACTAAAGCAACACTGTTTGCATATTTAACTTTTGCCTGTGGTTTGCTTGATGCAGTGTTAAATCTCCCTTGCATGGGGTCTTCAGCACTCTGATGTGACTCTTCCTCTAACTGGAACCACTTTTTCATGACCTGCTTTTTCTCTCCTTGAGGAGGATGTTATCTCACGCCAGTATGATTTCCATGTATCATCCTAACATGCAACTTCTTGGCCTCATGGTATTTTCAACCCACACTTGGTTTTGGACTTTTATAAGTGCAAACCTTTCTAGGCCAGATTCTTTCAGTCTTCTTGAAATGGGAGATATCTCCAGCCTAGGTGAGCCTGCAATCTTAAAAACTTTCCACTGCCTCAGGAGAGGGCAGATCACTGACTGGAAGTCAGTGAATTGCTGTGGCTTGGATACTTGCCCTTACAACAGAGGAGCACATGGTTTGACCGTCCTTTGGGAAATGGAGGGGGAAAAAAATCTAAAAAAAACCCCTGTTCTGAGCGCAGTCTCTTGGCCAGTGGCCAAAGAGGTAAAAGAGCAGAGTCTACGTATTTTTTCCCTGTGTGCTTATGGATTTGAAAGCTCCTATATATGCTCCTGACCAGACTCCAGACAGGACCTGGCAGGTCTGGCCAAGTCTCTTTATTTCCCTGATCAGTTGAGCAAATACAGCTTAACCTGCTCTGGTAGCATTTGGCTTCTGAATAGTCCAACTTCTGAAGCACTTGTGTTTAAAATAAATGCCACTAATGTCCACAACTGATATAAAATGCTTCGGCTGCACAAAATGCAGATCTTTGTGTCTGGACAGACAGGTAGTCACGTCAGACAACGTACTGGACTTAAACTGCAGAGATGCATCATATATGGTTCATTGTTTGGTACTCATTGGGATAGCGGGAGAAAGTCAAGGAAGACAAAATAGCCATCTGAGAGAGGTCAAGTGCTGTACTTTGCACCTGACCAGGAAAGGTGTAAAGACATTGAGTTCTGCAGAAACCTCCTCACCCTCCCACATCTTTAAGTAAAATTGATAGGACAAGCACCAGGAGAGTTGTCCTGGGATACTTGAGGACACACAACAGTACAAGGGACAAACATGCCAATGTGGCTTTCTGTTGTAAAATCCTCTCCTTCTCCCATGCTGTGCTTTGCCCCTACCGTTGAGGTGTAATTTAGGGGACTGGTTGGGCACTTTGAGCACAGGAAATAGACTCCAGAAGTGTGGTGGAACCTGGGGTCAGAGGGCACACGTTGCAAGATGTGGTCCAGGTGAAAGAGGACTGCCCCCAGCACAGTCTCCGCACACAGCAGCACACAGCCAGAGACTAGAAAAGCAACACAGGTGCAGCCAGCCCTGTGAAAAACAGTTTGTTGGCACAACACAGCTATGCACATGAAATTCATTTAGGTTTAGCAACAGATGCCAGCAGTTCAGCTGTACAGTGGACTGCATTATTCATGTCTTGGAAGAAATCCAAGAAATAGAGGGAGAGCAATCAGGGGATGACTGTTGAGTGTTCATTCTTCCATCATGCAGCAGTGCTGGCTGCTGTGGAGTTACCTATGGTTAGCAGAGATGTAACATCAAAATGAATGTGTGACCTTATGCAGCACCCATACTGCAAGCTGTCAAGGAAGGAGGATATTTTCCTGCAATTCCTGTACATACTAGTGTACTGGAGATGCACATTCAGTCACCTAGCATCATTTGCATGGAAGGCAGGAAGCCTGGAAGATCACCACCTTTTTCTAGTGAAGTTAAACAAAAAAACAAACCTAAAAGTATTTGCTCTGAAGACATTTCAGCCTTCCATGTACAGATGGTGAATACAGTGTCAGATGAGAGACGAGCTGCTAAGGGTCATGGGATGCTCAGTGTATGCAAAGGCAAATATAAGCAAGGCAAAAACACCCAGCAGAAAAGGAACTGGTGGTGCTGGTCAACAGCCATCTGAACATGAGCCAGCAGCGTGCCAGGTAGCCAAGACTGCTAAAGGCATCCTGGCTCATATCAAGAATGGTGAGGCCAGCAGAACCAAGGAAGTGATTGTTCCCCTGTACTTGGCACTGGTGAGACCACACCTCAAATCCTGTGTCCAGTTCTGGGCCCCTCATTGCAAGAAAGACATTGAGGTGCTGGAGTGTGTCCAGAGAAGGGCAGCAGAGCTGGTAAAGGATCTAGAACAGAAGTTTTGTGAGGAGCAGTAAAAGGAGCTGGGGAAAAGGAGGTTCATAGGAGAACTTACTGCTCTCTACAACTGCCTGAAAGGAAGCTATAGTGGTGGTTGTCCTCTTCTCCCAGGTAACAGGTGATAGGACAAGAGGAAATGACTTCAAGTTGTGCCAGAGGAGGTTAGATTGGATATTGGGAAAAAAGGTCTTCACCGAAAGTTTTTCTAAACATTGGAACAGGCTGTCCATGGAGGTGGTGGAATAAGTATTCCTGGAAAAGTTCAAAACATGTAGATGTGATGCTCAGGGACATGGTTTAGTGGTGGACCTGGCAGTATTAGATTAATGATCCTAGAGGTCTTTTCCAGCCAAAACAGGTCTATGATCCTGTGATTCGACACCAAACGTACACCTCTCAGATTGCAGCAAAATGCTCATGAGGATACCCTAGCAGCAAGCTGCTGGAAGGTGGGCCCTCTAACCTCTAGATTACATGGCTGTCCACAGCGGAAAATTCAGGCAGATGCCACCTCAATGTTCATTTTCTATCTTTTTTAATTGGAAACTATGGATGCTTGTGGAGGTGCTATGGCAGAAATGTCATAAAATTCTACAAGCTTGGAGTAGGCAGTGCTGCATTGAAAAGCAAAAGTCATGATAGGCTGGTTTTAAGACTGATAACATTTGCTATGGCTGGAGAGGGCATGCTGTCTTCTGCCTGACCTCAGATCTCTGCAGCTTTTTCCTCAACTGTCTACTCTGGTTCCCTGTGAGGCCTGGGGAGGTGCTATCCGTGCTCCCATCAGCTCTTCCCAGGTAGCTGAGAAGGGTCATGTACAGCAATTCTTGCAGAGAGCAATCCTCCTGTTCCTCTCAGTCACCATGGGCCACTGCAGTGAAGGGCAGGGGCAAAGGGAAAAATACAAATGTTGTACCTTGGCAAAGCTCAAGAGCATGCCTGGAATGAAAGACAAGCTTTTTCCTGGTACAGGCTGCCTTTCCCTTCCTGCCTCCCCTCCCCCTTCTACTGCCCTCCCTCCCTCCCCCCACATTGATATTTCTTGTCTTCCTTGAATTCCTACATGTTATTTCCATACCAGACTCCCACTGAGTCTTCTTTCTCTGCTGAGAGACAGCACTAGCTCCATCCAAAGTCAGAGCTCCCTATTGCTCACAAACTAGGATTTCACCCCTAGCAGAGTTCCCATTTGGGCTGTTTTGAATCCCTCCTTGCTCCCACCATGCATAAGTTTTAACAGTAAAGGAGCACATGCAAGTAACTCCTTCATATGGCAGTCTTATCACTGAAAAGGAATTGGCAGTTATTAATTAGAAAATCAATGTTAACAAAAGCAGCAAGCATGGGCTAGAGCTATCTATTTTATTCCCACTGTAGCTTCCAGCAAATCATTTTGCTTCCATTTCCCCATCTTGATACAATATATTTTGCCAGTCCTATACAGTCCAATCATACATCAGACTATGCTTATCCATGGTAGATGTGTCAACTGGTATTATTATTAATACTCACGGTTTCCATGATTTTGGTTTGACTCGACTCAGAGTTGTTTCTAATAACTACATGGACTTTGTAAGGGACTTCTGGTGCAAACAAGGCATTATCTGTTTCCTGCTATGTTGGCTTAAAATGTTCTGTTTCATGGAACATGGTACTTATAAGCCTAGTTGCTAGCACAAGAAGTGTTGCCCAGAATCCAGCATTCTGACCTGAGGTACTCCATGTGATTGACTGAATACAGTCTGAGAATAATATTAGAAATGAAAATGGCCCCCAGAAAATTCAAGCTGAAAACATGAAAACCCAACCAAAATATTATAATTGGTGTGATGATACCTTTCTGCTGTCCTCCGGCTATTAAAACACAACTGCCTCAAAAAGCTGCAACTTACAGGGATCCCATTTGCCTCCCTCAGACTTTTTTTTGAACAAACCTTTCCTCTTTCATTGCCTTTTGAATTGTGCTTTAGTCATGACTGCCTAAACCTGTAAGTGCCCTCAGAAATCCTTGACAAAGAGATGGTATGTGCAGCTGACTGTCAGTGTGCCTCAGGCACTGAGCTTTATTAAGTCCCTTTAAAAAAAATTCTCCATATTAAGGGACTCTCATGAATACACAAATCCATTCCGCTGCCCTGGTTGCCAAGAGTGACTTGGACAGCAGGGACAGAAAAAGAGCAGCGGGGCAGGAAGGGGAACACCCAGTAGGAACCCTTACTTGTTTTGTTTGTTTCTTGATACAAACAGTTTCTGGAATCTTAGCTTTGCAAATCTGTCTTCTGCTGTCATTCACTTACAGGAACTCACAGTTCATTTTTCCAGGGTGAAGGCTGATGCAAGGCAAGGAACGTGCCCCATGGGAACAGACAGACTTTCCACTGGGAGCAATGAAGTATGCACCAAGCTACTGCCACCCTGAGCACAATAACTGCAGCTCCTCATCCTGCTTCATCTATCTGATCTACCTTAGTGCTTTTAGGTCATATCTGTTTATTTGTGCTGGGAAGAAAGTATCTCCATGTCCCAGAAAGCCACTGGAATGAATGTGGTTTCACTGTGGAGAGGTTTTGTCCTGGTGGGGTAGCTCCAAGGTTATCCAAAGTGCTCCTGCTGAGGCAAATCAAGCCAATCAGGAAGCCCCCAGAAACGTGGGCTGTGTTCAGTTTGTTGTTTCCACCCTTAGACATTTCCTGCTATTGTTCCTGTAATTTTCTTTGAGTGTTCACCGGGCTGATGGGTGGTGCTGCTCCTGCTGGCAGTGGTTTTTGGATAGGCCTCCGGTCCTCTTGGGCACATGGAGAACTCTCTGCTATTCCTCTCACAAACTCCCAGCACAAATTTCTGGCATGTAAGTGTAGGGAAGGTGGAGCAGTGCTGGTAACTGCATCTCAGTGAGCAAACCAAAGTTCCCTTTCCTGTTTGCTGTGCTCAGCTGGACAAGACTGAACTCATACCATAAAAAGATGAATGAATTTTAACTCAAGACATTGCTTATCACCCTTAGAGAAGCTGAAGGTGAGTGAGTAGGTGGAAGCAGCAAGTCCACAGCATCCTGGGATCCACTCAGGGCTGTAGAGAGCTGTGGAAATACTGGCTGTATTATAGAAATAGGCTGCTCCAGTTTTACCTCTGCCATCCAGAGCCTGGCTTTTGCTTTCCAAGAGTACAGGATATCAACTACAATGGACCCCTATCACACCACTAGAGGACCAGAGGAACTATAACTATCCAGGCCTTCCAGATAAAATGCCTGTATCTCATTTTTTAATGCTCTGAGTTTCATGATTAAGTTTTTATTTAATCAAATGCATCTCATAAGATTCTACCTGCAGTGGAAAGGACTAAAAAAAAGTTGGGTGCTGCACTCCCCATGCTCCAGTCTTAATTGGTAATCACAGCAAACCAGCTCCTAGACCTGTCCAGCTGCTCAGGTAATCATGAGCACATCTTTGAATTTCATCTACAGTGCAAGACAACTTTGTGTGCTGTGGAGAAATTGAGAGATTAAATTTGTGCTTGGACAGCATCTGTAATTCTGCAGAGAGATTCCTGGAAGTGTGGTGTTATTGCTGAGCTGTACTGGAGAGTGCATTTAAAAATGTGACAATGCCTTTCTTTCTATTTTCTGTGATGGATTATAAGTCCCCCTTAATACCTCATGAAAACTTAAAAGTAAGGTATGATTTTAATGGTGCAGTGCTGGAAAGTTTGTCTTGATGTTGCACTGCATGTTTGCGGTAGGAATCAGCTGGTGGCATCCTGTATGTGTGCATCTCAGAGGGGTGAAATTCTTGACCCCCAGACTTCCCAAGCAACATTTCCTAGTCAGAATAAAGTAGACATCTGGGCTGATTTGGTTCAGGGAGCAAAAACCAGACTGTGAGTATGTGTGGAACATGATGGGCTATAAAAGGGATTATTTTCCTTTACAAGAGAACCTCTAAAACTATGTGAGAGCCTATGTTTTGATGATTGGCCTCGAGCTGACCACTGGTCATAGCAGAGAGGTGGCACAGGTCTGCCTTTGTAAGGGTAAATATCAAAGAGAAGAATCTCAAAGCACCTAGCAGTGTGGTAACCCCCTACTTTCTAGCAAATTACTTTGCAGTTGGTTCATTACTCTTTCTGCAGAAAGATGAAGAAAGCCAAGTGTAGCCTGATGGATTCCTGGCTATGATCCCATGGAGAGGCTGGCTTGTCATGAGGTGCTAGTTCATCTTCTGTGGTTTCAGTGGATCCCTTGACTATCCAAAACAATCCTCCCAGGAGCCTTCTTCCCTGTGCAAACCATCCCTATTCCTGGAGTGATAGTATTGAGGGATGAGATAGCAAAGAGAGATGGGCCATTACACATCTCTCGAAATTTCTGCTGTGTAACTTGAGAAAAGAGGCTAGAGTTTAGAAGGGATTTCCTAAAGTCTAAATGGTTAAATTTGTCTAGTTTTGAGTGTTGCAATATTCTTAATGCTCAAGGATCCTGGACAGGAGAAAATCTCATCTGAGTTTTGGCAAACCCATGAACATTCTTGGTTTAACCTGTACAATTGACGCCCTTGTCTCCTTTCTGCCTATTATGGTTTTTATGTTGGTATTTGAACAAGGCATTCAAATAAAGTAAGTTCTTGTAAGAATGGGCAATAATAAATGTGAGACCATTGTAGAAGTCTGCTCAGGTTTACAGCACAGGGAGATCATTTTAATTCACTTATAAGACCAAGGGCAAAGGCTTCACAGATGCCCATATTATTGAGAGGATTGGGGCCTATTTGTCTATTTACTTCATGGAGGTAAGTGTTCACACTCTCAGGACATGGGAAGTTAAGAAATTGCTGACTAGTTTTAAGTTGCAGAAGATTTTAGTAAGCACCTTCAGGGATTTACAAAAAAAAAAAAAAAAAAAAAAAGGATTAAAAGCGATAGAGGTGCTCTTGAAATTGGGATGCCAGTACTTCCAAAAGTTTGTTTCCTGTGATTTCTGTGTCAATTGGTGCATAGTTATGAACACTCTCCCAACTTTATTGTTTGAAGGGGCTTCATTTATGGATGTTTATAGTTGAAGTGTTCGGGCAGTAGATGATAGAGAAGTATTCCAAGCTTTGAATCTAAACAAGAGAGATAAACGGGCACTAAACTCTACATGTGTATGCCATTCTACTGGTTTGAATAGATGAATACTTGGATGTAATCACATACTGAAGTGTGTCTCTGACTCAAGGCTAAAATGGTAACCACATTAATATGACAGCTTAAAATTAGGAAAGTTGTCCCAGTGTTTTGGAATGGGCAGACTGAAAATGAAATTAAACTAAAAAGGTCTAATTTGAAATAAGTCATAGAAACTGAGAGCAACAATAAAATTCTGGGAGCTGGAATGGCATCGGCTGCATTACAGTCACAATTAGGTGAAGGCAGTTGAAAGCGCAGGTTGTCAAGATGACTGGCCAAAGGGCTGGCTGGTTAGTCACTAAGTGCCAGAGGGACACCACCAACTGTCTAAATGATTTCTCCCTCATTTGTAATTGGCCTCAGTTGTGCCTGATTTCCCTGGATCTGCCTCCAGTTCTCAGGTCTGCTATTGCAGCACCCTTGGTGTACACCCTGCAAACAATGTGCAAGCTCGTGTCACCATGACAGTCCTTGAAGGACGTGTGGGTTTTCTGGTCTTGCCCTACTCTAACAAATTTTGCCTCATTAGCCTTGTGAAACACCCACAGCATCATTTTGTTCCACTCTCCTTTATTGTTGACTCTTTTTTTTTTTTTCTTCTTGTATTCATGCCAGCTGTTGTGATCAGTCACAAAGAGGCATTTTGTGGTGATGGTACAGGACTGATGATATTTGCCACCTTACACTATGTTAACACTGGTAAGTAGAGCCAATCTAAAGATGCAGCTTTGTGCCCAAAACAGCCTGTGACTTTAAGCCTCTCAGGTTTCTCCCCCATGATCCAAACACACACTGGGTGGTCTTGTGTCTTCTGGCTATAGGGCTGCTCTGTTCTCTGCTCATTGCCCCAGTGTGTGCCTCCAGCTATATGTCTGGGACTTGTAGCATCAAGATTGAGAAATCCTCTTGTGGAAAGCCCTCCCACATTTGCTTGTTTCTGCCTTCTTCGCTGACATGTCCTCTTTGGGAAGTACCGAAGTCTTGAGGCCAAAAGTCCTTGAAAAATTCAATTGCTATGAAACAATGGTATGACTATGATGAGCCCAAAACTTCTGCATGGATTTATTTGTAGAATACATGAACCACAGTTTAGATGGTGAAACATGAGCGGCTTGATTCAGGCTGCTTTTGGATGGCTTGAAGTTTGAATCTAAAAATGACAGGAACATGTATTTGCCTTGGAAAGGCTGGTTGTGCAACAACCACGGATGTGAAGGCTTAGCCCAGGAGGTGATTGCTGTCCTACACAGAATTCAGTGGGTGCTTTGGTGTTGCAGAGGATGGCTCCTGCCTGACACTGCAGCACAGCTGTCACCATCATGCTTTCACAACATTATTTCTGCCTATGGCTGTCTCAAGTGGGTGCCATTCAGACAGAAAGTAGAAACTGCTTTCAAAAGTACCAAGCAAATTGCCTTGCCACTACTTTCTTGGTGTTACAGTCTGCTGGGAAAGAAAGCAGGGGTGTGCTACTGCTTTTGAACAGGTCAGTACAATTGCAAATGTGAAGTTCAGTAGAAAAAAGATGCAGGACAAAGGAGGGGAATGATTTTCTCCAACAGCACACCAGCAAGAGCTGGGGACAGCTATGTTCAGTTTATCATGTCCATGCACATGATGTAGGTAATCATGGATGAATTATTTTCACCCAGAAACTCAAGTCTAACTGTTGTAGCCTGTCCAGCTAACCTATCAGTCAAAGACCAGCAGATGACTCAGTGTATCCTGCCTGTGGTCATTCAATACCCTGGTGAAAGTGGATGAAGTTGGGCTTTACCACACATTTGCAGAGGGCTGCTGGTGGGCTGGAGCTAATTACCATGGCTCATCTGAAATACGGTAAGGTGAGGCATGCTGGTAACTTGATTGTGAGTTTGAACCCTTCCTTTCTTTCTGTTTCAAACTTCTATCCTTAAATCAGTATTGTAGTAAATACCTCCATGACAGTAATGCTCTCAAAAACTCTGGCCAGGAAGACCACAAAAATACTGCAGACAAATGGAACTTTTTCATAGAAATTGGTAAGTGTCCAGTGACTCTTGCACAGCCCATAGTTATTTCTCTTTTCTCATTTATTCTTAGCCTTCCATCATCCTCTTTCCACAACAAGATTGAGTGGAGTCACATATCACAGTGTAGGAAATGCTTGTTTAGAAGAGGTTTTTTCCCTAATAAATATAATACAAAACCCCTTCAGATACATGCTAAACATACATTCATTAACGTAGGGAACACTGCAGAATGGCACCAAATACTAAACTTGTGCTTGGGCACCAGCTTGTACAAAGAGTATTATTATGAAGGTCACATACTAGCTTTCCTTTCTGCTTCCCACTCCTGCTGTATGCTGTGTGGCTTGCTTTGATAATCAGGAAGGATTCCTCCACAGACCCACTGCCTTGGCCCAGGGGACAGAAACAGCAAAAAAGAGAGGGGTCCTTGTCCAGCTATTTAAAAAAGAAAAAAAAAGAAAAAAAAAGGAAAATAATAATAAAAAAATTCATAGCACTGCATGAAAGAACGAATTTTACAAGGTGGGGCTGCTGCAGGAAGAGCTTCTCCGCAGTGTATGAGGCCATCTAGCGAGCTCGAGCATTTTAACAGCGCTGCTATTCCATGGCAGTCTTTGCCCTGCTTGTCCCCAAGAGACTTCAGGCACCAGCTGCCAGCAAGACACCTGCACACACACATTTTTCACTGCAAGGTGAAAGGCGGAAAACCTCTGCAGGAGGAGAGTGAGTGACAACAGAAAGTGCATGGCTGATGCAAGGGAGCTTGAGTGCTGGGTTCCTGTGCACAGTCAGAAATATAGTTACACTTGCAGTGGAAAGGCGGTGTGGTGTGCAAGTTTCCACTGAACCATGTCCTCGGCTACAGAGCTGGTGATAACAAGGCTAATTGCTCAGCCAGAGTGCACTGCAGCAATTGGCTTGATGAGAAAACCTTGTGAGGAGCAATGAAGTGTAGGCTGCTCAGTATTGTGAGGTATTTTCACTAACAAACACCTGGCAAGAGGCAAGGTAATGGGCAAGTGATGTGTTAATAATTTCAAGATCTCACTTGTATTTTACATGATGCTGGACTGGTAATTCTGTAAGGGAAACTGTTGCAGTGCAAAGCATTACAGCCACTAAGACCTGTCACGGTGCTTTGCCTCCAAGCAGACTGGACAGGTTGTCTGTGGATAAACTAGATGACCAGCCTCACTGCCTAGTTGCCCCTCTGCATCTCTTGTGAGTCTGACAGGTTATGAGAGCAACAATAAACATCTGAAAATTTTGATAGCTTTTTGTGCCTACTCAAAGAGCACTTGAACATACCTAAACCAACATTCAAAACCTACAACTAGTGTCACACTGTCCTGGTACAAACTATGCTTCCTCAGCCAGAGGTACAAAGACGAAGACTGAGTACAGGATGGTATTTGGGCATTTCAGGTGCCAGCATTTGCCTCCGGCCTCCCCAGTGACACTTTCCGCTTTCAGCAGAAACACAAGTGTTTATAGCAAGTTTGTCCCATTACATTAGAAGTACTTCAGAAATCTGGAACGAAAAGGTTGGAAGATTCTTATCTAGTAAATGTTAGTTTGACTTCTTTGAATACTGGAAGCCAAGTGATCCACTAATCTGTCTACCTTCAGCTAATGAATGCATTCACTTCCTCATCTCTCGGAAAATTATTTGACCTGCTTGGACCTGCCTCAAGGGAGAACTCCTCATGTCCACCAGTCTGTCTCTGGAACAGCTGTAACTATGGAGAGTGGTAGTTGTAAGAATGACAAACTCTCTCATATTCTCCCAAATTGTCATTGAAGCTTGGATCTGCAAATGTTACAAACACCAAATTAGTTTCCAGTGTGTAATTATTCGTCCCAGTGAATACCAGCGTGCACACCTGGAAACATTTGCTATTTCAGTGTGTGTCTGTAGGTGTCTAAACAGGCTATAGACAGGAGAAACAAAATATAACTAGCTTTGTAGCCTTGCAGCCCAATAAGTACAGTATCACCATTGCTAGTATCAGGTCCCAAGCTTTGTAATAGTTCTGCAAGGCCCTTAGGACTTGTCAGGGCCCCTCTGTACATGCCCCCTTTTGTCTTTGTAACAATGTGGTGTAGCCACAAGTTTCAACCAACAGTGCCAAGCAGTTTTTTACTGCAGAATAAATACGTATGAAATAGGTATAAAATATGTATGTGGTTCTGTGCAGAGGAAGACAGGCTTGATGCCATAGTTGAAGCCTGGAAAGAGTGATACAGGTTGCTACAAAGGGAAGGATGGAGTGGGATAATGAAACAGGACACAGGCTGACCCTGGAAACTCCATGTCTATGAGGAAATTTGTAACAGTCAAATAAAGACCTTGAGCTGAATTAATTTGCTTTAGGAGCAGCAAAAAGAACAAAGAACAAGTATCAAAAGGACTGTGGCAAGCAGGTCAAGGGAAGTGACTGCCTTTCTCTACCTGGAGTGCTGTATCCAGCTCTGAGGCCCCAGCATAAGAAGGATGTGGACCTGCTGGAACAATTCCAGAGGAGGGACACAAAAATGATCAGTGAAGTGGAACATTGCACCTATGAGGAAAAGCTGAGAGAGGAGGGTTGCTCAGCCTGGATCAGAGAAGGCTCTGGGGAGACCTTGTAACAGCCTTCCAGTTCCCAAAGGAGATTTATAAGACATATGGGGATGAACTTTACTTTTTTTTTTTTTTTTTTTTTTTTTAAGTAGAACTTCTATCAATAGGACAGGGCAAAGTAACAGAAGGTAGATTTAGTCTAGATATATGGATGAATTTTTTTACAGTATGGGTAGAGGAAAACTGGAAGAGATTCCAAGAGAATCTGAGGATGCCACATCATTCTAAATGTTCAAGGCCAGGTTGGACAGGGCTATGAGCAACCTGACCTAAGTTGAAGATGTCACTGATCATTGTATTGGGGTTTGGACTGGATGACTTTTCAGGGTCCCTTCCAACCCAAACTATTCTGTTATTCCATGATTCTATTTAACATGTATAGCAAATTTGACATGGAATTACAGACCCATAAAGAAATACCAAGGTATAAAGAGTGTTAAAAACTAAATAAAAATTGCTTCAAGTGGACTCCACATTGAGGAGTAGGAAATCATAAACCTCCACATCACATTCTCCCTGGCAAAGGGAAGAAACCCTTACAGTCAACATAATATCTACTCTGATGAAGGGCTTGAGATGGTGATGACTTACCATATCCTCTCCAGCCATCCAGATCCAAAGGGGTTCTGGAAGAGTAACTCTAAGAGCAGAGAAAGGAGCAGGTACTAGGAAGGTATAACAGTTGTAATTATTATTCTGCAGACTTTTTGTGTAATACTGTTCCTTTTATATCTCCTATAATCTTTTGACTGATAATAAAAACAATTTAGTTGTTAGGTTGGTAAGATTTTGATTACCTTAACAACAGTGTCTTGGCTCTGTGTTAAAAATCTTCTTATTTTTCATCTTTAACAATTAATTGAGTGCAACTACATCACTTGGTAGGTGGGAGTTGGATGCCTATCTATTTTCCAGGTCAGTGCTTTGTGCACTGGACTATCTTTCCTGTGTAGTTTTGATTTGGTATGACTTTTTTGTTTCATTTCTGGTTTCATTTTATTTTATTTTGGAGGCTTTGGGATTTTCGTTTGTTTTGGTGTGGTGCTTTTCTTTCTGGCATGTGTGTGTTCTTGGTTGGGTTTTTTCGATAATGAGATGGACTTTGGGGAGAATAATCAGAAGAGTTATTTTTGAAGGGCTAATTTTTGCACAGTTAATTTAAGGACAGAAATAATTTTCTTGGCCTGAGATTGAAATACACTGTAAAAAATTCCCAAATGCTGTAACAATAAAATGACATGTGTGAGTTTAATGTTACTGAATATGGCATTACACACTATTTCAGCCTGTAAGAGAAAGACCAGACCACACTGAACTGCCACTTTTGGATCAAAGTTAATTGCTAGGTCTAGGTCTAAGCTAGAAGACTAGAAGATAGGTGGAGAATAATGCTGGTTGGTAGAGGAGGAGGAAGCTAGTAGCTGTTGCATAAAAATAGAGAGCTTTCTAGTAAACAGGCAAAATACAGCTTTTTACTACAGTTCACTTTAAAACACTTATTTGTACTTTTATAGATTCTGTGCTGTTTGAGTAATGTGTCCCTGCACTTTTACTTCCAAAATGACCATAATTTTGTAGCAAAGCAAGGTATCTTGAAACAGCAAAGTTACGCCTTAAAATATAACATTTCTGCATTAGAAAAGAGTCCATGTTTTTCTGTCCATTGAATTCAGCAGATGATTTTGGTGTACCCTTTTTCATATTTATGCAAAACAAGTACTTGGCTTGAATTAAAGTTCTCATTTCCTGCTCTTTCCAGTGCCCTCAATCTAGAAAGCATATTATACAGATGCAAGACTTTCAGATACGTCAACTCATACAAAAAGGCCACATCACTCTTTCAAGTTACATCAGGCTGATATTTCAAAAGCCTGAGGTAACCGTGAAAGCGTGAGATCAAAAATTTCTTACAGAGGTTTTCCTCATTTAAGGATTCACTGTTACATCCTTATAATTATGCTAGGATTTATTACATGAAAGCAACTTTCTGGTATTTCATGTTAATGAATAGAATACATCTTCTGTGACATTGCCAATCGTTGGATTATTTCAGTGGAGGATGGATACATTGTGTTTCTAGATTAAAGATTGGAAACTATAATATAACAGTAGTATTATTTGCTTGTAAATAAAATCCTGACTTTTTTTCTCAAAATAATCTTCCCCTTTCACTTCCTTCCACTATTCTCCCTCCCCACTCCCCTCCCTTAAGGTTTTAGTGCTTAAAATCTTTCAGGTGATTTGTCAGTTCCTTATGCAGGAAAAAGTTCTCTCCTTATTTAGGAGCCTAAATGCCCACAATTCCTGAATATAACTGTCTGGGTTACCTGGTGGATGGACACACATGGGCATAAAAACTTGGTGGCAGATTTTAGGAATACAGACCTCTCTGGCATTGCTACTGTAATTTCTAAATTTTTTTTTTTTTTTTGCTAGTATTCATTGTAAGATAATAAATGCAAGCCACCTTGTTATTACATCAGAAACAAAGAGGATGTAAAACATGGTCTTTGGGACCACATACTTTCACTATTAAACAAACAACCTTTAATATGAATCTGTCTAAACTCTTCTCCTGCAGTCCGTGCATACATCAGCTTTTGCCTGGCAAAGAAGAAGGTGTTTTCCTTTTAAAACATGGCAAAAAGTGAAAGCCCACATTTTCATTTTCCATTGGTTATATTCACTGAATATCTTCCCCTGAAGCATCCCTTTGTGGATATATTCCTGTGGATATATTTGTGGATTATATTCCTCTGAAAATATAAATAACTTGATTAACAAATGGCGTCTTCCCTAATCTTAGTGAGATTTCAGCTTCCATTGTGTTTCATTAAGTTAAAGAGAAGACTCCAAGCCCTCAATCTTCTGTACAGGTGAATATATATGATAAGGTCAGTAGACTTTCTTTACTATCCAGCTATGAGGTCATCCTTATGACTGCTGCTAGTTACAAACCTAGAGTAAGAAACATTTCCACTGACTGTGACATCAGGGCAACCTCACCTTGGGTAACTTCTTACATGATGCCTTTCACTTGGGAAATACAATGAAAATGGCAATTTTTGCACATGTACTTCCAGTTGTCACCTACATCTCCTTGGTTGAAAAACAGCTAGACAGATCATACCTTGGTATCCTATGGAAAGGAAGAGGCTATTAATAGTTCTCATCATAACTCATCACACAGTCCAAAATATGACAACGAACCTTCCAGCTGTAAATGTTATAATAGGGAAGAAGCTGTTCCAGACGTGGAGTTGGCCTATGAGCTGGCAATCTGTGTCCTCTGTGTGTCAACTCTCCTGTGGTTACAGTCAGCTAGGAGACAGCACCCAGGCCGTGGTGAGGTTAGAGGCCTGGAAAGGGTGCACAGCAGGTAGAAAGCTCATGTGAAGATACAGACATTAAGAAGAAAGTTATAGCAGTGATGTGAAACTACTGGTATATTGTTGGGTCATGGTGATTCCCCAAAGGATGGAAGGAAATGTTTATTAATGAGAATTTTCAAGGGATACATTAAATACAACAAATTTCTAGAGGTCTGACAAAAGGAGCTTTAATATCTGCTGAGCACATTTCAGTGTAATTTGTTATATTCTGGTCCCTGATTTCCACCAGACTTTTATCTTGAATATAGTCACACTCTTTTTAAAGCAGAAAATAGCCTGGTATGAACCTGGATCACTTTTAGGAAGCACCTTAATATAGCTGCTTTTATTTGTGTGTTATTCATGTTGTATTGGTTCACTGAAAACATTTTTGATTAAGGAAAGTGTTTAAAATATGTTTAAGACCTGTGGCCATGTGCACACACCATGCTGGTGTGGTCTTTGTCTGCAAACTGGCAGCAGGATATGTCAGCAGGGCATTCTCCTGTCCCTCAGGGATGAAGCAGCAGTGTTTTTTTGGTGAGTCTGGATGCTCTGCACATCATTGCAGCCTGTTCCCATGCCCCACTGACCAGTAGCTGACCTGTGTGTCTCACATCCAGAAATAGATGTAATATACAGCCTCGTTACAGTTTTAACTGAGGAAGTGAGGGACATAAAAGTACTTTTCTGTTGTAAAGCTGAGTCTTCCCAGGGATGCTTCCTAATGGTTGCAAACAGCTGCCCACTCTCTGGGGAAGGGAGAGGATCCTGACATTACATGAAAATCGCATTATATAAGTCTCAGTACTTTAGTTAACTATTTCCATTTCAGATACTCCAGTCAAGATCTAGTCTTCAGTATTTTAAAAAAAATAAAAATCTTGAAAAACCCCATGCACTTTGACATTATGATTACATTTCCATTGGGAAGCACATATGGTGTCAGGCTACTGCTGGCCCTTCTTTCCACATGTCCTCAGAAGGGGTTGTAGTGAAAAAAACTTGTATTCCATAGAAGAAACATTCCAGGATTTTGCTATTTTCACTTAAAGTGAAAAGTGATGGAGGGTGACATATTTAGATAGAAAAACACTATGCAGAAATAAAGAAAGATGTAAGGGGGCATCAGGCAGTTGTACTCTTAGGAAAGGTGACCTGATAGCTCTTAGGACAGCAGCTCCAGAAAAGCCAAGCACCATCGCACCATGGTAAATATCCAGTGTCATTCTTGGTTTGTCATGTAGACAGAATCACAGAATCTGTTGAGTTGGAAGGGACCCCCAAGGATCATTAAGTCCAACCTCTATCCTTGCACTGTGGGATACAGCCTTGTAAAGCAGCATCTCTTCTTACCATGTTTGGAACATTCTCACACTCATTCTCCTCATGCTTAACAGAGAACATGTCAGGAATGCTATTCTATGTGTAAAAGCTTCTTTTGAGACAGGACAGAACAGGGAGCAGAAGTAATTTCTGAAAATCAGTCCAATAAAGATGACCTCTCTGGAGGAAGGAAGCCTTATAATGCTTGAGTGACTGCTGAGTGGTCCTGTGTCAGCCATGCTGCTGGAGACCACAGTGCTATCATAGCACAAAGTCAGGAGTGCCAAATCCATGTTTGGGAATTGGAAAGCAGCCTACTGAGGGGATGAATAAGGGGAAGAAGGAAGAGAAGCACAGAAGGCATTTCCACATCTCTACACTTCAAGATGGGGTCAATCACAGTTACACTACTGTAAAAAGGAGAGGGAACAGATCAGATAGGAAGTACCATGGACCCTGGCCATGGTGACCAGCAACAGCAGGCAGAGGGCTGGATTCCCCTCCTGACTTCAGCACTGACCCCTCTTGGGTCCCTTTCCACGAGGTGCCTGTCCTGTCTATGCCCATGACAGAGGCACTGGGGCAGGACTGCCTGGTGCTGCACATGCAGAGCGCCAAGCAGGCCAGGATCAGTACCACTGGGATGCTGCAGGACGGCTGCTGTGAGAGCCGCAAAACAGGAGGAAGGAAGGGAACCAAAACTTGCCTGTGACAAGATTAGTGGTATCTTATAGTTTAGGAAAGTAACTTAATAAATTCCCTGTTGCCTTGGATGTTTAACATGCTGTATCAATAGCAAGGATTGTAAAATGCTTTTGGCAATTCTTAGCAGAAATCTGGGAAATATGAAATGAAGAGATATTACAAACTACAGAAAGGCAGTACAATACTCACAAGACCCATTTGTATGGAGCAACTGCTGTGACAGAAAATATATATGCTCAATTCTCCTTGCAGATACAATGTGATAAATAGCTGTTAAAAGATTATACAGTGTTCTATGCACTATTGGGCAGTTGCTTTGTTTCACTCTGGAAATGCCTTTGTATTTCCCTGACCACAGATTATACTTATGTCTTTGCTTGTATACAGTATATATCATTTTGAGGTTTGTGGAATTAAAGGACACCAGAAAATGATGGCATACTGTTGAGGATTTCCCTGAGAAGTATTATTTCTTTGGAAAACATTGACTTAATTAAATGTAAAATGGTTATGGGAATGTATCTATTTCATGATAATCTGACAGATTATCTCAGTATTTTGTTTCTATGAAGCAGAATCATTTGATTTTTACATTGCCATTCAACAGATAAAACTGATAAAAGAGTTCCAACAGCAATGTTGAGAAAGTTTTAGTCTTATCAAAAAAACTGTTTCCGGGAGGTCAAACAAATAATATTAATTCCTCTATTTCATAACATTTTTGATAAAATTACTTTATGTCTATATTTGAGACAATGTTGACATTTCAAAATCTCAGAATTTTCTCTAAGATAGAAATTACAATTTTTGATCCATTCAAGTCATCACTTTATGCTACAGCTTCTTTTATAGCTTCCACTTCTCATAAACCTACTGTCTGGGGTACATAGGGTCTAAAATTTATGCCTTCTGTTCCTCTTCACAGGTGTCTCTTCCGACTGCAATGACAGAGGATGAAAATCCACAGCCTGCTTCAGACTAGTGAAACAATGTAAAATTATTTGGAGAACAAATGTGAAACTCTGAATACAAACCAGCAGATAAATTTATGCCTTCAAATAAGAATTCTGAAACTAGTGACTCCAACACAGAAATATTTGGCCAGCTAGTGAGAAGAGAGGGAGTGAAAAGAAAACTCCATCATGACTTCAAGCAGTTGTATGGGGAGCTGGCTGGCAGCTTTTCACTGGTATTCCATCCAGTTCTGTGCCTGGCAGCAGCTGTTTCCAGGTATTTCATGGAAACATAACAAAATTTCAGTGTTGGCCTGTATATAGGAAAATTTCTTCCTTACCTAAAATGCAAGAAACTGTCTCGGCTCTACACTGTAAGAGCCAACACCCTTTCTTAAACAGTAATTTACTCCATAAATTCCTGGAGACTCTACCTTGAATTTTGCAAAATACACCACAGTGATAATCTGCAAGTGCAACAAGATCATAATGCAAATAAACTGGGGCTCCCCCATACCCATAATTTCCTGGTTTCAGTTTCACAGTCTGTCATTTGCTGTGAAGAAAAGCAGTTCCTGATCTCACTTCTCTGTTTCATTTCCATATATTCTGCAAGAGAACTAGAAACATAGGAAATAATGCAACTCTCCTCCTTATATCAAGTATCTCAACAAATCCTGGTCAGGTCCATTCCTGAAAGTGTCTAGGAGCAGAAATTCCCCTGGGGCAATTGACAATCTACTCCATTGCTTCACAGTGCTCACTCTTGAAAAAGGTCTGGTCTTCTGGCATTTTAATGCAACTTCTCTCATGTTTAGAATTTATTTCCCTCATCTTTATAGCTATCTTCAAGCTAGTTGAAGACATTATCATATCCATGTTCAACTTCCTGTTCCCAAAAGAGTTTTCTTTTGCAAGATGTGGATCTTTGTGACGAGAAAGAGGGAGAAAAGTCTGTGAGGGCCTGGATGCAAGTGCTGAAAGCCAGCAGCCCAGGAGAAGGGGTCTGGGCAGGTCCTTGATGGCAGGCTGTGCTGGCTGAACTAGCACTGCTCCTGGTCTCTGACCTCATCTCACAGACTCGAAATAAGGGACATTCTATCGCCTCTCCACTGCTTTACTGGCCTGATTGCTGAAGGACTGCCCTAATGAATTTCATTTGCCAACACGTAATCTCAGTAGTTGCTGTCCCTTCTACTGTGAACACAAAGACCGTGTTATTACCTTTCATTGTGGTGGCTGATGAAGTATTTGAAGATCTACCCTCTGCATTAGACTGAGCAGTCTTTCCTTGCAGACCATGGGCCTAACTGCTTCCATTTTCTCCTCCTGACTTCCTGGTATTCTGAATTTTACCTCCAGTGCAGTACTGCAACTGCACATTAATCCAAGTGAAGCCTTATTAACAATGATCAGCAGAGGAGTTTTCTTTTATGTCTCATTACCTACATACCAATGTGCCTTTACAGCACAAAATCCTTGACTCATGTCCAGCTTCTTATTCACTCCAATTCCCACATATTTTTCGAGAACTGGGCTAACAGCCATGGCCCACCCTGTCTGCACTGTTGGTTATGCCTGCCCAAAGATAAAATTTTGCACTTCTACTGCGCTTTCCATACCATCTCTGATTTGCATTTACCATACTGTTTTTCACTGTGTGCCCCCACATTAGATGTTGTCTTCAAGTTTAATAAATACAGCCTCTACTCATAAACCTTCTCATCATATAAGGTGTTAGTGAGAAGACTAAATGGCCTCAGAACCAGCACAGAGTCCATTAAGTCTTTTCCCTTCAATTTTTGACTTGTCTTGTTTCTTGCCAGTTTTGTCTTAAACAAATTTTGTCCAAATCATATTTCTACTAGTCGATTATAAAAGTATCAAAGCCTCCTTACCATCAAGATAAATGGCATCCTCAACTGATGTGGAACTGTAAGATCTGCTAGATGCCTGTCAATGAAGCTCTGTATCTTGGCAGGCCTTATTTATTAATTTCAAGTTGTTTATAATTCAGTATGTATTCTTCTAGACAACCACATGTACTTGTATAAGGAATGAAGTTAGGTTGGTAACGCCCAACTCCTCTTTTCCCTCTCCCCTTGGTAAAGTTAAGTGTGACAATTGCTCTTACTGTGAACAGCCCTTTTCAAGATCTCAAAGAGAAAAGATTCTGATGTGCTTTCAGCTAGATCTCCAGTTTGGGGAGGATCTCACCATTCTCAGATGATATGAAACCAGTTTGATTTGTCACTGTACTCTCCAACTTCTTTTTCCTGGTTCTGCCCTGGGCATGTACCTTGTGCAACTGCATTTCTCACCAAATCGCAGCACAGTTCTTCGGAAAAGACTGAAGCACAAATCTAATCTCAGTATCATCTTTCCTCTCTGTGGAACAGGAGCTCAACATTTTCCTTTGCTTTCTCTCATCCAGTAACACTGCCACAGAATACTTTCCTGTATTACAGTACAGTACAGAACACATTACTTCTCTGCCTTTTTGGCTTTTGTCTTCACCTGCTTTTGCAACGCTACTCAAGTTATGCTTAGCAATCTCAAATAAGTTCCATCTTCTGTGAACTTTTCTCTTTGTTTAAAGCCAAGGAAAAGCCAGAGATTTAGCACAGTGAGTCTGTTCCTACACCTTCTGTCTTTCCTCTGGGCCAGCTTGTTTTCATGGTCATCCACCTTGTATAACTGCTCTATCCATCAAAGCTTTCAACTAAGAAATCTCCTGAGTTTATTGAAATCTGCCTACCTCAAATCCATTATTTTTAGTTTGATTTTCCATTTGTAAATCACAGACTTCGTAATTTCATGGTCATCGTAGAAAGTCCCTGATGTTTATCTAGTGGGATCTCACCATGGACTGATCACTCTGAAGAAAATCCTCTTTCTGCATAGTTAGCTAGAAGATGTATTCATGCTCCAAAGATTTGCTTCCCTGAGCAGGGTGAGGTTAAGATAATTAATAATTTCTGACTTATTTATTTATTTAAAATAAGCAGGGCTTTTTTAATTACTTGCTCTTTCTATAAGTATTTCTTATGCTGAACTAGTCAGGGAATTTTACTAGTTAAATGAATTGGAGAATGGTGATTGAATTTCAGGATTTTTTCCAGTATAATTAGGGTATCTTAGATGTTTTTGGTTAGAAGAAAATTAATATGCAAAAGCTATTCTTCCCCCCATCAAATCACAGCTTCTTTTTAGATAAGCAAACATCTAAGCTGCAAGAATGCTAATCAACGTGGTTCACAAAGAACAAAGACTTTCCTTCTCTTCTGCAATTCTTCCCTCCCACTTAATTAAAAAATAGTCTTCTTATGAGGTAAATGAGTAAAAAGAGGGGAACAGGAAGCAAAAATAGTGTGAGTCAGAGGACAAACCTGTGCTGAAACAGAAGGTATAATTTTGACATTTCCCGATTCCTGCTGGAATTAAAGAATCACCCCGTACCACGTATGATGTTTCTTTTCTGGATTAATAGGATTGATTCTGTGTACTTCAGCCCTCTGCAGCCATAGTTACACAGGCTGGGCAATGCCTGAAGACCACTGAGGTGCCCGCTCAGTGAACATGGATAGAATAGTTGGCAGATACAAGGGTCTGCAATGCCACTGAGAAAAATTCAGGTCCATGGGTGGGCAAAACCCTCCTCCCCTCCCCCCCCCCCCCTGCCCCAACGCCTTGTGATCTCTGGGATACAAAAAAGCAAAGACACTAGAGCTAAAGCGTGGGAAAGCTTTTTGCACTCCCCAGCACCCTCTCTGTTGGAGTGGCAAGAGCATTCCTGTCTTCTGCCCAGGAGAGAAGCAGGTAGTGTGAACAGGATGAACAAACCACTGACAGGTGCATGCGGAAAGGAAGGTCTAATCATGGACCCATGTAATGTTGTTGCTCAGAATGAAGAGGGGATTTGCTGATGGAAGAGGAGAGCAGAATCCCAAATACTGCCTGTAGACCTGGCTGTCTGCCTTCAAGGTCATCTGCAAGGTAGACCACCTTACAGGGATGAGAGAGGAGAGGAATCTGCAAAAGCTAATTGTTTCCCAGAAGCCCTTTGAATTACATTGCTGAAGAGGTTATCAAACTTTTAAAAACAAAAAAAATGAAATGAAACAGAAACTAGAGGCTTGACATAAGGCAAAAAAGATGAATACGAACAGCATTTAAGGGACAGAAAGCTGTGGGAGCTGTTGAAGACTGGGCAACTTCAATAGCCATGACAATATCTGTAAATCCTTACAATTCATCCTACCAACAAAAAGCTAAATCCAACTAACTGCAGCAAAAAGGGAATACCTCTCTTGCTTCCCCTTCCCCTCATTGTCCGAGCTGACAGGGAGAGAAGAGGGACAATGAATATTTTATCTCCTAATGAATAACTACTGCATGGTCCTTAGGCTAGTATTTCTCACAATCAGTATCCACTGCATGAAATCAGAAGTGCAGCTAACCACTACAGGGGAAATACTTTATTTAAAAAAAAAAAAAAAAAAGGCAGTGATGAGAGCTGGTGGAGCACTTTTGTTGATTTTGAAGGTGATACTTTGTCACTTCACCTTGATTCTCCTTGAGAAGCTATCTTCTCTGCCTGCCAAGGTTTCCCAGTTCTTTATTGAAGGTAAATTCTCATCCAGAAAAAACTGGACTCTTGTTCTTCAGGAAAAGCTGGTGAAAATGGATTTTTCAAAGCCCTCATTATGCAAACCCTCTCAGAATAGTCTCACAAAACCATGATTCAGCATTCCTAGGGCAAACGGACACATTGACACACTTTGTACACTGTGGGCTATTTCCCAGCTAGCATTCCTCCCACGGTAGACACAAAACACTATTAATTGTTTTGGAGACATTTTCCTATGAAGAAAAGAAAATCCTTCAAAGAATTACGTAAGATTGGACCATGTTTAAAATACACGTGTTCAGATGAAAATAATAATTCCTTTGGAACCATGCAGCTCTACAAATTGTTCTCATTACATAGAACAGCATGAACTTTTCACCAGTAAATCATAAACAAGACATTTTGGTAAAACCAAGATTTTCCATGTGTAGCTACTTTCAGAAAATGCTTCCCTTACAAAAAAAATCAGATTAATTCAACATAGATTTGTATAAACTTTAATTTGTCCCAAATATCTAGGGGAAAAATAAATGTATTACTGGCTACTACAGCTTTTGGGAATCTCTTCACAGAATTTTTGTGCCAGCCAGTAAAAATGTTACATATTTAATTTTTAAATGAAAAATTTCAGATATCCATGGTACATGTGGCTTCCATAATGATTGTAATTTGAAAATAATTTATATTTAGAAAAAGGAGTTTGAAAGCCCACTTGCAAGACATTTTTCAGCTTTGTTCATGCATAGTACTTCAGAATACATATATATCTAATAAAACAACAAGGAGTTCAGTCACAATCTACCTCTTTTTTAATCAAACACCAGCTATCACTATTTCTTTTCTTTAGTGCACCAAATCCTTTTCAGCTCAGCAATATGTAAAACAATGACTAATGTGGAAGGAACCACTTTTCAGAAATGCTGGGTCATTGCATCAGGTTTGTCAAATGTCTTCCCTTTTGGGAGACAAGGTGATTCAGCTGGTGGGCTGCTAAGATGGAAAAATATCAGAGTAATACTCATCTTATTCAAGATGCCGATATGATCTTTGTAGTCTGTACTGGTGCAGTAAGTGGTAAGACAAGCCACTTAATGAAGCTGTGAAATGGTTAAATACCACTATAAGAAAAAAAGCATTTTCAGAACAGCAGATTTTGCAGCTTCACCATACAAACGCTATGTATGACAAAATAAGTACTGGAAACAAGGAAAGAGTATTGGACACAATACTTTGCTTGAGCCATCATGTGTCACAGTTGTCCCTGGACATGGATATTGTTGATCTGATAATTTTCCAAAAGAAAAGTTGTGCTTGTTTACAACTGAGGCAAATCAAGAACAGGTTCACCAAAGACGGCAAGTTTGAGATTTAACCCAACAGCACTCCTCTGCCATATAAAACCAATCTGATTCCCAAGGGAGGTCTGGTGGTGATCGATGGAGGGCCTGTTGAAGCACAGGCCCACCAATGAGTCATCTGGTAGAGCCATCCTGTTCATTAAATGTCTTTATTTAACACCTTATTTAAGCAGGTGTTTTCACTGCCTGAGAACCACAGTACATCCTCCTGTTCTCCATTTGCAGTTGACAGGGAGAAAGTGAGGATATTCTGTTCTCATTTTCTCTTCCAAATGCTTGAAGAGTGAAGTGGCTGTCTACAAAATGTTGTGGAATGGCAGTTTTCCAAAAAGTAATAAAAAAATTCCAAAAAGTAATAAAAAAATTCCAACTTATACTGCAGGGAAGAAACCTGTTTGGTTTTGGGATTCCTGGTAGCCTCAGGCACCATAAGCCAGGACATTCAGGATGTGGCTCTCATGTATGTTGCTTACTGCTTGCAGGTATCAAAGTGTCTGTCAGCTATTGCATTCCCATTCTGAAGAAAGAAAAAACCTGAGGCATGGATGAAGCGATCAGTTCGAGTTTAGCTCTGGAGTTCTTTATCTCATGTATCCACTTCAACACTTTTTTTTCTTTCATATGGTATTTCAAGCCTGTTTTTTCTGCTAGGAAAATGACAGTCATGAAAGAGAGAGAGAGAGAGAGAGAGAGAGCAAGTCCTCCTTCATGTGTGTGTAATTTTGGGCAGCGCTTACATGAGGGACATTGGTCTGAGCTGAAACAGTTTGAAAATATTTTCCATCCATGCACTGATTTTTAAATGAAAGCGTTTAACAGACAGTGTAACACAGCACTGTCTCTCTGTTACGTTTCAGGTTTTGCATTGCCTTATGTGGTATCATTTTGACTATAGCAATCCTTTGTAAAGAAAGGTCTCTGGATAGGAAAAATGTACTATGAACATTAAGAAAAAATAGCTATTAAGAGAAAAAGTTTTCAAAACTTGTTTGTGTGAAGCAGACTTCAATTACTGGTTTTCAGAGATTGCTGTCCAGACCAAGCTGGACTCTTTACCTGGCACTTGGTGCTACACATCCATGAAAGACTTTCCCTGATAGCTTCAACAGGGCTAGGAAATCAGGATGATTTTCCTGTGAGATAGTTCCAATGTGATTGATAATTTCCATTTGTAAAGCTGACGTTAAGTAGTAAAGAGCAGAGAATTACATGGGGTTTTGTATGTAGGTGGTTGCTCCTGAAATTACGTGCTAAAAGATGATAAAAGGAGTGTTGACCACTGCTGCCTACCTGAAAGACTACTAAAAGTAGTAGTAGTACAGCCTTAAAACCGGGCTTTCAGTGATCATATATGTGACATACAAGTTACATCTGATGTGGTGATTTACTTGCAGCCGTTGGCCGCAAAATATTTTTGATAGTGCACATGTGAAAGTACAGTTATTGCACATGAAGAAAACAGAGCTGAGGATCACCATGTCTTGGCATGGTGATACCCTGAAGTTGTCTCACGCTAGACGGCACAGCTACCCCCAAAGGATGATCCCAGAAGGGTAAGGGCTTAAAGGTAGGACACATTTCCCTTGCATGTTTTGGGACATAAACAGGGTACATGTGCAAATCTGGCAGCAGCTTCATTATTTTCTCCTGCTGCAATATTTCCTAAAGTCAGAATCAAGTTGTGCTGTGTTTATTTATTTATTTTCTTAGCTGAAAATCCTATCCCATTAAAACTGGACTGCCAACGTAACAGATATGAACCAACTCCCCCCACATCAGGAGTGATGTATTAGTCCTGGGAGTAACTTCTGAAGAGTAAGCCTGATTGTCCTTGTGGGACTAAGTCAATGGTTAGCCCTGTGTGACTCCTCTGTAATGACATTTGGAGGGCGAACTGAGAACTGTGGTTTCCCAATCTGAGTGTTACAGGCAAGATGAGACTTACATGCTCAGGTCTGCTGGTGACACACTGTTGATCTGTAGCACTGATGCCTAGAATGCATTTCTAAATTTAGAAGCCTTCTGTCTTTCTGGGCATATTCCGGGTGTGCCAAGTTGAAAAGCTCAGAAATGGACAGACAAGTCAGAAAACCCTTAGCCCTTTGCTGTGACTTTCATATTACCCTTCTATTCTTTTGCAACAGAGAGCTTCATCTTCAACTGAAAGCCTCAGCAAACCTGACTTGGCTTGTTATGACTGTCCCTTTATCGGATGGACCTAAAGAAAAGCATCTTACTGCAAACCAGGCTGCCAGTCCATTGTCTCATTGGAATGTGGGTTCTTGGGAGGATCACTTGGATAAAATTCACAGTCCTGATCAACAAGGATCCTTAAACTTAAAGAGTGGAAATGAGACTAAAGATGGACTCATACAAGAAAACTGTATTTGCAATTTTCTAAATAAATTTTAAAAAATGGACAAAAATAAAACTGATATGAAAACTTGCAATATATGGCTAGAATTCCAAGACTTACTTAGAAATTGTTTTCTCTGATCACTTACTTGACTTGAGTATTACACATTCCCCCATCATATGCTTACATATTACCAGTGATCCACATTTACTGAGAATGTCTAGTCTATTCACATTTTGTGCAGTTAAGTTTCTGTAGGCAAGATCATGTTCCACACATGGATTTCCTACAAATGAAATGTCCTTTAAATAACCCAGCTATAACTCCATGATTTAGGGCCTTTTCCCTGGGCTATCATGAAAAACGTCAGGGTCTGTGCTGGAATTACCTTCTCTCTCTCTGTGCCAGTTTCCACAGAACAAGCATTTCTTCTGGTGTTAGAGAGTGGACTCTACATGACTTATCTACATGACACATCACTCAAGCTCAGAAAACTCCAGCTCAAGCTCTAGTCCATGCTTCTGACCCTTGCTTCCTTTTCTAGTGATTGCTTGCCCCGCTGACTTACATTATAAAGTCTTTACAGCACGGAGTGTATACTACTGTACATAGCACCCAGTGAAGTTATGGGACCCACCTGGAGATCCAATAGGAATCCAGGGTTCCTGGGTCACAGCATGGAGAGAGTGACATCAGAAGAAAAAGAAGGAATAAAACAAGTCCAGTGCCCTAGAATTCACATACTGCATCAGTTAAAATATTCTACAGGGAAGGTGAGTGTGCTTTTCAGACTACAGTTTTTTTAAAATCGAAGCTCAGGCTGGCAATGCCCACTGGGTGGCTTCAGACACTGCACCTTCTCCTCCTCTAACTGTTCCTCTACCTACTGAGTGCTAGCCATGCTCTACAGAAGTAGTTTAAGTGCTGACTGCTAGCAAGAATGATAGGGCAGAGCCTGGGCTGACAAACAGATGGCACACTAGATACATAATTAATGGTTATTAGTGGACTTTGCATCGTGGTAGTGCCCAGAGGCCCAGTGGAGGGTGCCTATGTAGGAAGAAACATCAAGGCTTAAATTCCACACATTCTTCTTGGGGCACTTAACTGAAGCACCTGAACTCAAAAGAGAGACAGGTTTACAGAGGCCACAATGATGATGCTGTTTCCTCATTGACTGCATGGGGGGCTAAATGAGATGACAGTCTAATATAAGTTATTTAAACATCTGAAACTACACAGGATGAACCTGAGCTTTTGGGAGAGGGGAACTACTGAAGACCAGAACTGCAGAGGTGTCTTCCCTGGCTCTGTGAGTATGTATATATCAGTGCATGTGTACACTGCATATTCTGACCTCAAAATGTTGTGCACACATGCGCATATGTACACTGAATGTTCTGGCCCCATTATGTTCAGCACATAAAGAGTGCTTTGATAGGGAAGAGGGAAGTCCTCTGATTTAAGGTGGAGAAAGACTAAATAATCACTGTAAAGCAATAAAATAAATGCATGCTGTTGCCTAACTCTCTGCATTCTCTTTGTAAATACACTCGTGGTTTGTCATCTTTTTCAAGATTGTGCACATGTAAGTTACCTCTGCACAAGCTTGTCTTCGTCTCACAGAATTTCCACAATTTTGTTTTTTCCATCCATCAAATGCTATGCAAATTAACAGTGTGTAAGGAGCTGTTTTGCCAGTACTGCCCTGTATTAGGCCTGGCATACCAGGAAAGTAAACCAACCAGCCAACTCCAGCAAAGACAAACATAACAAGAAAAGGAATGGAGACTAGTCAGTTTTGTCTTGCTCCAGGAAACTATTTCATTTGGCACATGATTAAGATTTGATTTGGATGTATTGAAGTCAACAATTCCTGCTCTTCATGCTATACTACAATTTACTGCCTCAGGTACCTTTGTCAGTTCTACTAGGCTTAAAAGAAGTATAAGGGAGTGTGGTGATTCAATATGTAAAATAATACACGTGTAATGAAGAGATTTTCCCATCTTGCTCACAGCATCAGATTGAGAGTGACGTTCATTTTTTACCTTTGAAATGTTAACGCCGAGGAGGCTCTAGAATTTTGACCTTGATAATATTCCACAAGGTCTCATCTACTACAGCAACAAAAACCCAGCCTTGCACAAAATGTCCATTTTATTGAAAGGTTGCCAATTATTGAAATTTAATTTTTCTTGCCAAAACTGACCCAGAGGTAGTAACTACCACTTTCACAGGGGGCTGCAGCATGTGATCTACTGTTACCCCATTTAGAAACTGATGGTACTCTACAAGGGTTAGCTTGCCTTAAAGAAGCGTCCTTGAAAACTTGCTGCTGTTCTTTATGAACATGTCTCTTAATCTATAGCACACAGACATGAATGAAGTGCCAGAAGCGGTGGAAATCCCTGGATATGCAGAGGTGGAGTTTTGGAATTTCATTTATATATGGCTCTCAAATTAAGAAAATGGATGCCTCTGTCAAGGTCTGTATAAGGTGATTAAGAACTGTTATCCTTTCATATATATTTCTTTTTCTAATAAAAGTTCTGTTTCTAAATTTAAAGGAGAGGGATTATTTTCTTGGCCAACATAGATATCTTAGTTCTCCCCTTGAACTAAGACATCTACTAAAACAAAATAATTTTGAGAACATCTCAAATGCTGTGAAGGAACAGCAGGCTTTGGGTGGGCTGCTCTGCTCTACAAATACTGCCTGTTAATACCCAGATGTCAAATGCCAACTTTTCATTCCCTGATGCAAAAAGACTAGACTCTCATGCAGTAAAAAATAACCATGGGAGGTATGTAACACCTTCCAGCATTTGTTTCACCCTATCAAAAATGTGTCTGTGAAAGTTGACTAGAAATCTGTAACAATGCTATCCCTAACACTGTGTTCTGGGTTTGAGATTTGGAGAGTAACTTCAAGCAAAGGTAAACACTTTTTATTAAATTTTCACTCATCTTCTATCATTTACTCCAAATCTAAGGTTGGTGCAGAAAACAGATCACTTTCATACCATGTAGCAAGGGGAAAGAAACTCTGAAATGTCTTCCTTTCTCTAACATCGATGTAAGACCTTTAAAAGAACATTAAAAACCCAATCTGTTCTTTCTAAGAACAGTTTGTGCCAGGAGATACCCTAAATCCATGTCTGACTTCACTCTGCCATTTATACAGTGCTGCCACCAGTCTTCTAGCCAGGTTTCAAACATTTAATAATGTCATCTCACTACTGGCAGATGTCCAGCCCACCTAAGACTCAATGAATACTGAATGAGAGGCTCAGTCTTCTTGTTAAGTTCATCGGATGAACCACTTTTTTAAAATGCAAGAGGGAAGGGATTTTTACATGGGGCATATTGTGTTATTCTAAAGATTGAAGACAGGCAAGCAGGATTGCTGGAAATCCAGGACCAAAGTTAATTTAGCTCTTTTGGTTCCTCTATTTTCACTCTACATGCTTGGGAAAAAAAGGCTGTTTCTAGTGTTTCTACTTCTCAAAATCTGTAAACATGTTAAAATAATCCCAACAGCCAAATGATCATTCTGCTTGCAAAGCACAGTGACATCATTCATATGCCTGCATCTTGTCCTAACCTTGCATTTCGCTGTTTTTAACTTGTATGTACATCTTGTACTTCTATGTCCTCTTGATGTTAACTATCAGCATTAAATTAGTTTATTGCATTCTTTGTTCTAGTTTATTCCTGTTTTTGTGACACTGATATTTTTTCTCCTGCTTGGCATGAAGTGCAGAGAAATGCTGAGTAATGTAAGCATTCTTCTACAAAATGTTTTTTCGGACAAGAGAGCTCATTGAGTCATTACACTTACTCATGTGTAAGTTGAGTCATATGCACATATCCTTGGAAGCTACAAGCTGTACTATATGATTTCTTGTATCGTGGTAACATGAAAGTCTAATAAATAAGATGCAGTCTGTACCCTCATGCATTTTTACTGCCTCAGTCAAAATTAAACACTTTCTACACAAAGGAGAACTGGTTACACTAGCTTAGGAATAAACAATACAAACATATTTACCTATTGCAAAAGATATGATTTTAGTGAGAAAATTGCTTAAAACTGAATTAGAGAAAGCAATACTCTGCCAAAGCATTTGTGTTATGTGAAAGACCTTTAAGATCATCTACAAACCCATTGCTAGCTCTACTGTTTCTCCAAGGTAGAGGTGTTTGCCTTTTCTGAACAGAACAGACCTACATGTGCTCACATCCTCCTTTAGGAATGTTAGCCTGGTCTCAAACACCATCTCCTTCAGTTTTCTGTTCTAAGCATCACAGTTCACTCAGCTTGTCAGACCTATTTTTTACAGTTGGCTTGCATATAAAGATGGCTATTTCTCTTGTTCTACAGCTGTTCATGTAGTAAAAGCAGAGGTATGAGAACATTTTGAGTGCTTCAATGCATGTCTAGAAGAAATGGTGCTCTCTGTGATGATGATGGGATGCTCTGTTGCAAGAGGAAGGGGATTACTTCATGTTCTTCCTTGTTAAAGAAGGGTCACAAATACTGGCTGCCAGCTGGTGCTAGACCATGACCCTCATGAATAAGCTTCACCCTACTGCTGGAGAAAATGCAAAAGACTTCGTATGTTTTCTGGTATGTGTGTCACAAAACTTCATAGACACACTGATGATGCAGCTGCTCTGTGCGTGCACATAGGATGCAGTCTGACGCTAAAGAACATGCAAGATCCATGGCACTATGGTCATACTGTTCACTGGCATCAACCCTACAGCTGGTCATGTCGTTGTTTCCTACCCTCCTGGTGAGCCAGCTTAGTCTGTCCTCTGTCACCCTCCTTGAGAGGGTTTAGGCTATCACAGGGTTCCACTGGACTGTGCACAGTGGACTTCCAAAGGGCCATCGAGCCCTTGCAAACATGAACAAATGAACAGTCCTGTAATTCTCTTTCATTCTCTCCTGGGAAAACACAGGGAAAATGTAGTTTACAGGCAGCAAAAGAATACTTTCAGGATGAGTCCATCTACTTCACTCCTCTGGATAACATGCTTGACATCTCAGTTCTTCCCCTTCTCTAGTTCTTTACCTTCTCATCCTACTTTGATGAGCTCTGGATATGTCATGTTGTTATGGACATAAATTGCAATTAGACTAGTGACCTTAACCTCTACTGTCTCATCTCTGCAGTTCAGGTGTAGTGTTTTCTCATTTAAATTGCAATACTTTTTTACTGCCTTTAGAGTTCCCTTAGAAAGACAACAAGGAAGTTAAGCATGTTAGGAAGGCTGTCACACAAATGTTCCTTCAACTCTGGAGCATGCACCTGACCTGTCATTTGACAGATAGGTGGTCACAGCAGAAGAGAGCCCTGTTATTCTCAAATATTCAAATATATGATTTCATGGTTGCATTTAAGGAAGAAAAGAGCAACCCATAGGGATAAAGGTTTTACACAGTCTTTCATACTACACTTTGAACTAATCAGGCAAAACAGGTTTCATTGTGTTCAGTGGTGGTACTCTTATATTTGAAATTGTGTGTTTTGCTGGATGGGGTCAGAGCGTTTAGCAACTTGCAGCATTCAACACTAGCTGAAATATGTAGTATAGTATGTATTTCTGAGGTACAGTCCACTTATTCTTTCCATCTATGACTTTAATTTATGAAGTAAAATATCTGGTAGCATATGAAATTGGAAAAAAAGCTTTCTTGCTTTTTGTTACCATAGATGCAAAAGAACAATACATATTCTCAGATCAATTTCAATTAATTGGAATCAGAGGTCAGTGTCCAGTAGTGTGAAGCAATTCTAACATTCAGGCTGATATCCAACTTCCACAAAGAAGTCATTTAGCATCATCCAAGCTTAGGGTGGATCTGCTTGCGTGTATCCCCAAAGAAACATTTTCATTGATTTCTCAAAATTTTGTAAGAAACCTGTCATAAGGTAAATTGAGTTCACCAGATGCTAAGGTAATACTTCAGCCCTTGGACTAGTGGTCTTATTTGATTTTTCTCTATCACTTGTATGTCTCAGCTAACAAATCTGTAAAGCTGTGTTGCCAAGTCTTACCAACTTTTGCCAGCTGAAAAAATTTTAAACTGACATATGCTAAATGGTAGAAGCAGCTCTGGAATTTGTTCCGTGAGGAATAAAAGCATTTTCCTTCTCAGCTTTAGAGACTACTGTTTGTAGCTAAACAAGGGAAAACACAAAAAAAGGGGACAAATATCAACTCAGACTGCAATGGTAAACTGATGAAAGGAAATAATTCTAACACCCAGACTTGCTTCTGGAAACAGTAGGTATTTGATCTGCTGGTGGCATCTGCTGTTACATTTCAAAAAGTCATATGCACCAGTGAAAAGTGAGTGCAAAAGAATACTGCCCCATCTTGAACTCCTTTTGGCTGTAGGAGGTGTAAAGCAATGGAGAATCTCTTGAGTGTTAATCAAGTCATATACATGCGTCTGCAGGAGGAACTCAGCCCTCTTTTAAGCTCCCTCATGAAAGTGACCCATAAAAGTCCATTAAACACAAATATAAAACAGCGGCTCTACCTTAAAAATCATGGACATCTAGGAGACAAATATTGGGCATGTTTGGCTCTACTTGTGACTGCCTCTTATACTCTTCCCTGGGCAGCTGCCATCAGCTGCTGCCAGAGATAGCGACTTGGGAAAGGAAAGTACCCAGTCTTAACATGAGTGACTGTTCTTAGGCAAATCTAAAGGAAACTGTCTCTACCTGTGTATGTTTTCTTCCAGCTTTTTCACCTTCAGCTCATCCTCTTCTGACTGCCTCCTTCTGGCTTCTTCCTCTTCTGCAGAGCCAGCAGGAATTCCCTGTAGCAGCCATTTTTCCCGAAGAGCTTTTGACTGTAAGGTAAAAAACCCCATATCTTAGGAAAAGACTGAACAAAAAACATCAGGAGATTGAGAAGGAGCTGTCTTCTGAATATTAGATTGTCTCCACTGAATTTCTGATTACTGCTTTAGACAGTTGCTAGCAGCCAATCTATCAGCTGTTTATCCAGGTGCCAGGTCTTCCAGTTTAGTTTTACAGTATACACTTTATTTACCATTAATGCCTTAATATGAAGTTATTTTTAGCTCCTAATGAAAACAAGAGTTTAAACCATTGAAATTAGTGAGTCTTGCAAGAAATGAAACCTTTGAACAAAAGTGTGTATCTCTCATGAATGATAGGGCATGTGCTGGAACGAGTAAAATCATACACTTCTCAAAGCTTCAAAAACAAAAGAGCGGAGTGCTCTAAATGTAATGTGTTTAATGGAGGATAAAATCACTCTGCTATTAAATTGATACCTCAAGATTTTTTATATATTTGTAGATTTTGACGTAACTGTATAGTTTCTCATTCTTAAGGTAGCAGTTAACAGTTTCTATGCCCCTTTCTCATGGTTTGTGGCACATTCTTGAAATTCTGTTTAACAGTCTTTTCAAGGAAAGGGATTTTAGCAAGGGCATCTCATTTGAGACACATGAACCTGGACTGAAGTAATAAGATACATTACAGTTAAGACAAAGGGCCCAGAACCCTTGGAGTGGCTCCAATGGGGCAGTTCCAAGGGTGGTACCAAGGGCAAATGGTTTTCAGGTTGGATGTACCCACTAAATATGGTAATTAGGTAAAGCTATAAAACTGTGGGAACTCTATGCTGCTGGGTGCACCTATGTACTTCATGCACCCGAAAGCTTTCATTAAGGAACTGTTCTGTATCTATACTAATACTATTTGGAAAGGGTTTTCTCCTCCATTTTCAGCAAGAAAATGCTTTTTTTTTTTTTTTTTAATTTATACAACAGATGTGTCTCCATATATTTACTGGCAGACAGGCAGGCACACACATACATATCCATCACCTCTTAAGCAGACACAAATTAAAACAAATGAGCAAAAGTCTTCCAGAAACCACGGGCATCTCAAGACACAGCAACACTGTTGCAGAAACCAGCAACAGCCTTCATCCAATAGATTTATTCCTGGGAGATTTACTGTGCTTTCTACACCAAAAACGTGTACCCACCCTATTTGTTTAGTCCAGCTGCAGCTTGTCCAGGGAAGTTCACCAGGGAATGTGCACTGGTTGGAAGACATGCTTTACATAGCACATCTGCCTGTGTTCCTCATTTGGCCCAAATCCTGGCAGAGGAATGTGGCAGATCAGTTGGCAGATGGCATGAGCACCTACCTCTTGTATGGAAGATCAGAAGCACAAAGCCAAACAGGACTTTGCTCCTTGGCAAAAAGAAAGCTGAGTTGGTGGAAAAAATGGCCAACCAAGGGACCAACCAAACCTGTCCCTTCCACTGATCAGTAAAGGGAAGCCTTAATTTTGAATCTGCAACGTGACTGTCAATGCTAGTTCCTTTAGTAAGGCAGCAGATAGAAAGCAACACAAAACACACAAGCAAATTATACTTTATAAATTACTCCAGCTTTCACTGGCTTTAACTGCATTCTGCATGAGAGGATTTTTAGGTGGATTTAAAGTGATTTTTATATGAATTATGGCATCTGCATGACAGAATAAGGTCTCGTGCTCTTGTCCCATGGAGTCATGTTCAAAAGTTGGATGCGCTGATGCTAGTGACATAACTTTACCTGGCTGAACTCAGCTTTGCTCATGGCCTGCAAGGTGTTAGTTCCCCAAATATTAGGAATGGCTATCTCCAGCTACAGTTTTTCCAGTTTTCTACTCCTTTTGTTGGCACTACTATCTGCTAGTGCTTCCCTCCACATTTCATGGGCTGATAGTGAAATTTTTCTGTGGCATCTTTGCTTTCCTGTTCAGGTGAGCTGATAACTGGCCAGAATTTTCATCAGCTAATTGAGACTAACTTTGCAATTGAAATGTCCCTTCAGCAGAGGACTCCCAAGTTATTGCATGTACCAAGATACACAGTGAGACAGCCAAAGGCGTATTTGCAGCTCTTGAGGTGCCAAGCAATTAACAACCTCTGCTTTGGCATTTAAGAAGTCTCAGTAGCATAGCTGAGTGGGTACATGCTGGACTAGATGCAGTGCAAAGCCTTGTGAAAGCTGACTGCTCCTTAGAAAATTGCTGTCTTTTCTTTGAAATGTGGACCAGTTGGATGAGGAATTATGTTGCTGTGTATATCATAATCAGCTATAGTCTAGAATCTGAAATCCATAGTGATACTCACTTGGAAAAAAACCAAAACCCAAGTTGCTAAAGGCCACACTCTAAAGATGAAGACAACCTTCTCTGTTTTAAACCTGTTTTAGATACGGCTCCAGCAGTTCTAATAAATCCTTTGATGAAGGGCTGCCTGGACATCACTGAAGACATTCAGTTAACAGTCACTCCTCATTTACTACAGGAGGACAGATAAAATATAGGCTTTTTTCAGTGTGTTTTTACAGAATCTTCATGCTATGCTCACACATGGAGAAAGCCAGTTCTTTCAGTACAACTGCTGTACAAAATAAGATATTTTGTACATCTTTTGTTTTGGTCTTTGTTTATATGAAATAGTTAAGCTAGAATATCCCATGGCTTCCTTCTTGCAGAAGCCTCTTTTTTGTTGACCTATCAATAGCGTGAATTTGAAACTGGAAAGCATCAATGGGATTTTTTTAAAGACATATTTAGAGACAAAAATGTTATGATCTACTAAAAGTCCTCCCTCTTGGGTGAAATGTCAGCGTATTTTATCTAAAACAAGAAAGCTGGGAGCTTTGATATTTCTGGTTTTCCTTTTTAAGATGAAAATGAAGACATTCATTAAATACTATACTGAGGAATTCTCAGACAAGAAGACCAGGAAATGGAAACATTTATAAGAAGCATTTCTTAAAATGCAGAGAGTCTATCTGCCAAAGCTGTTGAGGTTGTGTATATTTATACACTCACTGCAAATACAATAGGCAAACAGGCAGGCACACATCACGGAATGTTGGTCAAACTCTTGCTGTGCAGGAAACATTTTCTTCCCTTCCAGATGACTGGCATAGTGTTGAAGCACTGGGCAGGGGTGGAATAATCTCTCATCTACTTTCACCAGACATTTCCCAGGGCATTTTCATCAGAAAGGCTTAGGCAATGCTTTGGGACCCATGACCAAGAGAGGGTAAGGTACAACACGTAGAGCTTTGCTGGATGCTTGGGCACAGCTCCTGGGTACAAAGCAACCTAGTGAACCAGTCAAAACCAAGACAGCCCAGCCAGATGTAAACCAGAGCCAGATGTAGCTTGGAAACAAAAGAGAGTTTGCTGCCATCTGTCCTCCACAGCTACGAAATTTGGGTTATGCTTCTTAAAAAAGTCTTGCAAAATTTTATCCCAGGAAAAATAGGAGGAGTTTCTCAAATATGCTAAAAGGAGAAGGCTTGCATGAGGATGGAGCCCAAAAATACCCATCTGTAGAGTCACTCCTGCTCATCAGTGTGGTGCATTTGCTTCACAGTCCGTGATTAACACAGCCACAAGCATTAGTATTTCAGCATTACTTTTCCTTCACTGTCTGCTGTGAGCTTTAACTCTCTACTGTGTCTTGGAGCTCCTTTATGTGCCAAAGTTGTGCTGTATAATTAGATACTGTCAAAATGGTAGAGGGCTCTAAGATGCGTAAGGGACAGATACACTACAGCAAAAATACAGGTATTTGTACAGCTCATTCCAATACTGGAGTATGTGAATACTGTGAATACAGTGCTGTACTTTCAGAAGGCACGACTTCACAGATACAGTAACAGCTATGCTATGTACAGTCTGGTGTAAGTATTCCTTCATTTACTGCAAAAGAACAATTTGTTCTGGGTTAAATCCTTCAGCAGAAATTAGATCACATCATTAAAAAGGCTCTCTGTTACTGAAGTGGAAAGGGCACTGGGCTTGTGATGCTCTAGGTCACCACTGCTCTCAGGTGATTTGGTTTGTCTGCACAGACTGAGATTGCAGAGATTACTGGCAGCTCCACTTTGTTTAATTTGTTCAAGCATAGGAATACAGAGTGACTTTTTCACCATGTAAAAAATGAAAAAAAAAACAGGTCACAATCATGTGAACAGAGCATGGGGAGGGCAGAAATAAGTGCACAGATGTTGGACTGCACAGAAATTGTGCCAAATGTTTGAATGCAGTAGAGTGATGGCCATAAAAGTGGTGCACAGCAATTTTACATGTTATTTATGCATTCCCGTTTCCTGCTTCAGGACAGTAAAGCCTGAGGGCTTTAAATTGTTTACTTTTAGTGCTAGCAAGGAAATGATGCATAGCTTCTCAAGTGGACACAGTAGTATTGCTGTATGCAAAGAAAATCCTTACTTTAAGTGCTGCATTTTGCTTTAATCTTGCATCAAAAGTTTAAGTACCAGGGGAAATTTCATTACAGCAAGTAAAACTTTTAGCACCCTTTTCATGTACCATTATGCCTATTCCATGCAATCTCTGCTCTCCCTGCTTTGTGGAATTTGATTAATTCTAACCATTGGTCTTGTTGATTTCAAACCAACTTCAATGAACTTTGCTCATACAAATAACGCATTTCCAGTCCCATATAGATTATGACAGTGTCTTAACTTTAGCTCAGACACATTTGCCAGACTTGCCATTTGACTTTTTATGGCAACATAAAAGCCAGTCCTTGCTGTACTGCCACCTTTTGAGGTAGTTTCTTCAATGAGCTTTTGGCGTTTTTTGTATTTGCAAGTGTTTAAAGGGGCAATCAGTACTATCTCTCCCTGAAAGCAGTGCTTGCTGAAGTGGAGCATTCCTTTGTCTTGTAAGGAATTTTCAAGGAAGATTATAATCCTGAGGAGAAATGAAGTTTAAAAGTCGACCCTAGACAGCCTCCTCCAATAAAATCATCTTGCTCTTGAGAAACACTTGTGGATGTGGACTATTCAGGGTAATGATGGTCTTCTGTGTCATAGAAGCAAGGCGATAGTCACAGAATCACAGATTATATTGAGTTGGAAGGGACCCACAAGGACCACTGAGACCAGTTCTTAGCCCTGCACAGAACCATCCCCAAGAGTCACATCAGGTGCCTGAGAGTATCATTCAAATGCTTCTTGAACTCTGTCAGGCTTGGTGCTGTGAGTACTTCCCTGAGGAGCCTGTTCCAGTGCCCAAGCACCCTCTGGGGGAAGAAACTCTTTCTAATATCCAACTTAAACCTCTCCTGACATAGTGATACCAGGTACAATTCCACTGCAACCAATAGGATGACAACAAGGTCACTTTTAATAAAATCTTTACCAAATTTAAGTTTTTCCAAAAGTCTTTACATTCTGAGGCTTGAAGACCACAAGACATTAACAAATTAGAGCTGGAATTATTTACTACAATGAAATTATTTTCTATCTCTATGCATTCAGTATTTCTGTCCTAGAAAAACATGAATGCAAAAGGTTGGTTCTCCATATTCTCATATCTGCATATAACCAGTCCATGCTCTACTAAAGGAGTGCAACAGACCTCTTCTTTCACCTGTCACTGTGAGTCAGATAACAGCCCCAAACACTCCCAAACACTCGACGCTAGCATAACTGGCTGCGTTTCAGATTTGGTATTTGCATTTTAGAAAGTTCCCTCAGTAGAAAAATGGTGAGTTTTCAGGCAGATCTGGAGCTCCAGAAGCAGCAATGAGCCTGACTTTGCTTTTAGGGAGCTACCTGGAGCCTCCCATCCAGGAATTGCAGGTTTCTCACCCACTGGATTAGCTACAAGAGGGAAGGCTTCCCAGAGCGGCAGAGACCACTCTTCTTGTGCATGTTCCCAAATATCTGCCTGGGCTGATAAAACAGTTTGCAAGGGACATAAGTGCAAGAATGACCTTGTTCCTGTAGCACTCTGAACACTGCATCTCTCGCTTGCCATATTTTTGTGCAGCTTCCCCAGTCATCCAGCTGGCTGTAACCCAGCTAGTACAGGTTACCCAGCACGTCTGGGTCTGACCTGCTGATGCACAGCACTGCTGCCAGCATTAGCAAAGAGGTTACTGGGACATGTACTGAGATTACAGAAAGATTTGTTTCTTTGCCAGCAGGCCTTCCCTTGCCTTTCAAAAAATGGAAAGAAAAAAAGATTATTTGCGCGGCTGTAGTGCAAGCAGGCATGTTAACGTTAGATGTCCTTAACCATTCATGAATAAATCTGCAAATACAGAGAAGGGCAGTAGACATAGGCTGTATGACAGGTAGGTCCATCTTGAAATAAACAGCATCTCAAGATGTATTCCTGAATGTTGCTGTAGTATTTAATTTTCCATTAGGTGAATGAAACAGTCTGACTCTGCCCAGACTGATGCAGAGTTTTCCTTTGTGGGTTTTCAGTGTGAGAGAATCTGCTTGCAAAACAAAAGAGAGGTGTGGTCCTCAGCAAACACAGCAGATTTAGCTCTGCTCTGCTGCAAGATGGATGTGGCCTTGTATGGTATGAGTGTTCCTGGAACAGGACACGCAGTCATTTCCAGCTTGCTGGTATGATCTGGTTTTGCATAGCAGCAACACTTTTTGTTGCCTTCCCAGTTATCTGAGACACTTCTTTTAGCCTAAGAAGCATGTCTGCATGGTAGGCGGATATGATTCAAGCATTGCCCAGATTAGGGAATTAAGCCAAGCTGAAAAACTTGCAGCCTGACTGTAGTCTACATCAGTCACAATGCCATAGCTCACGTAAGTATGATTCAACAAAAGGAACTATGATAGCTAGTGAAGCTTAGCCAGCCCAAGAGCAAATAGCATATGTATAAATCAGATCAAATATTATCCTGCAGAGTTGCAAGTTTGTTGGTGTTATTCTTCGTTCAGGAAATGAACAAAACAGTTCTTAGAAACATCTTAAGGAAGTGATGTCTTAATTTTTTTTTTTTTTTTAAGAAGCTTACATTTAGTCCAAGAATTGCAAAGATTTTCCAGCAGTCGGTTAATTTGTATTCATCACATAGAACATTAAAACTCATTAACTTATTTTTTTTCCAGCGTATTTAGACTTGTCCATCTCAATTGGCAACGTTTTGTGACCAATCATTAGGGATTGATGGTTTAACGTCTTTCTAAGTTTCTTCTCAGCCACACAAGTGCAGGTAACTTGCCCGCGTTTTTCCTTTTTGTAAAATCCTTACTGCAGTGGACCACCAAGGGCAGGATCTCCAAGCTAGTCTACTGACCAAAGGGATTAGTGCTCTGCCTGCCCCCAAAGCCCCTGCATCCTCTTTCCCTATAGCTCCTGGAGTAACACAGTTTTGCTACAGCACCAGTGAGCCACCAGTCTGGGAGTGTAAGGGAGGTGATGAGAAGGGGCATGTGGGGAGATGAGAAAATAAATGATCAAAGAAACAAGTAAATAAGTAAATAAAAATAATCAATGGACACTATTATAAGCACCATCTGGAATCATGGCATCCAGAAGACTTTGCAGAAATAATCTTTCACTCTTGTTTCCTCGCTGTAGCTGTTACCTTTGCCTGCCCTTCAGCTTCCTTGAGTATTTACTCAGTCACTGATTTTTCTCAAAGCACACGTTCAGCACAGCAAAAGAGCAGACAGGAACATGTTAAACAGTGCAATGTGACTGCAAAAATGGGTGAGGGATGACTGGGATTGTTGACATTATTTGTGCTTACTTGGGGAAGGGCTGTGTCTTGGCTTGGTGCCCCCATGGTAAGGCAAAAGGGCTGTGATAGCACAGCTTCAACGTGAGCTGGAGCTGCAGTTGCAGATGCACAGAGAAGGAATGTCTATGGGAAGTGACCTGAGGGATGTGTATGATGATAGCTATAGATAGTTTTTATGAAGGTCTCTTGCTTTGTATGTTTAAAAACTTACAGGAACTGAAACTGCAGCTGTACATAAAGGCCCAATTAGGAATGTTTTGGGGGAAAAAAACACCAAGCAGTTTATGTCCTCAGAGTAAGCTTCCCATTCATTAGCAAGATCACCAGTGTAAATATTTTGTGTGCATTGCTTTTAAGTTGCTCAGGTCCCATTTATATAATTTGTAAATCAAGTAGGCAGTTGTTTCCATACCTAAAACTCAAGCTCTTTCAGCTGCAAGAAAATCCACCACAGCAAGAGACATTGGCAAGACTCTAGAGTACACACGTTTTGTCTTTTGTGTTCAAATTACTCATCAGCTACAGAACCCTGGTCTGTACAGACTAGTTTCACTAAGGGGGATCACAGATAAGGCCCGATACAAGGTAAGAGTTCCTAGTATTCATTAAAGAGTTGAGATGAAACACAATGAACAATAAGATGACAGTTAAGTCAAACACAGATTCCTTTTCTCATGTATTTTCTAATAATCTAGGCTACCAGAGAGTTATGGTTGAAGTAACAGGTGAGAACAATCATGCAGACACCTCAGCTGGAGAGCTGGAGTTTTTGCTGGATAGTAAGGGTTTATTTTTCAGTGTCTCTATTTAGGAAGTCTGTTTAAGATTTCAGATTTCTTCATGGCAAGATGATAATGGTGCCTGTGTGCAAATGTTTGGTAACTTACTAGTGGCAAGTTAAGCACCATAATGAGAATAAACTATAAACAAGTTCCAGTGGCTGCTGCAGGGTTAGGAGAGGGATGAGGGAACTGGACTGCCCCAGCAGGCACACACTGGCAGTGCAGTGACACAGCTTGCAAAAGGGGATGCTGCAATGAGGATGGTGGCCCAACCTCAGAGCAAGTTTCCCAAGGGGATCATGGGATTTCTGTTCTGGGCAGAGTCCAAATGTAACGGGATGAAGACGGGCATAGGACAAACCTGTTCCTGTTGGCTGGAGCACAAGGAGACTTTCAGGGTTGCCTCACACATAAGTTACTTTATAACTTCATGAGAATGTTTCTGATTCCCAGGGAATTTTGGAGCTGGAATAAAAAATAGCTTCAAGCTAGCTTAAGTTTCTGGACTTCATGCAGTTGGGCTGAAAAAATTGAATAAGACCCCCCCTTTTACAGATACACACATGAAAAGCATTTGATCACACCTTTACTCCTGGCCAGAAGTTTAGGTATGTTTTGGTTTTCCCTATGAGTATTCTCTCCATGTTTTCAAAGGAAATGTGGCTGTGAGAGTAGTAAAAAGAATTTAAAAATTACTCTTTATAGAATAGTTAACAACCTGAGCTGTTGAAAATTGTCAAACCTCTCCTCTCAAAAGAAATAGGTTTTGCAAGTTGTCCTCATGACTACATAGCCTCAGTTGTTTTTAGTATTGTCTCCCGAAAGAACAATTTCCTCTCTAAGTTCAATCTCTCCCCAGCTTCAGTTTATCAGTCTTTCCCACACTCACCCATTAGTCAAAAGAGGCAAAAAGAAAAGCTGTATTTCAGAGATTCCTTTATTTTCTAGTCTTAAATTATTTTGTATTCATTGGTTTAAAAAGCTGTATTGAGGTGATGTGAACTCATTTTTGAGCACATTTCAGGCCACTGGGGTTGAACTGAGCCATAAGCATCCCTTAGCAACTTTGACATAGTCTGGCTAAAACAACAAGGTGGTCCTGAAGTGCTTGAAGGACTTTGCTACTGGTTGAGTGCCAGTTTTGATGTGTTTCAAAGTAGTCTTGCCTGTATGGATATGCTTATTTGCACAGTCATCCCAGGATAATTCTGCCCCAACTCGAAATACAACTCACACAACATTATAGTTTTCCTGAATAAAAATATTCTCACAAAGGAATTATACTAGAATAATTACAGTATATTCAACTGTGTTTCAATGATGTGAAAGATAAGAAAAGATAAGAAACATGAGTTAAAGGACTAAAGCTCTCATCTCTCTGCAGTAGTCGATTTGTGTAGCTGGCCTGGATATTCTATTATAACTAAAAGATTTTAGTTTCTTTGTTTTCTGACTACTTGAAAAGTATATAATGATTTTTGAAACCCCTCCTTTCAGCATGGTACTTCTCATCAAGGATATGCTAAGGTTTCATACTCTGTAAGCAATTCAGATATAGCAGTGCCCTAAATACTTTTGCTGTGCAGTCCTGTTCCCTTTCCCACTCCTGTTGTTGCCTAACAAATCTGGATTTCTCTTTTGGATCATAGCAGACAGGCAGAGAGTCTCTCAATTGTCAGTTTAAATGCTGGTGGGAGACAAACTTCCCAGGGTAAGGTGGGCATCAGCCCAAAGGTGCTAATACACAGAATAGGAGGAACCGGGGGTCACCTGTTCTCTCAAAATGGAAATTTCTCTCCAAATTAGCTCTCAACCTCTCCATGCCCCAACACTTCGGATGAGGCTTTCTACAGACAGATGGAAGTGGCCTCATGTTCACAAATCCTGCTCCTCATGGGGGACTTCAACCACTTCACCATCTGTTGGAGGCATAACATAGCAGGGCACAAACAATTCTTGAGGTTTCTGGAATGCCGTGATGATAACGTCCACCTCCCAGGGACAGAGAAGCCAAGGAGAAGAGCTGCTATGCTGGATCTTGTTCTCACCACCAAGGAAAGAGTGGTGAGGAATGCTAAGGTCAAGGACAGAATGGGCTGCAGTGGCCATAAAACGGTGGAGCCTACGTTTCTTGGGATAGCAAAGGGAGTTCATAGCAAGCTCATTCCCCTAGACTTAGGAGAGCAGACTTTGGCCTCTTCAGGGATCCGCTTAGCAAAATAAGATGGGATAGAGCTCTGGAGCAAAGAGGAGCCCAAGAAAGCCGGTTGATATACAAGAATCACATCTTCCAAACTCAGGAACAATGTATCCCAGCAAAGAGGAAGATAGGCAAAAATGCCAGGAGTCCTATGTGAATGAACAAGAAGCTTCTGGACCACCTCAAACACAAAAATAAAGCCAACAGATGGTGGCAGTAAGGACAAGTGTCCTGTGAGGAATACAAAGGGATTGTTCAAGTAGCCAGGGATAAGGTCAGAAGAGCTAAAGCCCTGATGGGATTAAATATGGCCAAGGACATGCAGGGCAAGAGAAAAGCTTCTACAGATATTTCAGCAATAAAAGGAAGACTAGGAAAAATGTGGGGCCTCTTCAGAAGGAAGTGGGAGAACTGGTCACCTGGGACATGGACAAGGTTGAGGTACTCAATGACTTTTTTGCATCGGCCTTCACTGGCAAGTGCTCCCAGCCTGAGATACAGAAGGCAAAGGCAGAGACTGGGAGGAGGAACCGCCCACTGTAGGAGAGCATCAGATTCAAGAGCATCTAAGGAACCTGAAGGTGCACAAGTCTATGGGACCTGATGAGCGAATGCAGAGGAGGGGACTAAGCCATTATCCACCTTATTTGAAAAGTTGTGGCAGACTGGAGAAGTTCACAGTGACTGGAAAAGTGGAACCATAACCTCCATTTTTAAAAAGGAGGAAAAAAGGGAATGGGCAATGACAAGCCAGTCAGTCTCACCTCTGTGAGATCATGGAGCAGGATCCTCCTGGAAACTATGCTAAGGCACATGAAAAACAAGGAGATGATTGGTGATAGTCAACATGGCTTCACCAAATCATGCCTGACAGATTTGGTGGCCTTCTATGACGGAGCCATAAAGCATTGATGGATAAGGGAAGTGCAACAGGTACCTTCCTGGACTTGTGCAAGGCAGTTAATACTTTCCCACATGATATCCTTATCTCTAAACTAGGTTTTGGGAAATATTGAACTGACCCTGTAGGGAATGGGGACTGTATGACCTCATCAAACATTTTTTTGTGTGCTTGATTGAGTTGCCATTTGGTTTAAAGATTAATTTACTTAAAGATCATAAAGGAATTCACTATACAGAAATAACAAGATTTTTTTGCAAAAGTTCTCTCTGTTTTTCCACAATTTTGTATATATATAGAGATAGATATATCTATTTATATTTTCTGGCAGCAATTATTATAAGAATAGAATAAATTGAAGACAGCAATGTAACTGTGGAACTATAAAATTAAAATTTATTTATAGATGAGATAGTTTCAGCTAAAACCATACCCTAACAAAATCTCCTAACATTAAAAGGCTTTCCTTTCCTTCAGAATAGAGATGTAATTATGTCAGAGACTGTGTTCATGAACTACAGTCTTAAGGAAGCAAATGGTAACAGAAATAGGTCCCTAATATTTATACCACTCCAGAACTAAAATAACCATGGAAAATGGATTTATTGTAATAGTTAAAGTAACAGCAGTGAAGTGTTTTTTCATTCAATTAGGAGGTTTAGTGCTGTTTATTTTATTACCGTTGGCCACCAAACAGAGCTACAGTAAACAATTACAGAAATTCTGTTCAACTAACTACATAGGCAGCCAGATCTTGGAAGAAATAGTTCTACCCTGGAGTTCATTTGAAATAGTAAACATCTCTGTTAAAATAGACCTGCTCAACTGCTGCCTAGATGAACAAGTTCTTAAAAGAAATTGTTGCTCGTAGGTTATACCTACCAAAACAAATTTTTATTTTTTCTCAGGAACCAAATACTTTTGATGGATGCTACAGACAGTGTGTTTGATGTGAATTTTGACCACTTCTCTGATTGTAAACTACAGAAGCCGGTAATAGGTTCGATTCCCATGGACATGGCAAGCCCCATTTGTAGGTATATAGCCAAGAAACTGTTGAGGTATGAAGTTTAAACTCTATCTTGTAAAAAATAAAATCAACTTCGTGTTATATGAAAGAAGAAGCATTATTTTGATATTGGGGACTCAAGTAGGTGGGAGGTTAGGAGGACTGTGGTAAATTGCCTCTTATTACAGCAAACAAACAAGTTCAGTCTCAAAAAATGGGGCTTCAAAGCATCTTTATACCTTTCCCAACACAAAGGACCTTTCCAATGAAGCATCTGATAGTAATATAGACAAACACTCCTCCTGCCTTTGAGAGCCCCAGTGGTCCAGAGGTGCTACATGGACACTCCATGACCACCAATTTCCCTACTTTGCAGTGGTTCACAGAGGAGTAAATATGGCTTTCTCTGTCAGCAACAAGGGAATTCAGGTTTTAGGGCCTATACTGCTCTAGATTCTGTCCTACTCCAGATTTTAATGCTTGGAGGGTTTCACTTGATTAATGCTGAATCTCACACAGACAATTAATACCTGAGCCACATTTTTGTTCTATGTCCTCAGCAAAAAAGCCACTGGCCTCATTCTCAGGAGCCTTTGCAATATGTGTTGCCAAAGTCTTGTTCACATCCAGTGCTGACTTTTACCAGGGCTAGTGTTTGCTGGGCAGCTCTGCCTAAAACAATGGGCAGCAGCTGCTGCTGCTGCCTTATATTCAGCCAGATATGTAGCAAGGGAAAAATCAACGAACTGGTAGTAGAGTTATGTTATTTTGGGGTCTAATTTGCACCAGCAACTTGAAAACTGTAGGTAATCCAGCATAAAAATTTGCAATAAGCTATTTCCATTAAATATTTTTCCTGTATAAATAAAATTTTCTGAAATTAACAGAAATCCTGTAGCTTCCAGAAACTTTATGAGGTAATTAATCATGCTGTTTTACACAGTGTTATTTTAGAAAAAAAATTACTGACACTTCAGAAAAATGAAGCAAATCCATTGACTACTTGCTTGAATGTCTTTGGGTGCATTCCAGCTGTTATGCTTCTGGGATCAGCTCAGATACTGCAGACACAGGATTAACCCAGATTTTATTTTCAAAGGTTTTTTCACAGCAGATTTTAATGCACACTGGTATGAAATCCTTACACTCTACACGGACATCAACAGCCTCACAGCATTTTGAGTAAATACAGAGGCTTCCTAGGAAAACCTGGTAATTTTGACCTGGATTTATGACTTGTACAGAATTAGATGAAATCCACATAATTCAGGAAATTATTCATGTTCTAACTAACACTCCGAAGGAAAACAGATGCACTTATTTTGGTCTGTGTGTGTTAGATTGGGGAGCCATGTCAGACTAAGGGATTATATTCATGTCAGATTTGGAGCCCCTGACTTGGAGAGGCTCAGAACAAGTAGGGTGAGGAAAGGGAGAGCCTTGGGGAGGTGGGAGAAGGATATATGTTTGTGCAAACAGACCAAGCTGGCAGTCCAAATACTATTTTGGTCAGCACCCCACTAAGCTACAAGAACACTGAATGATGCATGAAAAGAAAATGCCGTTTGCTTAGTCTGTCTCCACAAAGCAACAGAAACACTACCAGCCAGTGCCTCTATGTTCCTTCCCCCCCCCATCCCCCAAGAAGGTCCCAGCACCAATGAGGATGAACTCTGCAATCCCAGCTAGATCTCTGCTATCCCCTCTTTCAGATCTTCCAACAGACAGATGTTTGCTGCTGCAGGCAGCTCCTAGAGCAGCAGTCATAGTGACCACTCCTGTAACAGGAGCACAGTTGTTCTTTGGTAACAAGTGATGCCACTGAATGGACAGGTAGGGAAGATTGTATCACATCTTGCTGCTCATCCTTATACTCAGCATTATCGACCTTAAGTCTGACTATGCCTTAAGCTGAAAAAGCTGCCATCTTAAATGTTGGAGCCCTTAAATTTCTGTGCCCTGATCTCCCCTTAGCTTTCTGTATGATTAGTGCTCTGGCTCCAGCCTGTGTCCTAAAAAACAAAGAGAAACAGCTATTTTTCATGTCTGTCACTAAAAAAGATCCATGCAGCAAAAATGAACCTCCACTAGTGGCAATCAACACAGCAGGGCTGAAGTCAGTGCCAGTCTACATCAGCTGAGGGGCTGATCCCACTGCACCCCTTTTTACTTCTACCTACAGATGATGATAAAATTCATTTTAGCAATACCTGTTTCAAAACAAATCAAATGAAACAGAGCATTGACAGAACTGGCTTTTCAAGGGGTTCTTCTTAAAGAATTTCACGAAGAATCATAATTCAGTCAGCTTGGAAACAGTTAACTTGATAAAGGAAGTCATCAGCTTGGTAGCAAAAAGAAAAAAAGCAAGCATCATCAAGGTACTGGAACAACATCTTACTACCCTGCTGCATCACCCTACAGTCACCAGAATAAATTCTCCCTTGCCTGTTGTCAGTGCTGTCTGAACAAAATGGCAACTCCTGTTGCCCCACAGAAATGTAATCACATCTTTGATTGGAAACACCAAAGACAATGTGTGACATCCACAGACTGATGGTAAAACTAATGGGGCATTTGTGTAGGCTGATATCATTTACTTGGGTTTAAGTGCATCATGTTTACCAGAAAAAGAGGAATAGTTTGCAGAACGTGGCAGCAGGGTCTTGGAGAGGCAGGAGAAAGATCCTCCCTGTAGCATAACCTGAAGCCTGGTTTTCAAGTGCATGTGTGGGCACAGATATTGTGTGCATCATCTCCCCATGCAGATGCACTGTTCACATACACACACACACACACACACATACACACACAATTGCACAAGCAACTGAAATAGCTTAATTTAAAAAATACAGATCAGTTTGTTTGCTGCAAGGATAAACTGTCCTGATCATCTTTCTCAGATATTTTAATCACTGAAATTTCTCAGGCTCCCCTACTGAACTAATCTAAAAACATATGACCCACAAATGCTTGCTAGTTACAAAAAGATCATATGTATATTTTTTTTCTTATCTTTGCTATGCACAAATATGCTAGTGATGGGAGGGATAAATGATAGAAATAGCAAGGATGGCTTTGAAACGACGCTATCTGCAGCTGTCATGGAGACCAACAGGGACTGGGGTTGCTCGGCACCCTGTTAAATATCAAGGCGCCTCTCCATGCAGACACACACATATGCATTAATACCTTCTCTGCATGTACATACATGTCCATTTTATTATGCCATGTATGCCTAATAACTTCATTCTACAATTAAATCTTTACACATATACAGAGATGCTTGCTAACACTCCTCCTGCAACATACACATACACACACACACACACACACACACATTCACACAGAATCTAATGACAGGCACCAGAGAAATCCAACGCAGCTCTGCAGGCAGAAAGTGCTTGCTGAAGCCATGCAGTACACACCCAATTCACAGTGATTGGTATCTTATCATTATGTATAATAAATAACAATGTTTAATAATAACAGGACTGCCGTGCTGCCTGCACTCACACCCTCCCGACTCCATGCTCCTAAATCTTTTAAACAACATGGTCCTGTGCATGAAACATAGAATAAAAAGCCTGCAGGACATGATCACTGCAAGAGATAGGCTCCGGCAGTGAAAGCTGCTTCATGTCAGAGTGAGCTTTTCCCAGCTTTCAGATGTGTGATCTGCATGTCTAATAATGAACAGATTAGTCAATCCATCATTTCTGGCATTGGTCCCTTACCTTGAAATGCTGCAGCTGAAGTATCTGTTCCTCAAGCTGTTGTCTCTTGCCTTCTATTTCTGTCTGCCTTTTCCTTTTCTCCTTGGAAAAATAATTTGAAAGAGAAAGAGAGAGAGAGAGAGAGAGAATGATATTTCGTCAGAGAAACAGAGGCTTTAAGGGTAGCAGATTCGTAACTGCATTCAGGCAGTCAAACACATCTGTACAGATGTCACCAGTCCCATTTCACCTGCTCCTCTGCCTGCTGGTATGCAAACAGGAGTGTCCTGGGAAGATGCCAGCCTCAGACTAGCCGGTTGCTTGCCAGCAGGAGAAATTCTCCTCGCTTGCTCCCAGCAGCCAGAGCAGCAACGGAGTGCACAGTCCCAGAGGAGGGGAGAAAACAGGCATAACAGCTGAGAGAGAAGTTAAAGCGACAAAGATGTGATTTTGCATTTGAGATGCTGGGCCAAAAACACACATAGCATGGTGCAACTGTGCGACAGTAAAGTGTCACAAAAGCAGTGGGTGGCATCACGGAGGAAGGGAGGCATTCGCAACCTCATTTTTTCCAAGTGAGGTTGGTGGTAAGGCTTTCCCTGAGATCAATAGGAAGAAGACATTTAAGGTAGATTGCACAGGATTACCTGCAAAGTAAATGGGATTGGTAGCTGGCTGTGTTTAAAATTCAAGCCACCAGCATACACTATCAGCTGGCCCTTACCGGGTCCCACGATCTGGACTGACTGAGTGGTGCCAAGGACAACACGTAATTTCCACAGCTGAAGGTTTTCACAGTTCTGTTCATGAACACGTCACTCATCTGTGCCTAGGCTGCTCCTTTCAGTAGGCAGCAGACTCTTTCAGGTGTTTCAGAGGAGAATGACTTACTTCCACCCCTGCAACAATTTCCTCTTAAGGATCAACTATTTGCCTTTGTCAGTCTTCTGCACCATGCGGGGAGCATTTCTCTTCACTCATTCATCCCCATCCTGGATCAAATTCCCCTCCTGAAGGTCTTTCTCATTTTGGATTTCGTAGCCAAGACAGAGTAACAAATGAAGGCAGTCAATAAGCATACCAGTCTCTGTTTTTATTGGAACAATGGTTTTTATTCCCTACCTGCAAAAGCAGTTTGTTAGTTTGTTGTCTTTTTTTTTTTTTTCTTTTTTTAAAAATTTAAATATTTCAGTAGCTGTAAGGTTGAGTTTGAAGACATTTGGAGATTCCTTAAATCCTCAAAGGAATGTTTCTTTCTCAGTTCTGGGGGCCCTACTAAATGCTCTGAGAATTCTCTGCTTTCCAGGGATTTCAAACTTTCCTGCCTCCTCCTCAAGGACTATATGGTAAGATGCTGCCTATGCAGTAATTAATTGTCCTTATATTGGACATCAAACCAGGGTATTTTGAGCAAAAACATTACATTTACAAGAAAGATCTGGATTTTTTAAAAAATTATTATTTCATGTCAAGCTTACTCGAAACAAATTAAAACATGCAGGTAGGTGACTGCCTGCACCACTTCTGCCAAAGAGTTAGACATTGGAATGGTGATGGGAAGGCTGGAGTAATGTACCCACAAGAGGTGAAGCACTCAAATAATACATATGTCAAGCAGTTCTTCAATAGACACACACACACACAAACAAACACACACACACACAAACACACACACACTCCCCATTGAAGTATGCAAGAATATTACTGCTGAACAAAAACATTATCACAGAATGGAATTACAGAATGAGCTGGGTTGGAAGGGACCTTAAAGATCATCTACTTCCACCACCCTGCCATGGGCAGGGACATCTTTCACTAGACCAAGTTGTTCAGAGCCTCATCCAACCTGGTCTTGAACACTTCCAGGGATGGGGCATCCACAATTCCTCTGGGTCACCCATGACAGTGCTTCACCACCCTCACAGTAAAGAATTTGTTTCAAATACCTAATCTAAACCTACTCTCATTCAGTTTGAATCCATTCCCCCTTGTTCTGTCTCTTTTTTACATGCCCTTGTAAAAAGTCCTTCTCCGTGTTTGTTGTAGGCTCCCTTCAGGTACTGGAAGGCTGCAATGAGGTCACCTGGAAACCTTCTCTCCTCCAGGATGAACAAATCCAACTCTCTCAGTCTTTTCTTACAGGAGAATTGCTTCATCTAATCACTTGGTCTCCCTCCTCTTGCACCAACAGGTCTGCTGAAGTTGTTTCTGAACAGGAAAATTAGCTTTTTGGACACCTAAAATGTCACAAGCTGTGCCCCTCTTGACATCTCACTGCTCTGCACACACAGAAGATAGCCTGCGTTTATGCACATACAAGCATGCAGAATTTATGCATGCACCTTTAAAAATCCTTCCTTACATAAAACTGATAGTCTCTGGATATCCCTCTTACCACTCCTCCAAGCCACATTATCTCTTTGCATTTTTTAATGGAATAGGATATTGGATGGTTCAGAGGTTAAAAACTCAATATTATTCAGAGACAACTCTTGCCATTTTCTTAATTCTGTGATACTAACAGCGTACTTTGGAATCTGAAAACCAGAACTTGTTCTTTGCTATTTCCTCTAATAGCTGGTCATCCATGGACCAGAATAAAGTAGTTCTAAAAGCTGTTCCAGGTAATGGCCTAATATTCTCAGAATAAGGATAAATTTTCCCTTTTGTGCCAAGCTGGCCAGATGACAAAATATTGGATTTCACAAGTGTAGGCATTAACACCCTACATTTGACACTGCACAGGCCAGCACAAGGCTTGTACATCTTCACAGTTAACTGATTTACATTTGTAAGTGTGTATATATATATACACACGTTTATATTTATATGTATGTATGCATGTATGTATGTGTGTATTCTACCTTTCTACCTTTCACAGAAACCTCTTCACTAAAACATACGATGGAAACCACCACAATACCTCCTCTGGGTGGTTGTGTCATGCTGTATAATGGATGTGACAAGACAGCCTTATAAAAGATAGATGGAATTTTTTTTTTTTTTTTTTTGAGAAAGGGAAAGCACTTAAGAGTATTTTCCCTGTAGGCAGCAACACAGCAGCCACTAAAATACTTGAACTACTTACTAACTAGTGGGTTTCTGTGAAGTTAAATTGGAATATTGCTCATGTTTCCATTTCACTGGCATTCAATCAGCCTGAGTGCATATCTCTATCCTCTGATTTTGTACCACAATTATGGCTAAAGTATATGATAAAAAAAGTACCTTTATTTTCCCCTCTCCTAAAGGCTATGTGAATCAACTACCAGGAGATTTCGCCTTCAGGTCACTATATTACATTTAACTTAGGTTTCTCCCACTCACTGAAGTTTGGGACTATATGTGTACCTGGTTTATACGGGCAGGTTCTAGAAAAGTGTGGCTGAAGACTGGACTGGATCACAAAAATCCCACCAAAACCAGCATGCCAACTATTTTAAACATTCAGAAAATGACACCAGTCACCACTTAAGCAGGGTTTTACTGAAAACACTGGGATGTAAAGTACAAGCTTACACTTGAGCATTTGTTAAGGCAGAGTAAGTCAGTAAATGCTCCTCATTACTCCATTCATTTACTTATAAATTTTTCCAAGTATGTCCTGGCACCAAGAAAATAAACTGCTTGGTATAAACAAAAAGGTTTGCTTGAGGATTATAGAAACTAGGTTGAAGAGAGGTGGAAAAGACTGAAGCTAGTTTTACTCTGATTGTGGCATGTTTAAAGGAAAAGATTTTTATCTATCTGAGGTATGCTGCTTTTCTAGAATACATACAGTCATCTGACTGATGGTTACCTTTCCAAAATGGTACAGGAGTACCATTTGGGAGATATTTTTAGTGTGCCTTGAATATTTGAGATATTCATGAGTAAAATAAGATTTAAACTTTGCATTTCTGCCTTCACCAGAGGAATTACAAGGAAAATGGGAAAGTGAAAATACCGTTTTTTTAAAAAAGATGTACGTGATGGGAAAAGAACATAGATCAAGCAGCAAGGTGACTCGTGTCTTGGAAAAATGAGATTTGTATTCAAGCATTCACACAAGGATGTGCAACATGGAAACCATAGACTTATTACCTTTTCCAGTAAGCTTGATTTTGGAAAGGATGAAATTCGTAGCACTGAAGTTGGCCAGTGCCACTTTCCTTTTGCTAAAAGCCATATATATAAGATACTCAGACACTCGGAAACATAAGACACCATGACTTGGAAGAAAAAGAAGTATTGGGAAAACCAAATAGAGATCTGTAAAATCATGGAGATAGCCAGTAGACATTTACCATTCCCTTTGTCTACCCCTGTAAAGAGAAAACAGGCATCAAGTGAAACTGGATGGGGCAAGGCAATGGTCTGATCTGGAAATCCATGTCTCAGGATGCTGTGGGTTCTAGAAGGTGATGGATTGTCTCCAGGGGAGCCTGGAGACAAGGCTCAGGGAGAAGAAAGAAGAAATACTGTGAGGATTACTACAGAAACTGAAATTACATCTAGTTCAAGAAGCTCCTGAACCACAAATGATTTTAAGCACGTTTGCTAAGTTTTTGTATGTTTGTCCTTCTTTCATGTTGATCCTAACAACCACTGACTTTTTTGTCTGAATAGTGTGTTTCATTGATCAAAATAACCTGCAGTTTAGTATCACACTTGTCAAACTGCTCCAGTAAACAAAAAAACAAACAAACACAAACCACCACCACCAGTAACCACAAAAAAATCAAACCCTAAACAAGCACAGGATTTTGAAAAAAACGAGTTATACCAAAATGCTTCTCTGCTGTCAGAATACTTCAGTTTTACAATACAAAATACATTTTGTCCTTGTTAGGAATCTGCCTGTGGAGTGTGGGAAGTGATATAGAGATTACTCAGCTCACCAAGGAAGAACTGCCTGTGGAGAAACATGCACCTCTACCAATCCTTGGGGCACTAAAGACTTGGTAGAGTCCTTTGCTTACCTTGCAGTGGGAGAAGCATCTGATTTCTTTGGTTTAAAGCCAGCTCAGTCCTGTGCAGCAAGCATACCATGGAGTAGCACAGAACCTAAACCCTATTTGATTGATCTCACTGTGAAAATGCATGCTTAAACCTGGTGGCAGGCTAAGGGTTGTGGTACAAGTGTCCAAAATAACACCACGGAGTAAAAGAAAACTTTCTCAATTTAACAAAAAAACACAACAGGTATCATATGAACCTTGAGGAGAAGGGTGGTACAACACTGGAGGAGCTATCATCTATAGTTTCAGTGAAAAGTTTCCCATTGGTTTCATCCTGCATGCCAAACAAGTGTTCAGCCTGCCATGGAGGAATGCATATGGAAGGGTGAGCTCCTGCTTGTTGTGACAATGTGAAATAAATGCAACCAAAAGTGGCACAAGGGAAGGACAAAATATAGTCTGCTTCAAAGCAAGGAAAACAGTTAAAAAGAATTTTCTTCAAAGAATCACATTAATTTATTTGGCAAGGAATTATTTTCTTCAGTCTGCACAGTCGGCAGAAACTACTCCCCCTCTATTTAAAACTCATATATTTTTTAGGGCAGGAAGTCAGGAAAAAAACAAGCAAAAGAGATGGTAACCCCTCATTTTTCTGTTTCTAGTTCAGAAACACACAGAACTCTGGGAGAAAAGAAAGTATCTAGGTTCGGCAAACAGTTTCAACCTGCAGTTCATATAATTCCAAGAAACCACTGTCAGGAAAACCGAAACTCACCAGGGTGGTTGTTTAAATGGCCATTTTCTCTGTGGTGTCTACACATATCTCATAAGTGAATTCAAATCTGTATATTTGTTTCCTCTTTAGCTGCACAGCAGCAATGGTTCACAGGAATGAAAATATTAAGTAAAACAGGAGGTTACTTTTCCCCTTCCCTCCCCCCCTCCCCCCCCCTTTTCTGTCTCTTGCCTCTCCTTCCCCCGCCCTTCCCTCC
>JAWWEE010000085.1:21825700-21837185 GCA_035221455.1 Xenops minutus | reverse complement strand
ACTGTGCAAGCGTCTGCTAGTATCGAATTCCAGCTATCCACTGTTTCCTCCCAGTGTTGGTTCTCCAAATGTTCCTGCTAGGTTTTCCAAGTGTGGGGGAGGAGAACCACAGGGAAGGGTGGCCATCTGGTCTCTGTCCTTTGGCCATGTGTGCTTTTTCCGGATGGGGGAGACTGTCTGCTGTCTCACTTTGGTCCAGTGGGCAGGACTTGGGAAGTCTCTCCTCATCGGTTGGTTTAACCCAGTTTTATCAGTATTGTTATTAGGATTTCCTCTTTTCAAAGATTTACTTTTTCCACTACATCTGAGTGTATTTGGCCTTTCTGTCCTGGAGAAACCAGGATCATTGAGTCCAAGGGAGAATACTCCTGTCAGAGGTCTCCACACTTCCAAATTTTCTCAAACTGAGACAATACCATAAAATGGCAAGTTTGTTATTTTTGATGAATACTGCAGATTTAAAACAATTGAGTTTTCCTCTATTGCCATTCAGGTCTGATCTTATTAAAAATTAAGCAAATTTTCTCTTCATTATAGTCTGGGATTCATAATTTTGTCTTCCCTATGGTCTGGGACGCATAAAAGTCTGGATTATCTAGCCTGCCTGACATGCTTTCTTAAAAACTGCCAGTTTCTGTCTAACAGGAAAGCAAAACTGCATTAGAAAGGGACAGTTTCTGACCTACAATGTCACTGGCATATGAAACATAGTACATTGTGGCATTTCCATGACATACTGAAACATCATTGCTTGTGGCTTGGCCAGAGTGATGATGAATGACACCTTCACCACACCTGATGGATCTCATTGAGCTGTGAGATAATTCTATGTAGCTACATCCTACTTTTAAGGTTTCTTTTAGAGACTATGTCCCCCATTAGGGAACACCTGCTACAGCAGACTTGCACAACAAACTGGCCTATGAGTGACACACAGCCCACAAACCCAGTTCTCCATTTCATCATACGATACTTGCATGGTAGGAAAATTAGCTACGTGTCCACTTTATAACATGGGCTGACAATGAAGAGTTATCAATGAACACACAGTATACCTCAAGTGGAGGCAGTGTAAAAATTAAAAATTAACATTTTTACTTTTGAGCTATTCCACAAGCCATGTTTGTATTTCATATTGTCACACTATCTAATAAAATATTAATCAGAAAGAAATAAATTATTTTTAGTAGTAAAATATTTCATCTGATTAACAAGAAAGATGAACTTTTACTTTTTGGATAAAGTGGGATTTTTTTTACATTTTTGAATGGACACATCAGAATCTTTGAAAACCTACAGAGTGAGAGGAATTCTTGTCCTCTTACTATGTCTAGTCACCAGACCACAGAGTTTAGTTCAAGGACACATATAAATTACATAGCTCTTTCCCGCAGCTGCACAGAATAATAAAAGGAGCTGCAAAGAATAATTTATTCAGTTTTCCACAGATTCTTAGAAAGGACAAATAGCACTGATTTCCTCCCCACCCAATTAGAAAAATCTCTTCTTCTATACACTCTTTAGAGAAAAATCTCCTTTCTCTGTTTTCTGGCAGATCACTTGGCTGTTTGTGCATTGCTAATATTTTCTTGTGGTGGCTTCTAAAACCCAGACAGCCAGCTGTGAATGACAGTGACTTAACTGGTTCATCACAAGAAGAAACAGCCCCAAACAGTCAAATTTGCTGAAGTCTGTGTTGCATATTGCATCCTTTTGTGCCATTACTGCCTGGCCTTGTGATGGTTCCTTTGCAACACCTCTGTGTCTGGCACTGATAACTTGGCAAAAATCTTTGGTACTTGCAGAATTGCTATGATGGGGATGACAAAAACCCCTAATTTTTCCTAATGAGTGGCTAGAAAATGTTGCTGATGGCATGAGTCCTCAGCCAAGAATCATTTTGCAGTGGTTAATTTCTTGCACTGGGCACAACAAGGTTTTTTTACTGAGGGAGCAGCCCACCCTGGTTCTGCACTGGTAGCCAGTCAGAAGAACTTGATGCTAGTAGTCTTTTTAGGTTGTCCTTTTGGTGTTCCAGGGTAGGTGAGCAGGCAATCACTTCTATTCTGTGTGACAAATAATTCATAAGAACTGTCTAGCAACAAGACTTTACCTTGCACATAGAAGCTTAAGTGCTGGTAGCAACAGAGAGCCAACAGAGCCCTGTGGGTTTAAATATTAATACATACACAAGAGAATGGGTTTGTCCTATTGCTCAGTGGTCCCCAAATGCTGTGAAGCTCACCTTGCAACACAATGCACCTTCCCTCTTGACATCACAGAACTAGTGGTGCTTGGTAGGGAGGGGAACACTGCCAACAGCCACATTAACTTGATGTGTTAGATAATAACTCCCTAACACTGCCCTCTTTGACTTTAGCAACATTGTCAAACAAAGGAGCCTTAGTCTCTTTGATCATTGAATTTTCAGGTAAAATTCAGATCTGAGTACTTCTGCTATACTATCTCTCTCCTATTTATCATGGATAAATAAAAATACCACAATTTCTCTCCTATTTATAATGGATAAATAAAAATACCACAATTTCTGCCTGTCTCTCTGACCTGCCACTGCTGTGTCTGTCAAATCCTGCAGATGCTGGATGGCATCATACTCTACCGGACTTCTTTGAACACTGCATGCCTGAAAGTTGTCTCAGTCTTTCCATCACAGCGTCACAGCAATGTCCAGAGGACCCTCAAAACCAGAAAAGAGTTCTCCCCAGTTACCATAAATTTCTTGTAGACAGCATGTTGTGCTTTCATACAGCCCCCTTAAATGCAATGGAACAAACCTTGCAAAGACCAAAAAAAATTTAGACCAAAATTTGTTCAGTTTTTAGGAAGTGTCTTAGTTACAGCAGTGTGGACCAGTTTATCACTATGTGGGTATAACCTAAACTATGTATTCTACACCCTCTATGTCATTTCTGATGAACTGTTAATAATGGATCGTTTGCAGCAGCTGCCCAGGGCACACCTGACACTTCAGGCTACAAGCTGGGTGATAAAGAACCCTGTGAGTCATGGGAATGTATCTGTCTTCACACCAATGACTCAGCTGAGATGACTTCCCTCTGGGGAAGCATCTGCACCTTCATACCCAGCCTGAGGGGTCATGTCTGCCAAAGGGCTATTAGACACTGGCACAATAGGCAGCTGCAAGGACCTAGACCATCAAAGATTCCAAAAATATCCTATGACTCAGAGAGTTAAGTCACCCATTTTGAAACTCCCCACCCTGGTGGAGATACTAGGCATTCCCACCAGAACCTGAGCGTAGATAATCTTAGGATTTTGGGACTTCTGGTACCACTTGTTGGATCCAGAGGAGGACCAGAACCTCAACAGGACTGTGACTGTTGCTCTCAACAAGACTATGACCATCATCCTCAACAACAGTTTTTCCTTTCCTTTTACGTTGTAGTCAGAGGTATCACGTGGTGCTCAGCACAGGGGCTAAGGGTGCTGAGTTATACATCTGGGTTTTGTGGGTTAAAACTAATTTTTCTCTGTATCATTGTATTTATTGTAATCTTTTAAGGTAAACTGTAACTCGGACTTGTAATCTCTCGAGTCAGCTTCTTTTCTCCCGCCAGTTTATCTTTAAACCAGCACAGAAAGGTAAGGTGTCTTTTCTGTACGATATTATTACCGCCTTCATCTGCCTTCCTGAATGAGCAGGAAACTTGGAAAACCTGTGCTAGTTATCTCAACATTCAAACCACAGTTTGATGCCAGAGGAGCTGAGGTGGCATCTCATGGGGAAGAATTACCTGTGTTAAACTAGGAAAGAGTGAATTGTCCCTGTACCACATGTGAAAAGTACTTACAAATCTAGGTTAGCTCTGTGGACACACAAAGCTATCTGATTTGTTGTATGAAACCATTATTCCTCCAGTAATTCTATACTGTTGGTACATCCCCTCAGAGCCCCATAAAGAGGGTCATATGCAATGTGGTATCACAGGTATTTTCCAACTCATAGTGTAAACAAGGTCATACTTTGTTATGCTAAATAAGTACTTTGAGAGAGAAGAGTGCATTCAACCTCCTATGAGTTGATAACTTGGAGCAGAAAGCAAAGTGCAGATACATTAGCTTAACAGTACATTTCTAATTTTTAAAATCAGACTTTGTCATCATGTGCAAGAAAACAAATTTTGTAAGAAAATTTTGAATTACTCTGAGACAACAATGAAGCTTAGACACTACCATGTACACTACAAAGAAGCCTCAGATGAGCAGACAAAACCTAAGATTAATTTATACCATCTATCAGTTTTCCACGTGGAAACAGACAGGAATATTTACTCACATTTAACTTCCATCATTGCTGAAATTCACCTTTAGTTAATCCTGCAAAAGTTATTTTTCAAGATGTGGTCACTATCAAAGGAGTCTTACATCAATTGTAGCTGCATATTTGGCATCTTAACCGACAGCTTGCAGTTCAGGTCTGAAAGTGCAAGTTTCTGATACTTAACTAAACCTCTCCTTGCCAAAAGCTGATCATATTCTCTGCAGATCTGCTAGTAAAACTTTTGAATGTCACTGTGAACTATGCATAGGAGGAATATCAAATAATATGTCCAGATCTGTTTTGTGAGCGCTTGTGATTTTACAGCAAGTTTCACCATATCTCTTGTTTTTCTTAAAACCTTAGCTGTAGAGTTATATGACTACATGGGAGTCTCAGCTTTTATATTAAAGAGGGTAGTTAGGAGTCCTTATGAATGCAGGGAAGAGGTGGAAGTACAATCCAACTGTGAAGAATAATTTTAAAAGTGTATAAAATATTGCAGTGGGGGTTTTTTATTATCTGTATTTTACAAGCTAAATCTCCACTTCATTATGGAACCCACATATAATTAAAATCTTCCATGGAAACTGATAAAGATGAACACACCTCTTTTACCACACTGCAGTATCCATTGTGTTCCCCCAGGTAGTGCTAAAGTTATGGCTCCACAGCTCCAGCTGAGCACTTCGGTGCGCATCACACTGTCAAAGGCAGATAAACTCCACCAGATAACAGTTTATTTTCTAAATCGATAATATCTTTGCCATCAGCTTAAGCTGATGTCAGTAACACATTGTCATCAGCAAACAAGGATGATAAGTTTAAAGCAATAGAGTTGCCAAGGAAGTGACTGAATGCAAATTAAATCTTAACTCTTGCTCAGATGTACAAGCTTTTGTTTTTGGAATGGCCATAGCACTTTTACAAGTCCTTTGCATAAGTTTACATTCTAAAGGTGGAGAAGACAGCAGCCTTTGTAAAGCTTTCCCTCCCCTCTCATTATCCTTTAACCATTAATCACTTTAAGCAGTATTTATAATTGTGAGCTTGCCAAGAATTTTCCTCTGAAATAATTTCCTCTAAAGTGTGATATGAGAAAGATTTATTTGGTATATGCTGTGGATGGTTCTTGTATCTTGTAATTGATTCTTCAGAAACAGGGTGACCTGAACAGTTTGGATTACAGGATGAAAAAGTTTATTGGCAAGTAAGTACAAAAAGAATATATTTTATTTACACTCTTACAAAGGAAAACTGAGAGACAGAATTTCAAATGCTGGTAAGAGATACACAAAGTAAAAGAAAAAGTGAAAGAAAAATTTGGGAAAAGAGCTGAATTTCAGTCTTGGCATTTGCATAGACAGACATCAAACAAGACGATAAAGTGAGAAGCCAGGAAAGGGTGTAAGGATGGGGACATTTATAGCTTTCTTTTCCTTTAGGTTTCTAAAATGTTTTCTTATAGTGTGGCAAACAGATGGGATCCACCCACCAGGAGTTTATGTAGACATGTTAGCTACATTTAGAGGTATATTATGAAAATATAACCCATCCCATATCGAAGTGGCAAGGCAGAAGGGGCACTACAGAGTCTATATTTTCAAGGGCACATCTTTCATTGAAACCCTTTCCTCTTCTACACTGCACGCTGAATTCTGCAAATCTGGTCAAGAGTTTGCATTCTACAGAAAAACTTCAATCCAGGTTGATCATGGGGGAATAAAAGAAACATGAAAACCAGGAATGATTGATATAAAAAAATATGCAAGTACAGACATGCAAAGGATGAAACAGCAGCTATACAAGCACTTCAGTTTTCTTACCAAGGGGAAGAAGAAAATCCTTAACGACAACATGGTGATTAACAATGATTTTTTCACAGCAAAATATCTTTTGGCCACTGTATATTGCTACTTGGCATTTTCTATGCTGCATCAAGCTGGGGCCTGACTGCAATCCAACCTTTGATAGGCTTGAATCATCAGGCAATACTTGTAAGAGATGACTTTACTTGTCTCCACTATGGCCAGTTGCCATGCTAGAACATGCGTGGGTTTGCTACAGTGCTTAGTTCAAAGGCACACCAATGTCAAAAGCAAAGAAGAAAGGCAGAAAAAATATGATCAAGTCAGTTTGATCATGAAGCAAACATAAGTTCAGTCACATTCACAAAGAGTTAAGTGCTTGATAATGATGTATGAAATAGAGGCCAAAGACTAAATTTGCATGGATTCATTGAAAAGGAAGGTGAGTTAGAAATACTTTTCTAAACAAACTGTTAACAGTATTTTTTGACCCACATGGAGCATTCAGGGGGAACAGCAGTAATACTTCTCTCTCCCATTTATAAGAAATTCTCTGTAACAGAAAAGGATAGAGAGAAAATAGTCTTCTTTTCTGACGTAACTTTTGCCAAGTTAAAATCTGCTATAATGATCTTTCCTGCAGTCCTGTGACGAACACTTGGCATTCAGAGAAGATATATGTACTAATATAGTATGACTCTTATACCACAGCTTGTTGCAAAAATGCATCTTTGTTGAGCAGCTATCTGGGCTGACAGTCCTGATAACTGCTGGTGCTGGAAAATGCTCTCTTTCTTCCAAGAGGATTGTTAGGAAACTGGCACGAACACTTTCACCTTTTTGGTTTTCCTCTCTGAATCTTAACAGCCTTAAAAACCTCAAAATTTCCCACCACTTGTCCAAATTCACAGCTTGGAAGTCAGAGGCAAAAATTATCCATTCCACTTCTAAAGTTTTTGAAAATACATGCCAGAGTTACGTGATTTGTAACGGCTTGGACAGAACAGTTCTGTACAGATGAAAATATTTCCATCTATGCTTCTCCTTCCTAAAGTCATTCTCTACTCACAGCCTAAATTAGTTTTTTTTTTTTCTTTCTAAGGGCTATTACTTACCTAGGGGCAGTACCTTTGGATGTATCTGTAGAATAAAATAGAAAGGGATAGAAATCAAACTATGTCCATGGGTGCTGTTGTTGCAGAGATGGAAATGCAGTCTATTTATTTCCTTGATCATGCTACGCTGTGAGACGTTACTCTTGCTTTGCTTCTCTAAAGAAATCTGGTATTCATAAAATCACAGAATGATTTGAGTTGGAAGAGACCTTAAAGATAACCTAGGTCTAATCACTGTGGCATGGACAGGGGCACCTTTCACTTAAGGCTCTGTCCAACCTGGCTTTAAACCCTTCCAGGAATGGGGCAGCCACAGCTTTTCTGGGCAACCTGTTCCAAAGTCTCGCCACCGTCACAGAACAGAATTTCTTCCTAATACCTAATATAAACAGCTCCTCCTTCAGTTTAAAGCCATTCCTCTTGTCCTATCACTATACATCCTGCTAAAAACTCCCTCCCCAACTCTTTTCCTCTTTAGGTACTGGAAGGGTCTACAAGGTCTCCCGAGAGCTTTCCCTTCTCCAGGCTGAATATCCCCAATTTCCTCTGCCTATCTTTATGGGAGAAGTGTTTCAGTCTCCTGATCATCTTCACAGCCTCCCCTGGACTAACTCCAGTAGGTCCATGTCCTTCTTATATTAGGAGCCCCAGAAATGGATGCAGTACTCCAGATAGGCTCTCATCAGTGTGTAGTGGAGGGGCAGAATCCTCTTCCTTGTCCTGCTGGGCACACTAATTTTGATGCAGTCTAGGATGTGACTGGCTTTCTGAGCTGCAAGTGCATGTTGTTGGCTCATGTCCAGCCCCTCATTCACCTATACCCCCAAGTCCTCCTCAGGGCTGCTCTCAATCCATCCTCTGCCCAGCCTGTATATGTGCTTGGGGCTGCCCCAACACATGTGCAGGTCAGGGCCAATGCTGTAATACATATTCTATGTGTTGACTGCTCAGCTTCTAAACTCTATCCCTCATTGCAAAGGTCCTAACAAAACCTGTCCCCATACCTGCCAAATTAGACCAGGCAAACAATAATAGTAATCATGAATGTGAAGATGAATGTGAACAAGAGTCACATCAGCAGGGCTATATCTAAATTTCTTCCTGACTTCAGATGTCTCTACTGTAGTCAGCAGACATATATCCAGTGCAAATTCTGGTCCTCAAACACCTCTGAAGGATCTCTGAGAGTGTAGCTCACATGCATGATGGCAGTCAAAAAGAAAAAACTAATGGGTTAATTGATTGCACACACTGTAGCCACAGAATATATACAACACAACTGAGAAAAAAAACACTGCAGTTCATTCAGGAAGATTCAGTCTGTTGATGCCAGCTAACCAAAATGCATGAAAGGTCTACAGAAGATGCTCTGCAGAAGGTCTGGCTGGCATGGCCTATGGAGTTGGTGGGACACTTGGGCCACTAAAGAGTCAGAGCATCTTGCAGAGAAGGCAGGTAAGACAAGACTCCTGTACTCGGAGTCTTTCAGCACCCATAACAGGAGCAGATCAGTGGACTGCGTGTTTCAGTGGAGGGTGGGAACCTTTGGCCATAGCAAAGGTTCTGTGGACATGGACAGGGGGGTTCAGTGTGTAGTCTGGCAATGGCTGAGTGAAAAGAGGTGCCTATGGTGTTCAGCTTCCTGAATGTCCTTGGGTAAATGATGTCACCTTTCTGTGCTCATTTCTCATCTTCCCCAGTCTCTACTCTGTTGGAGGCTGACACTGGGCACACATTCACTGTTTTCCTAGCACAACAGGGTGTAGACCTCAGCTGGACCTGCTCTAATGCCAGTAATGAACAATTGAGATTTGCCTTCTCCATTGCCAAAACAAAAAGAAAACTACACTGAAACTATTCAGCTGTGTAATGGGGTTTTCTTTGCTCCTTTGTAGCATCAAGTTTCCTCAGCTGCTGAAGACAGAATATAAAAGCTCAGGGAAATACTTGTGCCTGAAGTCTCATCTTCAAAGCATCCTTTAGACTTGATGAAGATGGTTTTCACATTGCTTCTGTGCAACAATAAGTATCACAATCCACATTTTGTAAGGAAGGATGGCAACACAGGTTCAGGTGGCACAAAAAAATGTAAGTAACCTAGTGACAAACCAAAAATATTAGAAAGGGAGGTTTGGTGCTTTTTTTTTTGCATGACTGATTCTGTCACCTCCAATGGCCTGCCTTGTATTCCTTACTACTGAGGAGGTGTGGTTTCTTTCCTTCATTTTATCTCAGTTTCATAGGAGAAACTGAAACAAATAAATATTGATTTAAAGCATGAAGACCAGTCAGTGTTAAAAGGGTAAGCAGGTGCAATTTTTTCCCTACCACAAACTGTGTTTTCAATTTCCAACTTGTGAAACTGTCACAATGCAGATTTGCTTTGGATCTGCAGATGCAAAAGCCAGATGCACTGAAGTTTCACCATGTCCCTCACATCAATACAAGATTCTGGATAGATGAACCACTACAAAACAAACTATCTTCTGAAAAATGCAGGCTTTGAAAATGTCTCATGCTGAGCGTTAAGGGTTACTGGATACTTTTGACAATTTTGCTCTCACTTGTATCAGAAAAAAAGTAGGTGGATAGCTAGTCCTCATTAGAGCAATGGAAAATAAAATAGAAACCCGCTCAAGTTTGTGATAGTGGTTGGTTGGAAAAAAATATCTGAATAAGGACACTGAGGAGAATAATAAAAAATTGCACTGCCTCCTGTCTGAAACAAAAGTTTAGACTTCATGCTGAGTTTACTGAGTAAGGCTCTTTGGCATGTATTTTTGAGTCAGATGAGGAAATAATGGATGACATACAACACAATACTGTGAAGAGGCAGCTGTGCTCATCCTAACTCCTCTCAACTAATATTGGAGGAGGTTACCAGCTTGTTTCCATTACCTTTGATATCTGTTGTAAATACATTCCATTAATCTGGTTTGTCACAATGAGGACATGTTTTGGATACCTAGCAGACCCAAAAGACAAGTGGGTATCTTTGTACAGATATAAGTACTTAGTATATGACTTAGACACAGCCTAAATGATTGTAATTATTCTATCAATGTCTTTTAGCCAAGGAAAGTATTTCCAGTATTTTGTAGATGAAATATGCTATGGTAATCTTTGAAAGGCAATACAATTTGAAACACTGAATGACATTTACACAGATTGTGATGCACTTCACAGTAAAAAAAACCCTCAGCTGGACCAACCAAAACCATTTCTGATATTTCTCAGCTAGCCAAAAGAGTGTTTTGTTTTGTTGGTTAAGGGAGAAGAAACAGGTCTGAAAAGGAGTTGTTTAATCACATGTCAATTTTATCATTGTAACACTGTAAAACTCAGGAGGTTAATTTTTGCCACAACACAGTAAGAGATAGCCATCTTTGCACTCTGTTGTACCCAGTATCTGCAATTCTGAGTTGCACCTGGAAACATACAATGTTTCAGCAATATATCCACAAGCAAATAAATCACTTATTGTTCATGGTTCAAGTGGGGCTTTACTAAGATAAAAAAAATTGTGCTACAAAAGGAGAAACAGCTTGAAATTGAGTGAACCTAACAGCACATCAGCAATGAAGGCTGTCTCTGATCAGCTTCTTAAATATGATATGAACTCTCTTGGAACCTATAATTAGAAAAATATAAATCTGTAGGGCTCTGCTATACTCTGAGAACTTGTTCCCTTACCTTAATGTGTGCTGAAAGGCTTTCTGCACATACAGGTCAAGATGAAGCCATGAATAAATCCTCTGCTTGAAGTTGAGTTTTTTAGAGGCCTTTGTCAATTTATTTGCCCTACAGATCATGCACTATTTGTTTTCCAGTCCCCAAAGACATACTAAGGACCCGCTCCGAATTTTCAGTCCAAAGTTTTGCATTGTTTTGCAAAGGCAACTCAAAACTAAGTTGGGTTGAGCAAAGAGAAAAAAAGTGAAATTCATTCACAGTATTGTTCGTTTACTTCTCTTTGCATTAATTTACACTAGTTGAAGGGCAGGGTTCTCATCCCCTTTGATTTTAGGCTAGGGAATTAGGGACATTTCACTTTGCTAAGCCTTCACAGTTTCACACCTTCCAGGATCAACAAAGAAACCACAAACATGGTTTCACTGGAACTGAAAATATCTTCTCTTTTCAAAATTTTTTTTCCCTCCCCCTGCCCAAAAGAGTAAATAGAAAAACAGATTTTCTCTCTTCTCACTCCCTTTCGGGGGGGGGGGGGGGGGGGGGGGGGGGGGGGGGGGGGGGGGGGGGGG
>JAWWEE010000085.1:21799329-21825690 GCA_035221455.1 Xenops minutus | reverse complement strand
CTGGGCCCCCCCCCCCCCCCCCCCCCCGCCCCTGTTGGTAACATTTCTATCAAGAAAAAAGCCTGTTGAAAAGCTTCTCGTGGAAAACCACCTCCTTGCAAAGTGCAGTTAAAGTTCGGGAAGCTTATTCCAGAAAAGGTTATTAAGTATCTGCACTCTTGGTTAACATGAAAGGGAAGAAGTAAAGAGCATCGGCTGTTACGAGAACCACGCTGCCAAAACTGGCTTTCTCTGTGGGGTCAACAAGAACACATGCAATTTAAAACCTTGTAGTTGCTTTTTTACATACAAAACTGAACTTATAATAGGTAAGTTTAGCCCCTTTCTAACTGCTGATAAGAGTTTGTGACAAGTGGCAGAGCATGTAAGTCCTCAAGTTTAGACACGGTGAAAGCCACTTTCCCACTTTATCCTCAGCTTTATACCCGGTTGTCCTAGCAAATCTGATTTATATGTCTTACCTGTCACAGATCTGATGTTTTACAATGACAAAGAGTCAGAAATGGTGTGAACATTACGGGATAGTATGGATCTGTTCCTGCTCACCACTGAAACTAGCAGCAAAATTCCTATAAACTTGGTTGGAAGCAGAATAGGGTCCTACTGCAAAAGGGAATAGGGACTGGTGGTCTAGAGCCAATAAAACAGGCAATTTTATGTACTCAGACATGATCAGGTTACCCAACGTACCTGAACTTCAGTGCCTGACTACTATACATTTAGCCTATCCAAAACAAAAAGTAAACCAGCCCAGCTTCAGATTTCTGCTGCTGTAGTTGGATTAATTGTTCTCCTGGGTTTGCAAGCGTCCATATATACCACCTGCCAAATCTCACAAAAACATTGTGCTGGCATTGCAAGAAAACTGACTGGCTGAAGAAGAACCCTTTACATATAAGCTGTGACTGAGGAACATCTGAGGACAAGCAAAAATATTGGTGATCCACCCTGGAAGAAATACAGAGAGTTTTTTCCACCATTAAACAAGATCAGCTAAACCTTGGTATTGTCTTCACTAGGCCAGATAATTCTATCTTGCCTCAGTAGTCACTTCCTCCACTTCTGATCATTATTGACTCTCCCAAACTCTACTCCATTCTGCCTGTGGCTTTCTTGGAGACTAACAACCAGCATGGATCTAGCTAAAGCACCATTTCATGAGCCTAACATGCAGCATTCCTGAATATATATATATATCAGCCTTTTATATATCTATATCTACATCTATATATGTATATGTTTATATATCTATATATCTATATATTTTGTTTATATATATTATACATATTACCTTCATATCTATCTATCTATCTATCTATCTATCTATCTATCTATCTATCTATCTATCTAATCTATCATGCCTACTCCATGATGGATAAGACTGCTGAATAGTATTCACAGCACTATCCACTATCACTTTTTCCTCAGTACTGCTATCCAGCAGGTGATAAACACTAGGTGCTAAGAATCCTTATTTTGAAGACACCATGTGAAAAAGACTAGTAAGCCAGTACCATTTTAAGCATTCTCTTTCATGTGTGTTCACAGTCTCTCCAAGCAAAGCCCACATTACAGTGACTGTGCTGCATTTTCTGTCCCAGATTCATGAAATGCTGTCTAGAGCTGCAAAAAGGTCACACCTAGGCTGGACATACTTTGGTGCAGGTTTGCACTGTGACAGCTGATTGTTGGTGTACATATTCTTGCTCCTGTTTTCCAGCCACTTTTGCAACCTCTTAGCTTCATCTAGGCAGAGATGTGACCTACACAGCAAAGTCAGTGAGAGACCAGGTCTATCTTCTCACTAAAACCTCCTCCAACTCAGTGTGCCACTTGCAGCCAAAAGCCACAAGCCCTGAAGTGTTGCTTTGTGTTGGTGAGTTCACCAGTGCCACAGCAGCTCAGGGAAGCACAGAGTCTTCTCTGTTAGTACTTCAGCTTTCAATGCACATGGATGAGCTTAGTTAATACCACACTACATCCATACAGATTGTGACAGTATATAACCAGGGCCACCTCATCTTTTTGGACCTCAGCACCATTCCACCACGCACCTATGACTTGCCCACGGTCACATGGTCAATGTTATCCACTTCAATGTAAATTGGATTTACTTTATTAAGCAGCATGTGTTTTCAAAGTAGTGAAGACAAATGGCTATTTTTGTTTTCTTCTACGTTTAAGCATAACAAGGTGTAGTAGAAAGTGTAGCTGTAGGTACTTGGACCATCAAAATACCACTGTTTTTTATCTTAGATCTGCCTTTATGGACTGTTTTATGTGTTGTTTGCTCTGAGACAAGGAAGAATTGTACAGTGCTGTCCCAAGAGACAGGGACCAAATGCAGAAGGGAATTCACCCTAGTGCTCTAAGATTTGTGTCAGAACCATAAGGGAAAATTCCTACCATCTTTCTCCAGTTCAGCAGGGTTTTCCATCAACTCCTTCTCAGCAGTGGAATAATCTTTAGAACACCTCCTGTTTTCAGAATCATGAATTGTGGTACTGTTTTAAAAACCCAGAAAAAAATAATTAATGTAAACAGTTGTCTATATTGTGAACTTTATAGATTCTGGAACATTCAGTCCTGTGAATTGCTGAGACATTCACAGAGAAGGAGATCTATGATACATCAACCTCATCAAAACCTTTGATCAGCATTGTAAGCAATGTCACACATGGTAAGGACAAAAATACTTGTAAATGACTTCAGTTCTATTATTTTTCCTTTGAAAATCATGGACCTGATAATTAAAAGCATGAGACATATGAACAGGTCTCTATTTCACAGGTGAATTTCAGATACCTTATATAGATTTTAGTTTAAATTTTGAAACTTCAGCAATAACAACTGTGAACTTAGCACAAGGAACTGATACTTCTCAGCATCTTACTGATACAGGGACACAGTTCTTAAAGATGATACATGCCAACTGTTATTTATTTTTTTTTTGTTGTTTTTTTTTTTTAAAAAATATTAAGGTTTGTGGGTTTGGGGTTTTTTTCCCTTTTTTATTTTTGCTTTCTTTTTTTCATGGCTGATTGGAAGTTACTTTCTATATCAGAACAATTTACTAAATTCTCAGTGATGCTGCAATGAGATTATGTACGTTCTTAATTCAGCAGTTATCCCTACCACAAGGAGCAGTCTTAAAGATGCAGCTTTAAATGCTGAATCAGCCCTCTGCTGGAGTCTGTTTCTCTGATATGCAGCAAGTGCTTGCATATGCTTATATTTATTAAGAGCAAATCCATGACTAACAGCTGAGCCCTACTTTTAATGTCAATGTGGGTCATGATTCAAAGGAGATCAGAGATTAACTCTCAAATACTGTACTGTTTGCACAGACCTGCCGGAACTGGCCAACACATTCAAGATAGTAATTTTGTACCAAAGCCCGGGCATGAGACAATCCAGTTCCCTGTGCTGCAGTTACAGTACATTTAGTGACACCTTGGATGCCAGATGCTTGCTTTATGCTACAAACGGGAAACAGCTGGATGACTGGGGATCCTTAAAAAACCCATGGCTGTCAGCAGAAGTCTTTCCAAGGACCTGACAGTGGTGAAGAACAGATCTCTTCCATGAGAGGTCAGCAAGAAGGGAATGTGTACGTGTGCTGGTGTACCCTTTCCCTCTGTGAAGCTCGCTAGGAAAGACCAGTCATTGTGATGCTGGCACTCAGCTGGTTAAGAGCCAGGCACTCGCCCTTAGCACTGCTACAGCTCCGAATAATCTCAGCTCTGCACTGGTTTCTGCTGCTGCTGCTGCCATAAAGAGGCTGCAGCTGTGTGACTGTAATGAGAGCTACAGGCTGCTCAGCTCTCCCTCCTCTATCAGTACATTACATGGCAACCTGGCTTATAATTTCTGTCTGCAATATTCATCCTCTTAATAGGGTCTTCTAAGCCATTTCTTGCCCAGGTTACTTCCTTCTGCTGCAGTACTGCTTGCAACTGTACATGGCAAAGGAACATGGCTGAAGCAGAGTTGCTGATAATGACATGTCCCCCAAAGCACCTTTCATTTAGACCTCTGCTGCTAAAATGAGGGCTTTCTTTCAAGGTATGTAATTTTTAAAAATCTGAGCACATTTCTCCTGTCCCAAATCTCCATGTGATTGGCAGTGACTGCTATTATTAGGAACTGCAGAGGGGCTGAGCCCCACCCTGCTGACTGTTGTCTGTTGATCCTGACAAATTACACTGGCAACTCAAATTAAAACAGTGCAAGCACTGCCTAAATCAACAACCTGAGCTCTGCATCGTCTGGAAAGGGCAGCAACTCATAGATGAGGGCAGGTCTGTCTCCTTCCAAAAAGAGCTCCCCAGACTGCATTGGTTGCTGGCCTTTTTTTTTTTTTTTTTGTGCACAGAGAACATTTGTTTTTACTGGCGAAGAGGAAGAAAGCTTTACACGCCTTCAGCATCTAACCTTGTTGGGAGTCAGCTGAGTAACAAAAAGCATCTGTGTGTCAAGAGCTACACAGGTCTGGTGTGCAGTTGCCAACAGACCATACCCATTTAATTGCTGGTGGACTTGTTGGGTGATGTTAACTCTTGCAACCCTGTGGCTTTCTCAGATCAGAATTTGCAACAGAAAATGTTTTCCTGCGCTAGGGAAGTTAGGACCAGAGGCAGGTACAGCATCTCTTTGGTTCCAAGTACTGCTCCTGAAAGGCATCCTCAGTCTGACCAATTGCTTCAACACACACAGGCTCAGCACGTACTCACGTGCTGTTCGAGAGCGAGCAAGGTAATAGTTAAAAATTTACTACACCTGCAGAGTCCAGTACATGCTTTCCCGAATACACTCATTAGACCAAGTATCTTGCTGGTGGTAGTACTTTGCAAGAATTTGGCTGATGGAAGAATATACTTAATTCTACACAAGAATAAAACAGTATTTGTAAAGTGGGTAAGGAGGTGATACAAGGAGTGATCCCTGAAAGAGCAAGAGTGCTGAAGAAGAGGCTGAGTACCACCGTGCATCCCCTTCCAGGACCATCCCACTCTCAACCCACCTACCCAACTAACCATTACTTTTATCATGGCACATAAATCCCAAAGTCTAACCTCTGACTTCAGATGAACATCTATCCCATTGATACCACAGCGTGTGGCATCTCTCCTTAAAGTTACACTCCTGGCTAGAGCTGTTCAATAGTTTCCAAAAATATAAATCTTTCACAGCTATTTTATTTTATCAGAGCCTTAACAACAGCAAAAAAATCACAAAATCCTTTTCTCCTATTTTCAACTTCCTTGTCAAAATAAAATTGAAAGGCACAACCCAAAATCTAGTATATCAGCTTCTTGTCTGTGCTCAAGAGATGTTGGTGATGTGTTAAGGGCTAGGAATGTGCTGTGGAAACAATTTGAAATTTAAATAGTTGAGTTTGGGTGAGTCTGGAAACTGTCTAGAAATTTCTCAAGGGCAAGTTGGTTTCTGGTTTCTATTTGTACCTACTTTTCACTGATACTTTTTCAGAAATACTTTTTCATCATATTTGTGCTTCACTTGCTGTCATGTAAACATTCCTAAAGCAAAACCAGATAGTTCTCGAGGCAGTAATTTTAGTTTTCAGACATTATAGACATATTTCTTTGACTTTTGGCTTAAAACAGACAAAGGCCATAACATTTCTTAAACTGTGGATAACTTTCAGTGTTTCATATACTCCAGAAGTAAAGACAAGATACAACTATGCTTGCACAGGTTTCTCTGTGCAAGGTCTGACATGAAGCTGACTCATCGTATTGCTGCAGTCCAAGGTAGTGCTGCAGATCTGTATGCAGATCTCTTCATCCTTTACAGCAATGCAAACATAACACTTCCTCTCCCACAGCTGATTTGCACTGAGATTCATCTCATTTAGATTTAGTATTTGCTAGTCCCTACTTTACACATACTGAACCCATCCCTGGAAGTATTTGCAGCAGGATGTAGACTCTTCCTAACTCTACCTGGTGTTCCTCCCCACAGAGTACCGTGGAAATACATTAAGGTCTCTCTAGCCCTCAGGTATTTTAGCTCAGAATGTAGAAGGATGACAGACGCAGGATGATTTTTCATTTTCAGATACTTGGATGTTGGGACCACTGAAGAATGAGATGGCAGGGATTGTGACTAATCAGAACCATGAATATTGAAAATAAGATAATGAGGGAAAAATGGGAATAGAAAATTGGATTAGACTGTAGCAAGAATATTCAAATAAACTTCATGATAAATTGCAATGGGGGCTTTCTTTAGTGCCACAACTGCCAGATTTGGTTACTCCAGGAATGTATTTTGAGTACACAGGATGGCTGCACTATATTAGGCCATCGAGCTCATGCTCCACTCCAGTACCGTGCCTAAAGCAGAACCAGGAGCATGGCAAATACATGTTAAACTTCTCTGTCAGCCTCTAGTAATTTGCAGCTCAAAGATTGCTTCTAATGAGAAAGCCTTTCATGGATTCCACTTCTGTGAGCATGTCTGGTTTGTCCTTAAGCCCAAGTACACTCTTCAGCATAGCCACATCCCAGAGAGTGGGACTCTGCAGCTTAACAACCCATTATAGAAAGAATGTGTTTTTGGGTTTTGTTTTGTCCACAACTGCTGACCTCCTTAGATACCTACTAATTCTTGTGCCAAAACGTGTGAGTAATATTTACTTATCCTCTCTCTCCGTAACACTCATGACTTCTGCAGATTCTTCTTGCTCACCTATTTTCAAAGCAGAAAACTCCCAGCCTGTTTATTCATTCCATATCTTGCTGCTTTTTTTCTTCTTCCTGCAGACTTCAGGTTTGAAGACAACTGAACTCAGACAGATTTGATCCCATGCTTATCTTTAAGGACAAAAACATTGCTTCCTAAAGGAAGACATTGAAAACTAGTGTATTAAGCCATCAGAGCAATAGTAAACTGTTGAGTAAGGGAATTTGCCACATCTTTCTATGTGACCCTCAAGACCAGAGTTTCTAATTTTCATAAATGAAGCTCTCTGAAAGGACTCACAAAAATTGCAGGGAAATATTACAGTAAAATTATCCTGGGTATGAGATCTACTAGTCATGAGTTTTCATTTTGTGGAGTAAGACACTAATGGGGAAGAGGAGGGGCAGAGTAGATATTGACTCTTCTGTCAATAAATTTTCTGAAATCTATGGACAGCATATGGTATTCACGGCAGTTGAGTGTCCAACTCAGAAATACAGAGTGCTGAGCTTACCAGCAACTGTGGTACTGAAACTCTACCAGTACTGTCTTTCCTAAAGGTAATTGTATTACTATTCTCAAAGACCTATTGAGAAATGAGTGCAATGCTATATGTAAACATGAATGCACCTATATCTCTCTTGGGAAGACTCTAAAACCTCACTTGGTATAGGTTTAGCTGTCTTGAAACTAATCTACTACGCAGGACAAGGATCTCCTCCTCATGCCTGTTCAACCACCAACCACACTAGTTCTTGTTCCTTGTGAAAGGCAGAGCTGCTCTGACTGCAGAGCCCTGTTCTGCAGTACTAGCCTGGTACTACTTTAAATTTGGATGCACAAATCTGCACTGGCCTCTCTTAACACTGGTGTATACAGGTGTTAAGGCCTACTTTAAATGCAATACCCCATTTACCAAATGACCAGAACTCTTTATGTCACCTGCACATCAGCAATTTTCATTAACATCAAAGTACAAATAGAGAATACCTTCAAGCCTTGAAAAGCTGCTTTCTATAAGCTTCTGCCTGCCTTTGCTGTCAAGGAACAGCAGTCTTCCTCACTAACAGCAACTTTTTGAGACCTGTCACAAAGCCAGTCCTTAATATGTCTCAGGCAGACCACACTGATACAGAAGCGGGCTATTTTTTAAACAAGTGTCCTGCCACACTAAATCAACCTCCTGATGACATTTGAGTAATGTTAGATCCAGCTCAATGAATTCATCATCTCATAGAAAAAGAAAGAATAGTCTTTGACAGGAAGTATCTTTGATGTGGCTACTTGTATGTCACTGATTACTTTTCTTTAATTGAGCTACTGGTTCTCTGAGCTGGGCACTGGTAAGCAGTGACCACCATTGCTGTTCTTTTGATCTGCTAGGGAATCAGTATAGTAGCTCCCCACTTGAATTTCCGAGCTGGACATGTCTTGAACCTGAAAACTTTCTTCAGCTCCTGTGCTGGTTGTTGCTTTATTTGATGATTTCTCCTCAGTGGTGTCCCTCAATGATTGCCTTTAATTCACCTGATGGATGGGTAGTGCTTGTTCACTGCATCATATGTGTAATTGTACCCTAGATGCACCAATACAGACTCAACAACTTCACTTTTCACCTTTATGAGTGCTAGATAAGTGACAGAAAATATTTACATTTTGTAGTTTATCAACTATCTCTGCAGTCACAGAGATGGGGCCATATAATAAATGGTGGAGCCATGCAGCTTATTTATCCAAAATGAGATAAATTAGCTCACCTATCCCCATGGAGCCTGTTTCTTTTAGGACTATTCGCATTTCAAACTTCTAAGCAAATTGCAGTAGGCATATTTTTTAAAGCCAGAAAAATGCTTCTTTTTTCACCCAAAATTTTATGTATCAATACACTTCAGGAAAAGAGTGGATGCAAACACTTAAGTGTTCTATACAGAAACAAGTTCAGAGAGAATATGGCTTCAGACCTTCTCTTTTAGCCTCCTCCTTATCTCCTGAAGACATCTTCCCACAGCATTTTGAGTGGGCACCACTTGGTTCCATTGCTGGTAGAGTAGCAGATGTATGCTGTGGTGATTTAGGGTCAGGCCAAAGCAGATGTTAAGAGCAGTGACAGAAAAAGTCACCTGTATCTCTAACACATGATACCACAGTGGGGAGATATGATGTGATCTCTGCTCAAGGAGGAATCAGAAAACCAATCGCTCCTGGTCATCATAGGTCCTCTCAAGGACACAGAGTTTATGCCTTCCTTCTGAGCAGAGAGAACTGGGTTCTGCTTTTTAGTAGCTGTCTCACATCTCCCTACTTTTCAAACCAGATTTACACTATGCTCTGTCTTGCCATAGTCAGTGTGTGAATTATAGGGACTTTAGAAAGATCTGAAAATCACAGCTTAAGCATGCAAATGGCACTGAAAACTTACACAATTGAAGCTTCTGTTTTAGAATCACTTTTCTGAAGACTATTTTGATATTCCTTGTCCTGATAAACCATAGCATCCAAGTACTGCTCAGTGTTGCATGCATCCCTAACAGCTCTCTGACACAGGGGCAAAGTCCATTATTCAGATATTACAGAGAGCAGAATGCACAGAGAGGCTTGCTGTGTACTTGCAGAGTACTTGCTGCAGACAAAACAAGTGGCTAACTCACGTTTGCTGAGGTTTATATTAATGTCCTAACAGTAGACTCCTTTTCCTCTTCCCTTGACACACACCTCTGTGCCAGAGAGGCATGTATTAAAACTGTGATAAGTCAGAGTAACAAAATCAAGTACAAAATCAAACTTTTCAAAAGCTGTCAGCCTTCTGGTGTAAAAATTTATATTTCCACGTTTGGATTTGTTTTCCTTAAATATCCAGTGATGCACACTTAAAATTTACTCTGCAAATCTTCCTCGCAAACTCATTTGCCATGGTGGTTATGGAAGGAAATGTACAGGCAACAGTGTGTAGATAACCCAGTGGTACATGGATTTTTTTTCTACAAGACTAGTATTCAATCTGAGTGATCAACGAATGCTGGAGTGAGCTTCTGCTCATCTCAGTGAGATACTGCATCTTGTTAAAATAGAGGAAACACCCTGCTGGACTGAAATACCACATTTTTCTTCTTTTGAGAAAGACCAAACAACATTTGAGGACTGACCTTATTTCAGATGACCAGTGGCAGAAATGTCTAAATTGTGTCATGTCACTCATTCTGACAGAGCAAAGCTTACACTAGAAATAAACTTCTCTGTATTCTGACAAACATTTGCAGCAGCCCAAGCAAAGGAGAAGAGTTACCTAACAAGCTTATATAGAAAACCTGTTGCTCTGCAGAGTGTTAAGCAAACAAGTCAGTTCATGGACCCACATTAAAGCTTAAAATGAGGCTGAATATTTTTGATGCTGAAGTAAATTTTTTTCAACCTAATTAACTGCATACATTGCTACGTTATGTTTCATTTATTGCCAGAAATAGAAACCAAAATGGAAATATGTATAAAAAATGAAGATCCAGATTCTCAAGGACTTTGCTTATACCAGCATAAACCTACTGTTAAAGCTGCAATACACCAGGTGATCATTTTAAATCCATAATGGCCTCACTGGTGTGAAATGCAAAGCATTAAGAAGCAGAGCACTTCATCTACTTTGGTGAAAGGTTTAAGGACACCAAGTGGTAATGGGTGCTGCTTGGTGTTCTGTTATGTAGCACTCAAAAGAAACAACAATAATGTAATGCCTTTTTTTTTTTCTTTTTTTTTTTTGTAATGTGGAGACATAAGTTTTCCAGAGCTATGCACAGCAGCAATGCATGGAGCAGCGCTGCAGTACTGTTCTGCCATAAAGGAGTCCCCAGATCACAAGCAAGTGGTAAGGCTAGCCTCTGGGGGAACATTCCTGGTGTTTCCATTTGGAGGTATGTCAGCCCATATGCTGACAGAAAACTGTGACCCAGCTCAAAAATATGCATCTACTTTACCCTGTTTTGAAAATTAAATGGTTATAGCTTCCCCTCTCCCCTATCAAATGATAGCATTTGCTCTTTCACAGGAAGTATTTTAGAGAGGAAACAACCCCACCATCTATTTGTTTAAATCTTCATGGAACTATTAGCAGAATAGCAGACGTCAAGAATATAGCTTGGAACAACAGCAGCAGCAAGCAGTAGCAGTAGCAGCAGTCATTCCTCTTACACTACAAAGGAAATCTGCAACTTGTTCTGGCTACAGAAAAGCATAACATCTGTTGATCACTGGGGGAACCAGGGAAGGGAACGCAAAACCCATGTGGGCTCTGCCATCTTCTGTTTCCCTTCAGACCTCCAGGTGTGTGGTCCCCGGCGCGGGCCGTGCCATCTGTCTGGGACTGGCACAGCTGCATCAACATCTCAGCCATAGGGAAGAGCTGGGTGTCACTCGAACAAGGGCAGGCTGTATGGGGCTGTCAGACTGGCAGTGCCCACAGAAACACAGGCCTTTTGACATGGTGCCTGTGACATTCTAGAAGATGAGCTGGCAATTTCTGTGTGCCAGGATGATGGTGGATTCTAAACACTCAGGCCCAATCCTCACCAGGTGTCACTGCCCACATTCCTCACAGATCCGCACCATCTGAGCTCGTGGCTCACTCCAAATTGCTGTACTAAATCTGAGAACAAAAGTTAAAACTAAAATGGGGCTAAATCCTGCCTAGATTTTACCCCTCACAGAATGCAACTCAGAAGGGAATTTGTCTGAAGGCATGTGCTCAGCTAGGGAGCTGAGGTGACAGTTTAACTAGTAGATCAAATAATTACACAATTTTGATAATTCAGTGTCTGTGTTTGATTATCTTAAAAATTAGTAATATCACAATTATTTTCTGCAATTAAAGCCACCCTTCAGCTTTTGCTTAACTTCTTAATCAGCTAAGCAAAAGCTCCCACTGTGACAAAATACATTTTCTGCAGAGTACTGATTTTCTCCTGCAATCTCCCCTCCGCCCCATTTACTCCTTCTTTTTTTCTCCATCATCAATCTTTTAAGCATGCCACTGTGCATTCACATTTTTCTTTCTGCACGTGTCAGCTCAATGCTCTTCCTCAGAGCACTCTTTCTCCACCAAATCCCGCAAAGCAGACTTTAACCACTCGTTTACCAAGCAGGGAACTCCACACACAACTTTGCAAAACCCAGGCTCTCCGGGCGCTTCCCAGCCACTGTGCTGGAACCCCCTTCCCTCCATGACCCACAGCTATGGACAAAAGAGCAAGTAAAATGAAACTGACTTACTGCTATGGCTTGGAGCCTTTCCTTGTGCAACTCTGCTTCCGCCATCCTGGAGAGAAGGACACGGGAGGAGAGAGAGGGAGACGGGTTGTGGGGGGGGGCGGTGTGGGGGAAATAGAAGAAACAAAAAGGCAAACAAAACCAAAACGGAGCACACACTGCAGTCACCGTGGGGGGAACTGGAGAAATTGCAAAGAAAGCTGAGCTTCTGTGTAGCAGTCCGCCACTTTTGGAGGCACTGCAGGCTGGCTCACGGTAGGATCATTTTAGTCACTGGACCAGTGCCTGCCTCGCTGTCTCTCTCCCAGCTGTATTGCTAACTGCATTTCATTGCTGCTTCTGTGTGCTGGTGCTGTCACACAAACCATGTATGCACTCTCCAAGCAGCTGAGCAAAGGGATAGCTCGCATGGCTATAATTTTTTGCGTTGACGTCTCAGCTCATTTGCTCCTCCTATGGGGTGCTGGGTCACGACAGGAGCTCGACATCAGTAGCGTGCACAGTAATCCAAACCTGCCTGACTGCAGCAGAGGAGGCACACAGCTGTGCCACAGCATATCCTTAGCGAGCAGCATAGCGGGGAGGGAAGGACGGTGGCACATGGCGCAGGGAGAGGGAGCTGCGGCAGGCAGGCAGGCAGGCAGGCAGGCAGGCAGGCAGGCAGGCAGGCAGGCAGGCAGGCAGGCAGGCAGGCAGGCAGGCGGTGGCTGCAGCCCCAAGATAAAGCAGATTTGGCTAAGGGAAAGGACAGGATGGCAGGAGTGGGGAGAGCATGGACTCTCAGCCACTGTAAATGCAGAGGTAACATGGCACTCTGCAAAAGACTTCTGCTGCAGGGCTGCCCTTAAAGAAGTGATGAAGAGCATGTGTATGGGAAGGAAAAGGTAAGGTGTCCACACACCCTGCATTTGTGCACTGCATATTAAAGCTCTGTATTGACAGTAGACATTCAAAAGTGACAAAGCTGTGTGTGCAAACAATCTGACCGAAGACCCTAGGTTTATAAATACAGGAGGAGGAAGGTGAGGAAAGGTGGGGATGCCCAAGTCAGAATCAGGAGGGTAACCTTGATTTCAAATGTGGCTTTGGTTTTGCCTGTAACCTCCTCACATTTTTATTTTTTACTGCTATGATATTCTGTCTGCTTTCTTTTCTCCTAGTCAGCAAAGAAACCCCCACTCTCTCCCACGCCAGCCCCACAGGGTGCTACTGCAGATGCCTCCAAGCCAGGGCAGCTGGATGGAAGGCCAGGTGTGGGCTGACCATGGCATCCTGGGGCTGTCCTGCTATGAGGAGCAGAAGTGCATTATGCAGCGTATAATGTCTTGTCCAGCATGAGGTTATTACATCAAAATTATATCCATCATTTCCTGCATCATTTTGGAGGAAAGCAATCTGGAAGTCACCCTGCTTCCTATGTGCCTGCCCTTTCAAATGCCACCCAGCGTGGCATTTTACCTTTCCACATCCCAATCTCCTCTGACAGACATCTAACACCTCCATCCCACTTCCAGCTCCACGATGTGCGACTTACTGCAGGCTGCTTTTCAATGCAGCTGCTTTCTCAAGTGTTTTCATCTCCTAGTCCCATTTCTCTTACTGATGCACAGCGTCCTTGTCTTGTGACAGCATGTCAAAGTGACTTCTTGCTTAGCTTTGCCTCTGTGAAAGAAGTCCTCACAGAACATTATATAACTCCAGTAGTCTCTGTGGCCAAAAGGCAAGTTTTATTGCCATATTCCAAGTGAGGCAGCATCTGGATAAGTGGGTGTTGGGCTGGTTTCACAGCTAAGGGAAATGCAACAATTGCAGCTAGATACCGAGATACTCTTTCAGTCTTGCAGCTTTAAGTAACATGTTTAATAGCATCTGTCTTTGTCCCTTTTGGCGTGTTGGTTTTTTTTCAAAACCTCTTTTTTATTTTCCATTACCATGTAAAGGTCCATGCATTGCTACTTGCATTACTACAGCTGGTTTTGAAATATTCCCTCACACAGGATCCAGACATCTATACTCCTAAATGTTTTCTGAGAACATATATGGTCAACTTCTACTGTGGCTTGACAGCTATGCAATTAAATCCTTTCAATACCCTTCTCATGTTTTGCTGTTAAGCCTTGCCCAGGGGAGGAATTCTGCTACAGTCTATATCCAGCAAAGACAAGGGTTGTGGCGCAGTGCTTAGTGGAGCTGGAATGGACAATCTGTTTACTCCCTAACCCGTAGTCACATTACATGCTGCCAAAATGGTGTGTGAGATGCATCACATTAGGCCATTCCCTCTTTTCCTCCATATGAAATCCACTCAGAAAAGCATTTAAACACATATTTGAGTAATGTAGTCATATATGAAAAGGGACGTGAACATCTCAATTATGATTCAAAACCTTGCAACAGTTCATGAAGGACAGTAACAGCAGCTGAGCGGGACACTGTATTAGCCCCATGTTGATCCAGTTTAATAGCAGTGCTTGTTGCCAGCAAGGAATAAGCAGGGTACATCCTAGTGAATGCTGCAGTGTTTTTGGCCCCAATGAAACATCCTGCCGGGCTGTGCACCCCTCCAGTTTAGTTTGTCAAGGAAACATGGATCAGCTGTGCTGCAGCAGCCCACTCTGTTGGCTCTTTATGACTGTACAGGAATGACAGAGGGTGCATCAGCAGAACAGCAGTTTCTTCTTGTTGACTACACATAAGGAAAGGCTGGAAGTCAGGCAATAGTAATAGGCACTAGTTTCCCTACAGTATCTTCCTCTCATATGGCTTGAAGCCTGCAATGCAATGAAGTGGAAATCCTTTACCCAAGTAGTTCACAGTGCAGACCCAGGTGAAATGACCTCTTTGAAGCAACTCACTACACCATGATGGAGTCTGCAGAGGACAGCCCCTATGGACATTTAGTTAGTGAAGGCAACTTTAAGTGAAACAAAACAAAACAACCATCCAGTCCATTTCTGTGCATATTTTCAGTCATAGTGGTTAAGAAATTTTTAAATTTTTTTAAATATCAAAACCTGTTTAATCTTAATAATGTGTGAATTGCATCCTATTTTTTCCATTCCAAGGAGATTTTTATTTTGATTTCTTCAGAAAAGAGTGTGAGAAACAATCTGTAACCCCTGTTTGGTGCTGGAGAAGATCATGAAAGCACTCTGAGCTATGTGTAGTCTGAACTTTAAATGAGACAGTTTACTTATATGGTGGAAATCAGGTCCCTGTTCTTGCCATGGAGCTGAGCTGGACCAGAAGTTCTAGTTTAAATCATCTATGGAGTTTTTTTTGCAAGTCAGCCACATTGGATTTTTTTTTTTGCCATTGCCCTGCTTACTATTAAGAAATGTTTGACTTCTCATCCTCCTGGCTTTTGGTAGAACTGCTTCAGTCTAAGAAATCAGACTTTGTCCTGAAGACTGTGTGAAGAAGGCAAACACCTACACGTGAAGGTCAGGATTAGCACTTCAACCATAGCAAATGCATCAACATATTTTTATGGTGACAAGTTAGTGGTTGGATCCTGGCAGTGGCTGTCAAGAAAACACTGAGCAAGGGGGGAAAACAGGCTTCATATTTGCATTTCAGATTGTTTGAGAGGAGATACTTCTGGCTCTTAAAATTACCACATGCCAACATGCTGCATTGTGCTACACTAACATTTCTCTGACATCCTCAATATTGTCAAGCATTCCTGCCTAGGCCGTATTTGAACCATATTATTTTCATTTAAGTTGAAATTCTAAGGTTTGATTAATCTATTCTTTATCTTCCTTATCGGACTCTGGCTATGTTAAAGTAGGCCAGGAATTAAAAGTTAATCTAAACTTTTAGATTTCTGAGCTCATCACCAATGCTCAAACATGGTGCATCATACACCATAGCCTTTGAAAATTCTGGCAGAGGCACCATCTAGCATTTCCGGAAGAGGTTACTCCATCTGCAGTTTTAATTGCATCTCTCAGCTTCATTGTACAAAAGCCTCTTCCTGTTCGTCTCTCTCCTGTACCCAGGCTGCTTGTTGGGGGCATAGTGTGGCCACAGCACCAGGGGTTGTGTTTGGGCCTCTTGGAAGCTCACAGCTGTGAGTTGCACCTCAGGGACCCCCATCACAATGAGACCTTGCCCCAGGACAGTTGTCTTTATCCTGCCTGGGCATTACACCCAGTAAGTGGTTGGCTGTGTGTCCAAGCCCTTCACACCCACTCTGTGTGACCGGTGGTGAGAGTCCCCAGTCTGTCGTCACTCATGTAATGGTGCAAATGAGAAGTGGCTGAACACTCAAACATATGCCTCTGTTGTAGGGTGCAAGATCCTACCACCAGTACACTTTCTTCATTCTCCTTCCTGCCTTACATGGATTCTCATGGGCACAGCCCCTAGACTGGGAAATCCGGTCTGTGCAACAGGATAGGAAAAGGCTGGGCAATCTCTCTATCTGCCACAGCATTTCACACCTGGAAAATGAAGATGGTGAAACCATAAGCACATGCCTGAAGCTGAACAGGAGGGCAGTGGCAGCGTTCAATCTAGACCTCTGAATGCAGTTCTGTAAGTGCACAAGATCCTTGTTTCTTTACAGAAAAAAATCTTTACATCAAACTTGGTGTAACTGAAGTTGTTTCTTCCATTTCTTTCTCCCTTTTTCTGTTTTTTGTTTGTTTGTTTCTTTGGTTTTTTGTTTTGTTTTTTTTGTTTGTTTGTTTTCTGTTTGCTTTCAAGATATGAAGTTGAAGCCTACACAGCAGGAGATGACATTGGTTAAAAAATAAAAAGCTAGAGCACAGGTCTTTGTTTTAAACCTTCCTGAGACAGGAGGCTTATGAATAGGTAAACTATAATGTATTAGTAAGTGCAGTCTATTAGGTTTTTGCATGTTTGCTTCTTTTTATTCTGCAGCCATGGGGTGGTTGCACTGAGAAGTCCTTTTACTAGAGGAGTCTCCACACAGTCATGACAGCTACAGAATACCTCTTCTCAACAGGCCACCAGATACTGTGAGTGGTAGGAGCCCTTGACAGACCTCATAGGCCAGAAACACCCGGGCCAAATGATGTCTGTTGTCCACAAACAAATACAATTGCTTGTAGGTGATTTGGCTGGGATGAGGGACAGGAAACAATCATTTTTCTGAGACCTGTTGTCCTGTCAGCCCCACTACCAGGCTAAAATGGCCTCATGTTAGCCTGAGATTTATTCAACACCTTGCAGTAACTTGGCAGTTACTACTGTCCCTGGCAGTATCTAGTGAAACAAGTCAGAGAGCACACCCTGCCAAAGCCTCCAAGTCAGTAAAGCTGGAGATGCTGCTTGCAGTGACTTTCCTTAAGGAGGGAAGAAGAAGGAAAAGAAATTATGTAGGCATTTCTCTTTTCTCCCAGGCTAGTCTCCTGGTAGCTGGGCTAATTTGAAGCTTCCCAGGTGGAGAAAACAGCCTCTCTCCTCTTGGGATTTCAGTGTTGACTGCTAGCACCACAGCTCACTTACCAGCTGCAACAGGTAAGCTAGGCTGTCTCCTGAAGAGCAGAGTGGGATTGGATGACCTGCAGAGAAGAAATGTAAGGCAATCTTTCCCAAATTCCTTTAGTCTCTCTGGAGTGACTCAAAAAAAAATCCTGGGTTGTCCTTATCTTCCACTTTCTATTCTCAGTGCTTCCCTTGACACTCAGCATTCACCTGGGGCAGAGAGGAATTATGAGAGTGACTAATACTCCCAGCAGTACAGTGCAGGATGGAGATACATCTGTGAATAGGACAGCTCTTCACCAAAAAGGAAACTTTTGTTGAATTTCAATACTATCAGTGTAATGATGCCTCTAAAATAGGTCACCACCTCTTAGCTGTGCATCTCTCTGTAGTCATTAGTGAGCAAATCATATGTACTTGAAGACTTGTGCTACCCATCCCATCCGAAATATTTTGTGGTATTGATTTCTATTGTTCCTGACAACTTTAATGCTGATACAGAAGAGACTTCTGCCCCTCCAGCCGCTTAAAACTGGCTTGGTTATTCATTCTGCTGAAAAAAAAAAAAAAAAAGAGGAAAAAGTGTACATTTTTTCACTTTGGATTTAAAAACTAGAGCTTGGTTCCTGTAGGTTCCGGCATTTCTCTATTTCTCTCTCTCTCTCTTTTTTTTTTTTTTTTTTTTTTTTTTTGTCCCCTGAAAACAGACTGAAGCGGGAAAGCTGCTAAAAGCAGCATTTATTTCTGTTCTTGTGCCTGGTGATTATTCCCCACATATAATGCATAGCTGAAATTATAGTCCCTTAAAAACTGCAAAAGTATTTACTGCTGAGATTTGGGTTAGTACTCTGGATTTTGTTTCAGAAGTGAGACAGTAAAGAAAATAAATAAGTTGTCTGCACCCCAACTGACAAAAGTTATAGAAAGGTGAACATAAACTACTTTCCAGAACATAACTGAAGGCAGAATCTGAATATTTGTTTTTTACTACTGCTGTGATTACTGTGTGACTTTTGTTTTTGTTCCCCTATATATGACCAAAAGATAACTTAATACTTACTTTTTAAACATCCTTTTGGTGCCAGATTCTTTAGACCATTTTCAGTTTGGTCTCTTATCCTCAGGCTCCTCAAAGAAGGACTATGGCATTGACACTGGATTTGCAATGCCAAAAAGTAATGAGGAGTCCACTCCAGTCTACAAAGGCAGCTTTTGTTAATGACAAGCTTTCAGCCAAGGTTAAATAGGCAGGAAATTTATGACAGCATTACATTCCTCCTTAGTGGGGGGGCTGCCCAGAGGTGTCTTGTCTGCATCAAGGCCATAATTTAATGATGGGCATTTAAATCAGTCCACCTCAACTCCAGCACATTATAGAAACGAAAGAAAGATTTTGATTTTATCTCTATGATGAAGAGGGGTTAAATCCATCCATTCAAATAAGGAGTCTTACAGTAATTTGAAAGAGTGAATCAGATCAGAGCCAGGTCTGCTTACCACAGTCCATCTTCTGACTTCTCCAGTGGCCTGTCATGAGCCTGCTAGTCAGTGGTGCCAGTCCCAAAAAACCCCACAAAACAAAACTGAAAAACAAAGCTAGCAAAAAACCCAAACGAATGACATATTTTTAGACAATATCCCATTTCTGGTCCTCTGGTCTGATAAAAATGGGAAACTTTTCACAGAAAAATCATCTTCTGACCTTTCAGCCTTTGCTTCAGATAGTGGTAAAGGCACAAAGAAGAGACAAAAATAACTGGCTACTTTCTAGACACATGCTGAAAGATTAATACGAATTTTGGATCACTCTACACTATGTCCAAATTGATGCATCCAACCTCCTTTGTTATCTAAGGAATTCATTAAGCTTTTCACAGCCTGAGGCAGCCAACAAAGTGCCAAGACTGCCTTGAACCAGGAAAACCCTTGTATCTATTATGCAAAGACACTGAGTTGCATATGTGCAAGTGATTTCTTCCAAGGATCATTAAGGCTGTTTCTTTTCTGTGTCCACGCTTCCAGTGTTCAAATCACAGGCACACAAGCACACCGTGATGTCCCTTTCTTAGAGAAAGTATTCCCACTGGTTCCTAGCTCAGGGTCACTGCAAGTAGATAGTATTCCCTCTAATGCTTTTCAAAGACTAGTATTACAGACAGCAGATGCTGAAAAAAATCTTCATCAGAATTCCTGAGGAAAAGGGAAGCTCCACTGACTTCTTTTTTCATGCCACTCTATTTTAACATTTTGAGGTACAAATTGGAGAACTATTTTACATTGTTTTACATACTGCACACAAGAGTCACTCAATGACATTACAATTAAACTGGTATCTCTGGTATGCAGCTAATTAGGAAATCATCTTTAGATCTTGCACCTTTAATGTACAGAAGCCTTATCTGGTAAGTAGCATTCAGAAGACAGTATTTATTAAACCTAGTAGTCAGCAAGCAGTTCCTAGGATGAAATTTAATGCTCATTTACAAAGCAATCTTTATGATTGACATTGTTTTATACTGATTTTAGTGGAAAATAATTCTTAATCCTCTAGACTGATTTGAAATTCCCTGTCAACATGTCTACATTTTAACCTTCTGCATTTATTCCAATTTTGAAACCTGAAAGAGAATACAATACACAACTGTTTCAAAACTAAGGAGTCACACAATCTTTTAAATAAAGATATTTGGGAAGAGGCTAAACGGTCTGAACTATGAAAACTTCCAGTTATGTCTTAATTTAGTACTTAACAAGACTTTTTATCTTTCTCCAACTTGCTCTGATTAAAGTCACTTGTAACAGAGAATAACATGTGGAGCAAGGCTGGGGGTATCCTCAACCTCATGATAAATTCAGACCTCTCTGAAAAGGTCTGAAGTGTTCTCCTCACGTAGTTAGGTTAGTTACTGCTAGGTGTGCCAGGAATGAAAATCAAGAGGCTCCCTATGAGACTGGTTTACAACAAACAAGTAACATGATAGGGCCTACTGTAGCTATGTGCTCTGTGAACTTGTTCATCATACATTAAAATAATAGTAACCATGTAGCAGGGCCCTCTGCACAAATGGAGAAGAAGGTGGCATGTCAGGTTGTTAATTTAAAAATATAAGACTTTTTTCCTTGAATCACTCTTGTCCAGAACTAGAGCTTTGCATATGTCTCCTAGGAGGTTTGGATAGATTTAATGCAGTGAAAAAAATCCCTCCCTGCTTCTGCTGCAGACCACTCTTCACATGATAATAGTCTGAGACTCTTTCATAAAGAATGGTAGAGGAGCTTTGCTTTGCTTATAAGATTGTAAAGAGAGAAATGAAGCTAAATGAAAAACATGCATCTCTTCTTCATGATGTTACCCAACATGATTGTCTGTTCTTTGCACATAGAAAAGAAAAATAATTTCCCTTTTTCTGTGTTGTTCCTTGATTTTCCTTTGATTGATTTATTTATCTTCTGATGTTATGGACAATATCTGCAGTTTGGGCATCCAACTAAGGTTTGAAGAGAATGATTGCATCAGATCTATCTAGGAAAATGAATATTCTCCACATTTTAGATAGTTCCTGTAGTGGAAAATATACTTTTAAAATACTGATAAAATACTTCCAGCTGAGATTTGGCAAAAGACAAAAGTGTTTCTTGATTCTAGTGCCCAGGCAGTCACATGGTGTGGTTTTATAGCTGTTTCAGGGTACTTAGAGCATGTGTAAACCTGCATGTATATGTCCACAGCAAACATCAATATTGTATCTAGTGTGTGATGACAATGAGGTGACAAGAGCTCTAGACATGTCTGTTTTAAGCAACATCTTCAATAGATCTTCTATTTGACAAATTATTAATTGCTAGGCCCCAGTTCAACTGTACTGAATACACATATCTCCATGTTGACATGGGAGTCCCTTTTAGGAACAATGGCACTTTTCAGAAAACAGAGATCATATGGAGGAAGGAACATTTAAAGTTTTATTTTGAGTTGTCACATTTCAAATCTATCTAAGAATTTCATTATTCCCCCTGCTCTCAACAACTTTCAAACCATTCTTTCATGAAGGTGTTTCATTGCCTGTCTTTTTGTCTTCTTGTTGTTTAATGTGAACTCCTCAGTGCTGGGACTGCTTGCTGTGTGGCTGCTGAGGAAAGATGATGGTTAGTTAAATTGCATGTGGTATTGCAATAGCTACATCTACCAAAAAACAAAAAGACAAAAAGAACCCCGCTAATATTTAGTGTTCAAGAAGCATCTCTAGTGGCAATATAATGATAGTTTATCAAATCTAGCTTATATACAAGATATACTTGAAATTTAATGAGATAAAATGATTAAAAAGCACTCTCATTTTATCTGGTGAACTGCTCAAAAGCTGTTTTTCCTAAAGTTAAGATACATTCTGAGTAAAGTACTTTACATTGTTTTTTACTTTCATATGCAGTGCATTTTTTGTGGGAATATAAGCTTGCAAGTGATGTGATGTATTTCCATTTTTTATTAAAAAAGTTAATCTAAATCCTTCTTACTAGTATCTTCAAAATAATAATGCTTTGCCTGGCAGTTCACAATCACAGCTCGGTGAACAACTCTGGACTTGATTTTCCTTTCAAAATACACTGGTTTTAAATGACATTTCATTTGTTATCTAAGTTTCCAGTCCTCTACTGACTTATAGTTAGTTCTTACTGTCAATACTATATTGTGGCAAGGAGTTCCACAAATCAGCTCCCAGAAAAATGTTTCTTTTTAATAGACATTTTCTTTTCTCAGTTTCACTGCACCTGTTATCCAGCTATCAGAGTTTTGATTTAATATTCTAGACTGACTATCTCTTCTCATGATGAAAGTATACAGGCTGTGAGATTTTACAGGAATCATTCCTGTAATCTTTCTGAGCACAGTTTTCCCAAACACCACAAAACACCCATTATTAAAGAAGGAAAGTGTAGCTTACAATATTCTGGAGTGAGGCAGAGAGGAAAAAAGATGCAAAACAAAAGGAACATTCTTAATACTTTGAAGAGAAATAAAGAATACAGTGAGGAAACAGAGGTTGCCTTTAAATTGGAGATCTGTAATGCATTGTGAAATTAAAATGATGTTTCAGGGAAAGCAGAGCAAGTATTTTAGTGTGTTGTGTTAAAAATTCCATAATAAGTATTATCTTGGGTTTTGTTTGCCTTGAGTGAACTGCAATTTCAGCAGCTGCAATGCCAGAGGGTCAATAGCAGCATAGCTTCAAGTAGACAGTTTGAAAAACCTTGCAGTTGTGCCCACATCAGAGTGGACTCTAAATGAAAATTTGTTCAAAAGCCTGTAAAAGGTGGCTTAGTTTGTTTTGAAGATCAGCAAATGCAGCTTAATTTTCTATATGGATATGCCCACCAGTATAAGGAGCTCCACATGCAACCCAGGCAGTTCTTTTTCCTCTTGCTGCAAAACCTAATTCTGGGCACCTTAAGGTCCATGAATACTGTGGTTATTGTAGTTTTAATGCTCAATTAAGTTGTGATCCTTTGGCTCTGGAGGAAGCAGTGTATGATGACAAATACTGGCCTTGATTGTGTGATGTCTCAGTATCTTTTGCTCTCAGAGCAGGTTACAATTCTATTTCAGAGACTTTGAATAGACTACCTTGAAGCGGAAGCCACAGAACCCTCTGTCTGCAGCACCTCTTTTGGATCATTTGCCCCATACAGACTGGATTTACTCAGCTGCTGAGTCTGTGTAGTAGAATGTGCTCTCATTTGTAGATTTTGAAATGTGGAAGGCTTTCTTGGATATGGAGGATGCTTAAGGAGTCAGTTTTTGCCTGCAGGAGATGGTGTATCCTTCTAACATAAAATTGGGGTGCAGAAAGTCTATGGTCTGTAACTGGCTGCTTTGTCCCCCTGTGATGCCCCCACATAGGGCTGCTTTTCCCCACAGCTCCATACACTTGCAAAGCCCAGTGAGGTTTCTGCCAATGTGCAGCCAAGCTGCAATTGAGAACGCTGATGGGAACTGCAGCAGAGTACTCCTGAGTTTCCACAAGTGGCTGTTTCCCATGGCTTATAACTCAATCAGCTTTCAGGAGGATATTTTAAGTCAAAGCAAAGGATATGCAGCTTTCAGTGGTTAGCATTCCCATTTCAATGCTTTAGCCTAATCTGTTGATTTTTCTGAGCTGCTAAAATAAGACATAGACAAACTGAGAAAACAAAAAGCTAAATGTTTCTGCTGCCTTGATATGGATTTGCTGCTACCAAAGCAGTTAGAGAGGGGAACGAACAGAGAGCAACTTTTAACTCGTAGCTATCAGCTTCATTAGCAGATCAGATGTCTCTCAAAAGCAACAGATCCCATGCCTACCGCTGAAGAATGTGTGTAAATGGTAGACCACCAATATTTCCAGGGCATCACAGTAGTAAACAAAGTCTCTGTAAAACACAGAAATATCTCAACACATTCAAAGTTATTCTTTCTTTGCAGTAAGGACATGCACACAGGCAGAGTTAAAATTTTGCACTCCCTACCCTGTACCCTAAGCCCCCACTTTTGTGCTGCCTGTCAGGACAGGAGCTAGAAGGGCAGTAAGTCAAGGCAGACAGGACAAACGTGGCTCTCTGAGCGGAGAAAACTGTTGCTGTGATCTGTTCCCGACAGGCTGACACTTGGAGGGGCTGTCATGTGCTTGTGCTGGAGTTAAAAGGCCTTATAAGGCAAAGCCTGAACAAACTGTTAAGCAGTCTGAAGTGTTCCTCAGTGCTGAAAAACCTCCAGGGAATGCACAACATACCCCTGGCAAAGATTACAGCATATTTTACAGCAAGCTCATAGAGTAACAAAGCAGATATTGTATCTTTGAATTTCAGACTCTGCAGGCTAGTCTCAGAAAGAATATTAAGACCAGGTCCCTTCTTGGATTTGCTTTACTGCAGTGGGACAAGCTAAGTGTCATTCATTACATGTGTCTTTAAGATTTCATAAAGTTACACATCAAGGTCTCTTCTGGAAATATGCTCTCTACAGCAGAATAGTTATTTGAATGTCTCTGTGAGCTGATGGCTGGACAAACCAGACCTATTTGATCTGTGGTAGTAGTCAATATCAATGGCAAAATGAGCAGACCTTGCTCCTGAAATCTCCACAGTAAACCTGCCCTGCTTTGGCACCTTTCAGCTCTCTGGAGGTCATGAGGTGTGGGGAGTTCCAATCCCTCTTCTTTTCCCGCTGCAGTTCAGGTGCAACTGAGACACAGCTGCCTCTCACTCTCTTCCCAGGCCTTCAAGAAAAAGCATCCTTACATGCAACAAGGTTGTGATCAGTGGCACAGTGTAGTTGGAGGTGTGTAGCTACTGGTGTCCCCTAAGAACCCAGTACTGTTTGAGTTATCCATAAGCTACCTGGATGAAGGGGCAGAGGTCTCATCAGCAAGTTCGCTGATGGCACAAAGCTGGGAGGAGTGGACAAAGGCCCAGAGGGATGTGCAGCCCTTCAGAAGGACATCAGCAGGCTGGGGAGATGGGCAGAGAAGAACTGTCTGAAATTTAGCAAAGAAAACTGCAGGGTCCTGCACCTGGGGAGGAAGAACTCCCCGGCACCAGCACAGGCTGTGGGCTGACCTGCTGAAAAGCAGGTCTGTAGAGAAGGACTTGGGGGTCCCGGTGGACAACTGTGCATGGGTCAGCAGTGTGTTCATGAGGCCAAGCAGGCCAGTGGAATCCTGGGGTACATCAGGAAGGGCATTGCCAGCAGGTCGAGGGAGGTGATCCTGCCCCTCTGCTCAGCCATGGTGAGGCCTCACCTCTGTCAAGTTCTAGTCTCCCCAATGAAAAAACCACCGTAGAGCTCCTGGAGCAAGTCCAGCAGGGATCTACAAAGATGATCATAGAATCATAGAATGGTTTGGGTTGAAAAGGACCTTAGAGATCACACACTTCCCACCCCCATTCCATAGTCAGAGACATCTTCAGAATCACAGAATCATAGAATACATTGTGTTGGAAGGGACCTTTAAAGGTCATTTAGTTAAACCCCTGACAGTGACGAGGGACATCCCCAGCTAGACCCGGTAGCTCACAACCTTGTCCAGTCTAATCTTAAGTGTTTCCACTGATGGAGCATCTAAGACCTCTCCGAGCAATGTGTGCCAGTTCTTCACCACTCTCACTGGAAAAAACTCCTTCCTTATATCTAATCTAAAGCTATCCTCTTTCATTTCAAAGCATTTTTCTTTTATTAAATGTTCTTGTAAAAAATTCCTGTCCAGCTTTTTTGCAGGCTCCTTTCAGGTACTAAGAAGCCACAATAAGGTCAAATAAGCCTTCTCTTTTTTAGGCTGAACAACCTTGAGTGGATGAATGGACTAGAGCAACTCTTATCAGGAAAAGCTGAGGTAGCTGGGCCTGTCTAGCCTGGAGAAGTCTAAGAGGAAGTCTAGTCAATGCCTCTAAGTATCTGAAGGGAGGGTGTCAAGAGGATGGAGCCAGGCTCTTCTTAGTGATGCCAAGCAGTAGAACATGAGACAACAGGAAGAAACTCATGCATAGGAAGTTCTTCCTGAACATGAGGAAGAATTTCAGTACTGTGTGGGTGACTGAGCACCAGAACAAATTTCCCAAAGAGGTTTTGGAGTCACCCTCATTGGAGGTATTAAAGAACCATCTGGATGCAATCCTATGCCATATTCTCGAGGATGACTCTGCTTGAGCAGGGAAGTTGAATCAGAAGATGCACCATAATCTCTTTCAACCTTACCCATCTTGCAAGTTTTTGATGCTTTTGGGTGCTCACTCACTTACAAAGAACTGTACCAGAAAGATACAGACAATCTTTTCCACCCATAAACCAGATCAAACTGCAGCCACTCTAACATCTGATGCTCTCACATAGTTTCTCTCTTCTCTTCTCTTCTCTTCTCTTCTCTTCTCTTCTCTTCTCTTCTCTTCTCTTCTCTTCTCTTCTCTTCTCTT
>JAWWEE010000085.1:21762076-21799229 GCA_035221455.1 Xenops minutus | reverse complement strand
TCTCTTCTCTTCTCTTCTCTTCTCTTCTCTTCTCTTCTCTTCTCTTCTCTTCTCTTCTCTTCTCTTCTCTTCTCGTTGGTTCTGCTATTTGCATTCTCTTACTCAAGCCTGCTTACTGTTCAAGTCCTTTCCTTGTTATTTTCTGTTGTTTTATATAAAAAAAAAATCTTTCCAATTCATTTTTCTGTTTCTATCCAGATGTCTGTTTACGTTATGCAGGTGTCCACCTAAAACTTACATGGGCACCCAGAGGGAAAAGCATATTTAGTCACTTTTCCAAAGTGAATATGGTTGTTCAGAGCACAACATTATCAATTATAAAAGTAACAGAAAGTTGTGAATGCCAGTGTGGAATGACTTTCAAAAAGAAAAATCATTGAACTGAGGTTTGCTTTCTTCCTCCTAGAAGGAAGTTGCATGGAGGTATTCTTGCTACAGCTGAAGAAGAACAGACTTGTCATCTGTTGTATATCCACTGGCTCTCTCCTCATACACTATCTAATAGATTGTCGTGGTTTAAGAATGGTGCTCCTCAATTTATTTCTCTCACGGAGACCCCAAACCACACCGCTGCTGGCTTGCTCCCTGCTTCCCTTCTCTCTTCCCACTGAAGTAGAATGGAATTGATAATTGGAGACACAAAAGTTGAAAATATTCAGTCAAGATAGGAACAATTTACTGGAAACAGCAACAAGATGAGAAAACAAACATTAATAGCAACAATACTAATAACAAAAGGTATAAGACAAGGAAACTATTTACACAGAAAGATCATGACAAATAGAGAACTGTTCTTCCCCGCCATGCTCTCTTACAACTGGAAAAGGTTGCCTTTTTCCTTGGAAGTGAGACAGAGTCCCTTTCCCTCACCACTGAAAATTATGTGAGGTAGTATCAAATGACATCAGGGTCTGATCACACCCCCCTCCTGGCTACTGTAAAAAATTAACTTTCTCCTGCCAAAACTAGATATCCACGTAAGAAGGGCTTGCCCACAAATTTATCATTTGCAGTTGGCACCTTGTTCATGTATGCCAAAGACAGGATTGGAAGTACTTTGGACATGCCTATAATTCACTTTGGTCCTAAGACATATTCAGACATATTGCAACTTAGTCAGTTACAGTGATATACACATTGCCATGGATACAAAAGATATATCCATATGTCTTTTTTACATCATACCAGCCATCTTCATCAGAAAGCAGACTTATCCTACCTAAGTTTTATTAGGGCACTGGATAGTGGGACACAAGCACATTTGCAAATCAGTCCCCAAAAGGTGATATGGAAACCATCAGCCAGCTAAAGTGACTGGAGTTGAATGAGGAGCCAATAGCGCGTTAGTTATCTACAGATGATAATTGATAGTGACTGAAGAGAGTTAAAAAGTGCCCTTTGTCCCGTAATCATAGCAAAACCAAAACATTGTAAATACTCAACTTTCCAGCAACTAGTTTTGACCATCTGGTTTTCTAAAAATGGACTGCTAATTGAACTGAAAGGAACTTCCATAATGACAGAGCATTAAATTAATATTTCAGAGAATCACATTTGAAATCCATCAGTACAAGAGCATTCTCATTGAAGACACATGACCTCTAGGAAATGCCTTCTCTAAACTACTGAATAGCAGCAGCTGGCGACCAGAAAGAGCCAGAATGAGGTATAGTTACTCTAAAAGACTGGTGGTAAAGGTAGGGAAGTAGAAAAAAAAAGCTATGGAGAAAAGCAATGTAAGCAAATACCATGTAGAAAAAAAATGCACTCAAATCAGAACCAAGTTAGGGGATATCAAATCAGTGCTAAGATAAAGGTCAGAGGACTAAAGGTAGAGAAGGTCAAAACCTGTTATTAAGGTTGGTTCAGGTGAGGGACTTGAAGTATGACTTGATTTTGTGTGTAACATACATGACTGCTTGCATCTAGCTGTAGAAGCTTAGAAGATAAGAGGCTAATGTGTGTATCTCAAACTGACTGACAGTCAGATAGCTTGGAGCTAATCAAGAACTGATAGTAAGAACACTCTGTGAGAAAGAATAGGATATTACTGGAGAAGGGGGCCATACAGAGGTCCGACAGTACTTTGCTGGGACAGATATCGTTGTTCTGGCTCCTGGAGATAAACACAACATACTACAGCCCAAGTGCAGGAACAAGAAGTGAGCATAGACTGTCAACTAAAGGCTGACCCAGCTGGAAGGGGACCAAGATCACCAAGGACCCCTAAGAACCTCCAAACCATTTCCAGAAAGGTCTAGAAGAACAAATTGTGTGTGACAACTGATTTGCATAGGAAGAGAGAAACCTAGTTCCAGGGTGGGGAAAGTTACCTGTAAGACACTTTCCTAGCCCTAGGAAACACCCGGTTGGTGATTCCAGGACTCTAAAAGACCCCATCAGCTGGAGCTGTGCTGGAGCCAGGAATGGGGATATTTCTTTCTTTCTTCCTTTCTTCCTCTCTCCCTCTCTTTAGTCTCTCTCTCAAATCTTTCACCCTATCTCTTATTCAAAAGCCACCACTCTGTGTTTATACTAGAAGATATGGGACTAACATACCAATTTCCATGCCAAGCATAAAATTTACTGACAAAAATATGTAAGTTTTTGTGGACCCTCTGACTTTTGTCATTCCTTTTTGACCATGAGCATCTGTGCATTTGTGTATTCTCTTCCCTTTTGGTGTGGAATGCCCCACTGGCTAATGGCATTGCAAAGCTTTCATCAGTCTCCTGAAGCAGTCTTTTTGTGGTATAAAATAAATTTCAGCCTACCATAAAGTGCTGACACTAGAAACTTCTTTATGTTCTCCTCTATGTTTTATCCATAAACCTCATATTTTTATTAACATTTGGCATTATAATCTACAGTAGTAATGAGCAAAATGGAACTCCAATGATTTCCAGGTCTTGTAGAAAAAGATGGTATTTTCTGAAAGCTAGAAAATAATATATGCATGCTGGGGTTTGACTTTGCTTAGTCTCCTAATATTTACAAATAAAGAATGCCAAGGAGGTAACCTATATAGTTCAATGGTGTACTTTTGACTCAGGAAAGGTCTTTGATAATGCCACCCCTGACTGGTGTCAAAACTGTGTATTGAGGAATGATCCAAAAGCTCAAATACTAATGCCTAACCTTCGCATGCTTCAAAAATAATGTCTACACAGCCAATTACAACCTTTTAACTTTTATGCCTACTTTTGGACACAGAAGATGTTCCCAAAATCTGTTTGTTTTTTTTTTTCCTCCTACAAATATCTGTGAAGGCAAGAGGAATAGAGTTTGCAGAATTTAGTATTTTATATCTACACTGTCAAGAAAAGAAACTCAACAGTAAGAAAAATATTTTTACAATCTGATCTGTATGAAGCCTCTAACAAGTGAAAATTCTGATGTCAAAGAGATTTAAAAAAACCTTTGGTGTCTGACAAGAAACTTTTTTGTTAAGCCTATTCAAGTCCTACAAAATCTAAGAATAAGATTGGTGGTGTTCTGCTCTCTTTACGAACAGCATGAAGCCTGTGCCTTGTTAAACAGGAGTTGTATTGGTCTGGTCTGTGAAAATGAGTTGAACACTCATTTCCAAGATCACCCTGGGTCGGAGACTGCTGATGGGTATGTATCTGGTAAGGGGAACTCTGATCGTTGTACCGGGGATTAAATTCTCTAGAGGTACCACACCACTTTATTTTCTGGAACAAATCAATGAGAGTATACTATCTTCTTTGGTCATCGTGGGATTAAGAGGAGAGAGACCTGACTGCAAGCAAAGTTATTGAAAATATAATTACTGAACTGACTAACTACAATACTATTAGAGGGACAAGCTGTGTGGAGGAATGAATTGCTGCTTGTCTACTTTATGATTCATTCATCTGATTATGCCAATTGAAACAATTTGCTGCAGTGTCTTTTGTACACAACCAGGAAACAGAGGCTCTCACAGCACCAATAGTTCTCTCATTTTATTATGGCTTGGTACCATTTGAATCAACCTGCATGGAATTAGACTCCAAAGTGTCCCACATCACGTATAGGGGCACTTTTCTTAAGAAAAGCAGGCAAAGCCATATTAGTCCATGTAAACCAGTCTATGATGCTGGAAGACTTGTAGGAAACAGGCACGCATGCTTTTGAGATCAAGGAAATCAGTGGAGCCTTACTGACTTAATGTGGGCAGAGATCCCAGAAGAGATGAGTGTTTATGACTACGAACCTAGGCAAGTGGCTGATAGAAACCTGAAGGTTTGAATTAGTTCTCTCTTGTCATCTCCCAAAACAGTGATCTGGCCCTGAGTATGCCAGTAAGCCACTCATCAAGAAACATTACAGAAAGCCCTAGGCACGTGCATCCTTGTAGCTGGCTTTTTCTGTCATGACTAGGTCTTTCCATGTGTCCTTGTTCTTGACAGATAAGAGCAGAAGATCTCTTTTAAGTGCTTCTTGGCTGACACTGACATCTCAATAGCTAGATAAAAAGTAGAGAGATTTCCTCCTCCTGTTTTTCCTCCTCCTATCCACAATTGTCACTTATCAGCCCAGCTCAGCCAATTATAGTGCCTCAGAAGTGTCCCTATGAAGAAAGGGAAGCAGACAGACAGACACCAATTGAATTTCCTACAGGCACTATACAGAGGTTGTTTTGTTCCTGCAACAGAGCCGTTAATCCCTTGTGCCACTGGTGACTCAACGGAAGACTGAGCCCTGTGAGACAAAAATGATGCAATATTCCTAAAAATTCACCAGGGACTGCAGATATTTCTTTCATTATCAAACTGCAACCTTGCAACCTACTCTTTACTGTTTCAGGAAGCTGCAAAGGGAGGCAAAAATAAGGGAAGAGGAGGAGAAGGCAATGAAGATGAGGGGAGAGCAGCACTGGAGAAGGAAGGGAAGAGTAAATGGTCTTCTCTAAACTACGCTGCCTTTGTATATAGAGCTGATGCCATCATTACCTAATAAAAAGATGTCTTTACTTGGACTTCAGTAGCAGCCTGGTCATGGATAAAGACTTCCATTGTGCCAGGCAAGCACTGCACAAATGTTGAATGAAGTGCAGCCTAAGGATGTCCTCTGCAGGAGCCTAAGACTCCTCTGCAGAAAGGAGAAGGGTGTTTATGCCACCTTAAAGCCATCTAATTTGGGCAATTATGTAACAGAGCCTTTGCAACACAAACTGGGCTATTGGTTAGCTGTCCAATACCATATTGAGGGTACAATTTGCACAGATGTTCTGCTGCTGTCCAGCGTAGCTAACACAAGCTACTGGGGCCCTGGGCCCCCCTTCCTGCTGCAGCTCACGTAACACTTCTGTAAAAGTGGGAATGAAGAGCAACAACAAGGACTCAGAAGCCTGCCAAGGACAGTGTTCAAACAAGCTGTCCATAAGTTTGATGTGATCTTTAATGAACAAAACATGTTGTCAGCAGAGGATCAGGGTCCTAAGGCATTGTCAGGTCTATGCTCTTAAAAACTCAAATCAGTACTGTTTTGTTAATATACTTGTTTACTTTTATATTTATTATCCATGTTTAATAAGCATCAAACCTGTACCAGTGAAATTTTGAGAGCTAGTAGCTATACCTGGCAAAACTGTGTTTTGGTTAGAAGAATTTGCACCAGTATAATTGTGTGAAATAAGAACAGCTGAAATACACAGGGGCTTTTGCAGGAATAGTGATTTTTCAGAGCAACTGTATCTGTTATCAATAAAGTTTTCTGACAATATTTGAGTTTGGAAGACCACCCAGCCACAATTCTTTTAAAATGTGTGTTTTATTCAGTTTTTGTGGTAGCTTCAACATTTGCATAAGCCAAGTTGTGTCTGTCCAGCTCTGCTGTCCACTGAATATTGTTTGGTAGGGCAGGAGGAAGGAATGTAAGAAGAAAGGGAAAGGGAAGGAAGTGATAGTTTTACCTCAATCTTCAAAGAATAAATTAGAATACCTTCATTTTTCTATTTACTTCTGATTGCTAACTGAAGGATTTAATTTGTGTGTAAATTTGTATACACTGTGCTTTGGATGCAGATGCTGAAAGCATTTGAAACTTGTGTAAATATGTGTGCATCATCCAAAGTGAAAGATGGGTTATGAAAGATACATTGCTTTGGCTCTCAGCATATTCATATGTATTTAATTCCAAAGATGAGAGAATAGGCTTTTGCCCTCTCTTTTTATATGCCTAAGCTGAGTGCCTAACCTTCAGCTATGTCAGGCTTCCTGTTGCTTGAAATAAACATCTCTCAGGTTTCTCTCATTAGAAGACATCCTTCACAAGAAAAGCCAGTCCCCCAGCAAAACAGTATAATTGCATCAGGTCACAGGCATTTATTTCACACAATGACTCAAGATCCTTTCTACAGCCTTTGAAAAGACAAAGGTGAAATATCTTTTCGAAGTCTAGTGAGAAAGCAGTATGTTAATATTTGGAGAAGTCATGTCATATTCCTTCCTGGGCACAGCACCCAACAGTTTCAGAAATGTGTCAAACAACAAATGAAAGTATAAAAACTTCCTAGTTTTCTAAGAAAAACTCTGTCCCCAAAATGTTTGAAAACCAGAACTGATTAAAGACAATTTGGGATAATTAGAATTTCAGTGCCTGTAGTCTACAGTTTGGTTTTTTTTTTCTTAATTCCTTGTTTTAGCTGATGTCACATGATGTACTATTATGTCTCTCCCTCTTTCTATGTCAACCCAATGAAACCTCTGTGTTGATAAGCCATGCTGTTTAATGCAGAACGTTAGCATTTCTATAAAAAATTGTGAATCACTGTATCTACTGAGAACAGGTTTTGCATCCACAGGTAAGCCCGACTTCCCTAGATGCAGACCTTTTTCTTGAATGTAAACACACAGCTTTGCAACTGTCCTGGTAAAGTCTTCTTGTTTTTTCTAGGTATGTTTTGGTGTTTTGTGTTATTTGGTACTGCTTTCACTGGTTCAGGCTTTCTTCAACTAATTCACCATCATTCAGTGAGGAGCTCCAGGGTAGAAACTCCATGACTTTTGCCCACTGATGTTATGGTAGGGAATAACTGCTTAGTTTGCTCTTACTTGTCCCTTTGGAATTGTTGATGCATGGAGTCTTCAGCCATACGTGTGAAAAGCATCCCTTCCCATTATGAATTGGAAGATGCACATTTGATGGTGCAGTCTGGCTATCTGACACCTAAAATTTCTGTTTTTAATACTGAGCCTCTTTTTTTTTCCAGTACCAGGAGTTTTGCTCATCTGTGATGGCAGATGGTGATTGACACCTTCCACATCTGGGTACATCATTGTTTCAATTCCAAGCAAGATGCAGCAAACATGCTTCTCTGCAGAGGATATCTTGCCCTCCCATTCACACTCCTCTTCCATAAGATCTTAATGAAAACAGCAAAAGAAAGTTCAGTTACATAATTTCTTGTTGAACTCAACAGCTCCTCAGTGAGACAATCGAGTCTTAATTACATGCATTTCCTTACAATATCTCATAAATTTTAAGTGAGCAATGATCTCATGAGCCAGGTCCTTATGCTCTTTCCCTACTTTCTGATGTGCATCTGATGCAAAAACTATGTAGTCTGATGCATTTCAGGTCTACTTACTTGTGGTGTACTCTGAAGATTTTTTTTTTGCTACAGTACATCATGACGTGATTTATTTTCTATTACTAAGTACTGAAGAAGCTCCTAGGAAAACCTATGTATCATGATGCCTAAAAATTCAAGTTTATAAAAAAGAAATAAAAGGTGTGAATTACTGGAGACATGTATTAATTTGTTTTACCTGAATTCAAGCATTCCTAACATCTGAGAAGCAAGAGATTTTTGTGATTTTACATCTGGTTACTGCACCATCAGTGCACTGATACTGGAATTCCGAAGTTGAATGCATATTAGAGGGACTTTTGGTCAGACTGCTAATGTCTGTATGCTTAATAGCTCTAGTTAATCAGCTTCACTGAATGAATTTTTTGCGCAATATGTGCTTTGTAATGAGGAAAGGAAGTATATTTTTTGGTGTATTTACTAGAAATGGACCTGGCATTCATCTTTCCCCAAGATGATGAAGTTATGTCTACATATCCTCCATTTTCTTCGTGTCTTTCTCCTCCTCCTCTTTTTCTTCTTCAATAAGCCTATTAACCTATATTAAAAAGAAGAATGAAAATAAAGCAGTATTTTAGGGTATAGGAAATTGCAACAAGTAATATAAGGTCCACTTAGATTATTTTGGAAATGAGGATCTTCTGTGGTGTCTCAGGCTATTCCCGCAAAATGTAGTGTCATCACTGTAGACCTTTTTTCAGTATATCAATGTTTACTTCCAACAAGCGTGTTTTTCTTCTTCCATGAAATAAACGCTTGCATGATCAAATGAAGACAGTCAATTTTAACTATAAATTGCTCAATTTGCAATAACACGTTTTGTTCTTGACACTGCAAACTCATGCTGGTGGCAAAAATTATTATTATGGGTAGAATCCAATTGCTGAAAAAGGTTAAATTCTGTTTCCTTGAATTATTTTTAGTAAAATAAAACTCACTTGTCTTTGTAGCTTTGCATATAACAACAGTCTTAGGGCACAGTGCCTAATAAAGAACTAAATATTTCATGTCCGATAGCTGCAACATTAAAACTGTTACCTTCCACTCCATTCCCCGCAGCGCTCTTGCTGTAGGAAACCATTTGGTTGATGTCAGATCATTTGGGCAACCTTATAAGTTACAGCCCCAAGGGAGTCACACATTGTAAGAGCAACTGTGGTGCATCAGACTAAAGAGCCATTGCCTAGTGGGCCACAGCAGCTCCTGAGGAAAGAAGGTATGCATTGAAAGGGTCATCATATACATGATGCTTCCTGCAAGCGTTCTCTCGGTTTCCAATCATGTGAGGTTCAGAGGCTTCCTGAGCTGGACATAACCCTCCTTGGACTTTGCAGTCCCGGACTTGTGCACTTACCCTTTGAACCTCAGGTAGCCCTTTAGCACCCACAGAAGCCTTCGGGCAAAAGGGACTCTTCAAATTATTCATGCTTCACAGATTTCTACCATGCTTCCCCCAGTTCCTCTCTTTCCAGCCTAACAAATCTCAGTCTGCACAACCATCTTGCAAAAAAGGATGACTCCACCTCTGTGGTCATCTTTTTCAGCCTTCTCTTAATAGTCTCCAATTAGTGGTAAGATGCCTTTACTTCATTATCACAGGTTATCTACATATAAGTTTTTTAACACTGCCATGGGACTTTTGCATTTATTTTTGATCAACTTCTTCAAAGTACTAAGTTTTCATATCACACTCTGACTAGGGTGTGTAAGCAAATGAATTCAGGGTCTGAATCAGTGAACCTTTCCTTTTGCTTTATGCTCACTTAACTGGGGGTAAGTACTCCTGTTACAGGTAGGCATATGTCAAGCCTGTGAGGGTGTGTTTGGTGAAGGGCAGCGTTCATCCTGCAACCTGGCTGTGTGATGCATCTCTTACAGAGAGTGTGGACCTGTGGTACTATCCAAAAGGGCACTCCCTGGAAGTAGTATATCCTCTCCCCTCAGCCCTCCTGCCTTGTCTGTACCCCTTTCCTGTGCTCTACATGAAATTAGGCTGCTGTATTCACACTGAGAATCCCACAACAGTACAGTGTTCCTCATGATGAGATTTAAGAACCATTTGAAAAACTAGTCTACATGAAATTCTGAAGGAGAGCAGTACTTATCATGAGGTCTGATGACACTCGTTTCTGTATTCAGAAAAGCACCTTCTGGGTTGTATGGAGAAAAATATTAATTTTATGGTATCTCCCACATGGCTCTGTCTGACTAAATTACTGCTACTATCACAAAGGGAGTTTTGCTGAGAAAGACATTCTGTGCTACACCTCTCATTTTACTTGCAGCAAACAAGCATTATTGACTGCATTGCTTTAGACTAACAATGTTGACCTTCAGCAAATGGGAACTCAACTTCCTCATTTTACAGCTTTTACCCCTAATTTATGTAAGATTAACAGAATCAGAGCCTCATATATTATCATGAGGTGCTACTTTTAAACATCTCGCATTGGCCTTTTTAGCCACCAGCGTGCTTGTAGCAAGCGTGGGTAGAGCCCTTGTAAATCTTCGTTCGCGAAGCCTAGCCATGATGATGATGGTGATGACTTTTAAACCTCTGTAGGTATGTAAAAGAAACCCAGAAATCTTGCAATCTCTGCAAGCTGCAGTTCTGCAGATGATAATGCTCATGGGATTGCATTCAATCCTAGAAAACAACATTTCTTAATTTTCTTGACATAATTTCTTCACCACTCAACATGGGATATGGTGCAGTGTACTATTGATATTAATTTGCGGGCCTAAATATGGGTTAAGAAAGGATGTGTAGAGTGTGTGGAGTATCAAAGTGTTGTATAAACATGTACAAATGGAAGGTCACTTCTTAAATGGATGAAGATGACAGTGAAAAGACAGCCCTTCTCCTGAAGAAAAAGTAAGATGAAAGTCCATCTTGGTGATGTTTGATCACAGTATCTACACTGAATAGGAAATAATACCTCCATAGCATTTGCCAAGACTGTCTCCAAGTAGTGCTTGGAGTGATACTATACTGTAAATCAATGAAGATAATATACAGCAACACATATCTGACTTCTTTTCTGAACAGGGGTTGTCCAGTCAGTGCCTTGGACTCTGCTGCTGCAAGACATGACTCATGACAGGACAAATGACCAAGCAAACAAAGCTTAGGTTTTAAAATCCTTCAAGATAGTTTCTTACTCCAGAGGAAGTACCTCACCTTTCAAGAGAGATATTTTTGGAAGAAGGAATAGCTGTGCTGTGGTGTCATGCATGGCTACAGTAAGGCTATGGCAGAATTAGTATTCCTATTCTATGTTTTCTTTCTATCTTCTGCAAATGCATTTCCTTAGTCAGGATATTAAAAAAAAATTATTCATGGCTGATCCCAGTCAGCAAGCAGGAGCTGCACTTGAAGCTGCTGATCAGGGCATAAAAAGTTTTAATGATGTATAACTCTTAGTCTGTGAAAAATCAACTAACATTACTGCATTATGTTGCTTTATATCTCCATACTAAAATGTTCCATTAGCTACTGAGTCCAGATGGTGTTTTGATTTGCTGACTGTATTTAATCTCCCTGTATTAGCCTTGGTGTGCCCTAGAAATTATTTTGTCTTTGCTTTATGTCTAGTACAAATTTAGAAAGAATGATGATGTAATTTGTAAAGGAGTCCTACTGTACTTTCTGCTCAGATTATGTAATTCTTATGACACCTTTCTGATATAAATGACCCAAACTTGTATTCATTGAGTCTGAGTTTGTTAGCTGAGCTTTGTGCCCTCATTGCAAACATCACAGACTGTGATTAAAGTGTGTGAAAACTTATCGAAAAACAAGGAAATAAAAATAGGACCAAAACAATGTCAGCCTACAGGATCAGTCTATGGAAGTGCCATGAACCTTCAAAGAACTTTGTATGTTGTAGTCTTGGTAGTAAAGGCTGATCACTTTTTGTTCCTTTTGAATAGCACAGAACTATTAATTCTGTTTGAAAATCATTTAGAAATCAAAGGAGAAGGTGCAAGTGGGTGACGGTGATGAAAAATCAGAACCCTCCTGTCCACATCTATGTTCTGGGTGCTCCCACTGAGAAATACTCAAAAACGCTACATAGACGGCTGCTTGGTTGCTGCTCAGCATGAAGGAAATTTAAACTACTGTAGGCTAGATGTTTGCCATGTAAAACTACAATGCTGTGCTATCACCATCCTTCTGGCTTCTGCGCAAGTTAGTAAACGTCTTTCAATTAAAAAAAAAACATTCCAGGCAATATTTAGGTTTCTGACCATGCAGCCTCTTTTTATGAAATATCACTGTGAAATCACTACCTATTCCTGAAGAAGTGTTGCTGTAAGACACAATCCTGTGCATGTTCCCCTGCAACTGAGCAACGTCAGCCTCAGAAGAACAAATAGAATCAGAATATCCTCCTCAGCCAGGAGCAGGATGACTCAGGGATACTTTTCCCCTTGATGTAACACTAAGAAACCTACCGGTCAGTATGTTTTTAAACATAGTATTAAAAGGGAAGTTATCCTTTCTGACTAGAACACACAAGTTTTTGTCAGATGAGAATCATATTTATTTCTATTTTCATTATTATATCATGGCAAGAATCTTAAAAATATTTAAAATTATTTGAACTCCAGAAGGGTCATTACAATTTGGAGAGAGGGAAAACACCATGCAATGGAAATCTCACTCAAAGATTTGTGCCTTGACCTCATGAGACTCCCACTGTTGTAAATTTAAAAATGCCAATTTCTTTTTCTTTTCAAGCTATTTGCATCCATATAAATGTATTCAATTATTTTACAATCTATCAAATTTTCAAGGAAACTATACAGACATGTCATAAGAGAAACTTATGGCAAGAAAAAGTTAATGAGAGGCCAACCTACTGAAGTCATGCAGGGACCTGTGCTAGCCCATGTATTCATAAACAGCCTAAGAAAGGAGGTGAGCTGTAGGATGATAGCATTAAGAGTAAGAAGTGCCAAGTGTTAAGAGCTGCAGAAAAATCAGAGTGATTGGGAGAGAAACTGACATGAAATTCAGTCTAGGGAAATTTTACATAAAGTATTCCACAAGGGGAAATATCATCTGAGCTTTGCATCTAAAATAATGTACAATGAGTGGATGATGACTTCTTCGGAGAGAGATCTTAGGGTTAGGAGTGGTACTGATAAGAAAATGTCATCTCAATGTGAAATAGTGCTTAAAAAAAAAAAAAAAAGGCAAGGCAAAAGCTATCAAAGAACAGAGAACAAACCAGAGGCTATCATAGTGCCACTGAATAAATCAGTGTTTTGACCACTCTTTGAATATTGTGTGTAATGCTGGTACTATAGTGCTAGAGAGGATATGTAAGAGTTGGAGCAGAATAACTCAAGGATGTTCAAAGATCAGGAATGATTTCTGTACTGGGAACTGCTGAGTAGGTGGCGATATCTCAATAGGAAATACAGAGAAATGTAGGGGTTACTGTAGAGATCTACATATAAAATTTTGAGTGCCAGAGAGGGACTGATTGAGCACACTGTCATCCAGTTCTACAACTCAAGGGCATCAAATTCAGAGAGTGGAAATGAGGCTGAACACTGGGAAATGATTCAGGCAAAAGAAGAAAACAATTGCTACAAAGAGTTGTGGTCAAAGTCTTGTGATAAACATCTTAAGCACTGTCTCCTGCACTGATAAAATAGTAGGTTAGGAATTTGAGAGCTATCTAATACAAGCTTTCCTTGCTATAGCAGTGCCCTGAAACACCTCCAGCCGTATGCTTGCTTTCACAGACATGAAACCAGTCTAAATTCCAGATACTGCTGCCACATACTATCCCATCTTTCCACACAGAATCATACAATAGTTTGGGCTGGAAGGGACCTTAAAGATTATCTAGTTCCAACACCTCTGCCATGAGCAGGGACACTTTTCACTGATGCTCAAAGCACCATCCAGTCTGGCCCTGAATGCTTCCAGGGATGGGCCATCCACAACTTCTCTGGGCAACCTGTTAAACACAAGGTTTTCCCTCCCAGTATTCTTCATCAGTCTGTACAAGTGAGCAGTAACCTAGTTCAAGGAGTTGATCCATCAGCAAGCTAACCTTGCAAAGAAAAATTACTATTTTCCAATAGTATCAGTTCCATCATGTGCAAGAGAGAGGGGCAGTAGCAGCGAGATGGCCTGTCTGTTCAGTTAATGGTTTGTACCTCACTCACTTCAATGAATGTTGACTGAGGTGAGAGGACTGTTTCCGACACAGAGAATATTATTTTTCAGTGTTTTGAGGAGGTAAAATGATAAAGCAAAGACATGAAGGTTTAATAAGTTCAATAGTTCAGTCTGACCTTTCCCTAGCAGAAGGGGATTTCAAGCATTTCTTCTGTCCCCTGGGAGCACTTTTCCTATTCTCAGAGGCTTTCCTTACATGTAGTCTGGCAAAGTTTTCTCTTCTTTAATCCTTCTGTAAATCTGTTCTGCAATGGTGAAGGAACTTGGGGAAATAATGCATATAGGACTGCTTCTTTTTTAATGACTGTGTTTCTTTCTGGTCTTATCTATAGATTTGCATACTTTAAGACACTGCAAAATCAGCCCTTAACACTTCTCATTGTCTTAACCAAGATATAAATATCTTACCTGCTCTGACCTCCAAAATCCAAGCTATCCTGGGAAAGGTGACTTTTGATTATAAATTGTAACCACATGTTGTATTAAAGAGCATGTCAAAACTGGTCTCTTTGCAATTCTCATTTATGCTAGCATCTGGAATAATTTAAATTATAAATGAAAAACTGACCTTTGTGGTTAGCCAAATCAAAAGGCCTGAAAGGCTTCATGCTTAAAGTGTCATTTGATCCCTAAACAGATCAGGAAGTTGTAGAAACCAATATCTGACCAAGTCCTTCAAAAGAAAATAAGTACAACCAAAAAAAAGACCCCAAAAAACCCCAACCCACAAAAACCCCCCACCCACCATGAGAAAGGGAAGAGGAAACAGAAAAGAAGAAAAGAAAAAGGAAAAAAGGAATAGGACTAACCTGTCCATTGAAATGCTAGACAGCACACCCGGACCAAAAGAAAAAAAAAAAAAGGAGAAAAAATTAATGTACACATTCTGCCAAAAACGAGAAATTAACTTGTCTGGTAACCATTTCAATGACATGCTTTAATTCATACCAAGTTTCCTACCAAAGACTTACTTGAAAATTAAGGACATGCTTGATGTCTTTGACAAAGAGAGAGGGGATTGTTCATGATGTTTACTGTTAAGGGCTGGTTTGCACTGGGGTCATATCTAGGGGAACACGCTTCATAAATACAAATTCCATATTGGACAAGACTCTGCTACCAGGACTGCAGGTATTGATCTCCTCCTGGGGTTGCCAGCACAAGAGCCCCAGCCCTGTAACAGGTAGAGGAGAGTTCAAACAGGGTTAGACAAAAACTGCATGAGGTTTGGAAGTTTTCCAGAGATTTTTCTCAGTTACAAGAGTAAGGATTGTTAAATACATGCAGTCAGCACTGTGTGAAGCAATTCTGCTGAAAAATGCAATATCTTTTCCCTTGATTTAGGCAGGGAATTAATTAAAAACACATATGCATTTACCCTCCTGCCAGAACACAAGTTGATCTAACTACGTTGGCAATAAATTTTGACCACTTCCTGAAGCATCAATCTGAAGAAGCATAGCACGTTAAGAGGGACAGGGTTAGTTCTTTCTTTGGCTGGATTTTTTGACCAGGATGTCTTGAAATCAGGGAAGGACCTTTAGCTTTTAAACAAAAGCAAAGTTTACCAGATTATGGGGGTGCATGATAATAATGTAGTAGGGAAGGCAGGCTTCTTTACAGAACTGGGAACTGTAAATATCAGCTCAGTATCCCAAGAAAGCAGTCAGCCCTATGAAATTCAACTTATTTTATGATGTTACGTGGAGTTTGACTGTCTAGTGTAAATCCTGGTTATTTATTCTGTACCTATTTTGTTTAGACACGTAGTGAGGCAGATCTTTGTTTTGCCAGTAACTAAGTGTTGCCTCCATTCTCAAATCTTCTGTATGAGGAAAAACGTCAAAATTGCTGCATAATCACTTCTCAGCCTTTAGAAATTAATAACTTTGTAGGTCACTATTAAATCAGTAATTTTTCTTTTTCTTAAGAGTAAAAAAAAAACCCAAGTGGCTATAAGGAATGTGTATTACTATCCTATTCTATTTTGAAAGATACTTCTAGAAATAAATCACAAATTGGTGTTCTCTGATACAAGTACAAAATCATATAACCATGTCTTTCTAAGCAGTGGATACAGAAAAAGTGGTTTCAACCTTATAGAAGAGGCCTGTAAAGAATAGGTTTAATGACCTCTGTATAACTTAATATTTTGTGTTGTATTTCATGAAAAAGAAAGTTGTTCACATGGAAGTATTCCCTAAATATCTAGTTCCTGTAGTATTTTTGAATTACACATTTCATCTGTTTTAGAAGACAGCTTGTGGAAAATTGCTAACATGGAGAAGGAAGCATGGGTTTCTAGTAAAGAATAAGGAAACATAAATTCCGTTCCTGGCTCTGCTATAATTTTCCAAATGACCCTGAGCTGTATTCTTAACAATCGTGTACTTTCAGTAGAACACAGTAGAATGTCTTTTTTCCTCATACCGTCTTCGTTTGTCTTGCTCAGTAGCAAGCTGCTTGAAGCACGCCAATTCTCACCACACACTATGTAGGTCCTGTGACAGCGGATATACGATTTTAATGATTACCAGATTCATTCAGTGGATAACATCCAAAGATGGAAGCATCACAGAGAAGAAGAAACCAGTGGCATGAGCCATACAGGAAAATGTTATCAAGGGAAATAAAAGGTTCAATCTTATGGGCTTTGTGGGTGGAGGAGATGGTAAGCTGAGCTGTAATGTGAAGGCTGAGGGTGGAATAAGGCAGTTGAAATGCATGCAAGTTGTAAAACACTAGACTCCCAATACAAGAAGTGTCTATCCTAATTTTTTTCCCTTTTCCACTTTCATTTATTGCTTTGGGTGTTGCCTGCTGGAAATGCACTCCACTACTCTTACTGCCAAACACAAACAGGAAGGTCAAAAAATAAAAGAAATAAAAAGCAGGCAGCTCCTCATAAATATGAAGATTGCTAGGCTAATGATGCTGCAAGAGCAGCCCATGCAAGTGTATCTCTCACTTTCCAACTATTATAAGCTTAGGCACAAAATCACTAACATTTTCACAGGGAATAATGCTAATCTGTAAAATTTGCCTGCAAATCACTTAGGGGTAATGTTCGTTTCATTACTTTATCATCAAATTCCTTCCTTAGGGTAAATTGAATGTAATTTTTCTTTTATCATCACCCTTCCTTCCCCCTGCCCATGCACTAAATTACTGCTACAAAAAATTAGAGAGGAAAATAATCTTCTCAGATTGCATATCGTTAAAGGCTACAGCTAAGTCTAGAAAGCTTTGTTCCCAAAATGGAACTCCTTAAGTTCAATAATTTCAAGACTCTCTGTCACTTTCATTTGCTTTTGCATCCTGGAATGTTTAGTCTAAGTTACCACGTGGGTGTCGCAGTGGTGGGTTCATATCAGGTACTGATACCTTTTTGACCTGCTGCATTTACCTGACTTGGGGGGGACATTTCCTCTGATAGCACCTCGCAGCCCAGGAATCTCCTCATTCCCAAAGCCTTATTAGTAAAAAGCATTAGTTTATTTGTATATACGTTCAATACTGTAAATCTGTATTTAGTCTGACACTATATATACATATAGACTGATAATAAATGCTACTACTACTGCTACTACTAATAACAAACGATATTAAAAATGTCTTGAAAAATCCTCCAGCCTTTACCATATATAGTTTCTTAGTTTATCTAAGCCCTCAAATCCTTCCTTCTGGCTTGAGCACATCTGTATGCTACACCTCCTTATAAATCAGGCCAGCAAAAATAAACAGGGCACAGCTTTCACTTTCTGCAGAGAACAGCGTGAAAAGGAAGGGGCAAAAGATGAAGATTTGCAACAAAGCACAACTCCTTCTGCTTTCTGCTGTGAAGTGCCAGAGAACCATCTTCTCTTTTCTCTCTCCATCCTTTCTGCCAAATCACTCTTTCCTCTTCTATCTCACAGGTCCTGGCTTCTGTATAACATGACATATTCTTCCTCCTCTGCAGCACAGGGAACAGTCACTGAGAGAGGAGGTGTGTAAAATCCTACCATGGGGTAGATAGAAAGATTTCTTAGGTAGCTTCTTATCATGTCTTCCTCAATGCATTTAGGGTTAGGCTTCACTGTTTTGAGACTAGAAAATATCCTCCTCCTCTCTTAGTTCAGCAAGGACTATTGTCTGTTTTTCTGACCTTGTGTTTCAGAAAAGAACAAGACACAGGCCATGTACTCAAAAAATATTTACTGCTGCAGGGACATAGGCAACATGCCCTTTCTATCTGTCTGTAGCACTGTGCAATGGTATTTTCAGTCATTTTTCATGGGTCTTACATTGTACATGGCTTTGACAACTATTTTGAAACTTGTGTCCTGGTAGAGAGGTTTCCTGCAGTAAATGAAAGAATATTGGATAAGTTTAAAACTACTTGCAGTAGCCTATGAGTTCCTATAGTAGTTTTAGTCAAACGGGAAAGATTTTTAGTGAGTTTTTCATATGACCATGTAATTTGGAGCATGTGGGGAACCACCCCCTTCGCCCTGACTCTGAGCTGGGTCAGGGAAAGACTGTCCCCAGCATCTTGGGACCTGCTGTAAAGGTGGATCCCTGAAGTGAAGCACCCTGGGAACTTAAGAGACAGGAGACAAAACCAGGTACACTGGAACTCTCTCTCAAGACCTGGGTTTTTGCTCACTGGAACACTGCAGACCTTTAGAGCCTCTTTCCTGGGGATCACTCTGCCTCAGCAGAAGCTCTTTTCTGCCTCAGCTGCAGCCATCTTTTACATCAGATCAGGACCACCCTGACCCAAGCTGGGTCATCCCAGTGTGACCAGTGACTGCTGAGAGCCTGGGCATTTCCTTCTCAGGAGCTGCACAAAAGCACCACTGCTGCGTGGCCCAAGACCACCAGACCCCAATGCCATGCCAGCGTCAGCCTGACCCGTTCATTGTCACTCCACATGCTTTGCTACATCAGAACCCATGTCACTGCCCCAGTGGCATAGGATTTCTCTTTGAACGAAATACCCTTCTAGGTTTTGTTTTAACCTAGCGGAGAGAGGCAGCTGGGTAATATTTTTTGCTATTGTTGGTTTTTTTTTTTTGTTTTTGTTTCTTTCCATTTTTAGTGAAATTGTTATTTTTGTTTCTTAATTTGGACTCCTCGCAACCATTACCTTGTCAATACTGGTGAGAGGGAAATAATAGAAAGAATAGGAGGGTTCATCTCATTAGAGGACTCACCTCACAAATACATTGTCATTAAACTGAGACAATTCCCTAGATGTGGCACATCATACACCACTAGATGAGCAAGGCCAGACTGATCTGTCTGTGAGCCTTGCTTCTTGTTTTACAAGACCACTGCAATGGCTCTGTCTAGGAACCATTAAGCAATTTACACAGCTCAGAAAACACTGTTCACTGTTAGCAGGTACCTCTAGTTGTTGAAGTCTGATGACTTCTCTGCTCACCCAGTCTGCTATGGGACATGAGTCCTAGCTCTCATGAGCAGCCTTGCAATCTCCAGTGCCACTTCTCAAAGAGTGACTGAGGAACCCAAAGGGTGAGAAAGGCTGGTTAGAGAAAAAATCTGTGATTGCAAGCACCCGCATGGCAGCAAGATCAAAGGGACCGAACTGTCTGCCTTTGGATGTGGGGAGGAATACAACAGCCATGTGGAGAAAAACAACATTCTCTCCTGGGAATGGGGGAAGAGTAAGACTGGGAATGGAGAGAGACAGAAAGCTGGAGATGAAACAGTTTCCCAAAAGAGCTCTGAAAAGGAAAAAAAGTCCACGAAACTTCTTTCTGATGCTACTTCTTCCTGTAGCTGATCAAGAATGAAAACCCCACACGCAGACACAAAAACACTTTTTCTAAATTTGGCATTTATTTCCCTCCAATTTTTCATGTGCTGGCTACAGCAGAACACAAAATGCAGTAGTTTTCATCTTCCCTCTCCTAATTTTCTGCATCAGGCATACATCAGAGGCATCCCAACAACAAGAAATGAGGCCCATCAATAAATGTCTTTTATTGGCTAAACCCCCTCAAAATCTCCTTCTGCTAAACTGTGGAATAAAAATAACTTCACCATTCTCCCCAGTTTTTGACTAATGCATATGGTGACTTTGCTTGTCTAAGTACTAAAGCTGGTGATAGTGTATTGCTGTGGCCAAACACCACAGACCGTGAGGTGATAAAAAAAACAAATAGCTTCTTCTGTGTATGATGAGCTGCAAAACAGCCACTTATAACAATGTTACCTCAGCTCTGAAAAGTCTGGAATGTCCTGTTATACGACACTGATCACAGTGTTGATAAAGCAGTGGTTATTGCTGTGTTGCATCCAAATGAAAACTTTTTTGTTGCCTATTTAAGGTAGAATAAATGTACTAGTGTACTAACTGAAAGGCAAATATCTGCCATATGTTCTCCTTTCTCCAGCCCTTGAATTCTGCACTGAGGCTGGGGATATTTTATAATGGTTAAACAAAATATTTGGAGCAAAGTCTGCTTTTTATAAACCCTGTCTCTGTCTAACCTTTCCCTCTCAATAAGACAAAGTAAAAATATACAGTACTGAATGTCTGGCGGCAGCTCCCAGCCACTGTGAGACAGTTACACTGCTGCTAAATCATGTTAGCTGGAAGTTTGCAAAAGTGAGATATTCTTGAATGTTTTGTCTCGATTTCTACACAGCAATGGTGGTGTGAGATTATTGCTTAAATCTCCCTTTGCACAAATCTTTCCCCATTATTTATTGTGGCCACCCATTTTTACACCGATGCTTTTAAAAGCTATTGGTGAACAATCTTTCTGTACTTGCTGTTGTTTCTTAATGGAAACTTTCTGAAACAGTTCCAAAGTCTTCTTCAGATTGCTTGCCAGTTAAAGCCTCAACCTGACTTTGCTGTCCACTCCATTTTGTTTTGTTACATTTACCACTGTTTTTTGATTAAGTTAAAGTTACTGAACAAGCTTTCCCTGGATGATGCGCACTCACAAACATGTACTTGTTGCAAGTTGGAACAAGTTACTGGATGTTTATCGCCCCTTTAGTGGGCAAAAAAATTATAAGTCAATAAAATCAGGCAAAACCAGCTCAAAAGGTAATATATACAATGAAGTCTTTCTTTGTGGCCATATAAGGAAAACACTTTTTTTTAAAAAAATACATAAAGACTGTGACTTCAGTAAATCCTTTTCAAAGAATAACTTTAAAATAGATAGATAGGCATTGTTCAAGTTGAAAAATCAGCATTTCAGTTATGTCATGGACCCAGAAAAGCACTCAAGTTGCTGCTCAACTTTAGGCTGCTGCTAAAACAGGGGACTGATAATGGTTTTATTTTAGTTTTAAGGAAGATAGTTGTGTTTATTTCCTTTTCTCCGTAATATGCAGTAAAAGGGCTTTGAGCACTGTTAGATATCTTTGTTAAACTGCTATATAGATCTTAATAATAAACTAAAACCCAATATATTATTTTGGCCAAAACATTTTTCTCCTGTACTTTATTAATTTGGTAAGCCATTCTTTCTTACTCTCCATTGTTCCACGTGTGCTGTGATGAAACCTATACATTTTAACTACTCAGTAGATGCCAAATGCGTCTATGAAGTCTCTCTTAAAATTTGTAATGCCCTTAACTATTAATTTCCTGGCTTTTCAGTGTTTGTTTTTATAATTGCATCACAATTTAAAAGTGATGGCTCTGGCTCCATCTGCATCCAGAAGCACTGCCTAAAATGGAAAGCAGGGACCTATTTACCTTAGCCCACAGAAGAAAGTTTCCACACAAAGACACCTGATAGTTCCCGAAACCCAGGGACTGCTTATGCTTACCTATTCACTGGTCTGCTCTGTGTTGTTGCCCAGTGGAAGTCAGCAGTCCTTCTCAGCTACTGGGACCTACTACACCACTAGGCCAAGACTGTTATGGTCTAAAGACCACCTCTCACCTAAGGAAAATTCTTCTAAAGTCTCCCCACTTGCCTTCTCCTCCTCACAGTCAAGGCAATGCTCCTCCATGGCCAGAGATTGTTCTGTGGTACTGAGAGGTACGGGCCACATCACATTTACTCTTGGACTTGACAATCTTAAGGGTCTCTTCCAACCTAAATGATTCCATGATTTTGTGATTAGTACTGCCAACATCCTCAACCATTCTTGACTGTCACTTTGCTCCTGAGATAGACATTTCTTACCCATTCTTAAATCAGAAGCACTCAGGTCAATGATTAAAGAAGTATGTTATATACATGTTTGTATTTTAATCAAACATTTCTTTTGTGACTAGCAGATGACTTTCAGGTTTTGCATGTATGCATGTTTCAGAGTAATTTATGTAATAATAGTGAAACTAGTATAATGGTAAGAAAAATCAGGTTATCAATTTGCTTTTTGCTGGGCAAAGGAAAAAAAGTCCTCCAGAGATAAATTTTTGAAGACAAAACAAGGATCTCTAAGTGTTTAAGGGTCTCTAAGTGTGTTTGAGCAGTAGTAGATAATTAGAGTACACAAATGCTAGAAAAAGACAGCGTACCCATGCTTTAAGTGTTTATGGCAAAACTTTTCTTGATGTTCATATTCACTATCAACAGATATTTAGCACAGGCATCATTGCCTGCTTGTGCTGAAAGCAGCCAGTTTATTCCAACTAAGGAGCTGGTCCCAACGCACCATTCATTCACTTCATTTTAAGAGAGGACTCTTATCTATCAGGATGAAGACGACCTGCACCAAGGTGAGAAATAAGCCAGATCACACATTCACTGACAAATGTTCCAGCATCCTCCATACTTCTGTGCATACAGAACTCTCATGGAAGAAGATGTAGCTCCTGATATTATTTTTAGCCATTTAACTATATCTTCAGCTTTTATGGAGACTGTTTCAGGTATCTTCATACCAGCCACAGAATTTTATCATTACCATGATTCAGTAGCCAGCAGATCCAGTAAAGGTAAGTGTATGGCTGTTGTATTCCCCCTGACACTAATGGTGACCTCAGTAATCCAAGCAAAATTAAGCAGTGGCAGATCAAAGGCCTGGTGCTGTCTCCACTCTCTGAGCTCAACATTCAGATGCAAAGCTACTCTCAAATACAAACCAGATGTTGAACTGGCTCCATTTCCTGCTTAGCTAAGACATCACTTTGGAAGTTGATTGCTCTGGTCCCGGTCCTGAAATTGAACCAACCTTTTCAGTGAAACATCAAGGCAAAAAACATGAAAGCCACAAACCAGTGTTGCTGGTGATGAGGACAGATTATCTCTTAGAAAGTAGTCCTCTCACAGGAAAGGGGAAAAATTACTGCAGGGAAAGTAGCTGGTTGTTCCTGTGCTACATTACATCATCCTCTTTTAAACCAAGCAATCTGCAAAGCAGACAGAAGCAATGGTTCTCGTGGCTAATAACACTAAACGCTGACAGAGTCCCATAAAAAAATATATTGCTTCTGGTTGGAGAAAAATGGGTCAAAGACCACCTTGATCCTAATTGTGGTAAGGCTGATTTATCTGTACTTTCTAACTAAAATCTTGAAAAAAGTTGCTCAGACTTGGGGGTGAGCATGAAGAGGTTTTTAAGCTTTCTTTTTGAATGTATGTTTTTGAAAATCCTGTTTCTTTTAAATTTGCAATGTTTAGATTTCTCTTTGGATTTTTTCCTTTTCAGTTCTTGTCCAGAAAGAGTGGGACTTGTTTTTCTCTCTTGAAGTTTGAATTTTCCAGCAAAGGAAGATATATAACTTTAAATTCTGTAAATTTTGTTGTTATTTTGGCAAAAGTACCTTGCACTCTTGTTCAATTTATTGCGTGAATATTGTGGAAGTTAGCTCTCCTGAGTTATAACTTTGTGTCTCCTGAAAAACCATCAAAACAAAACTGTGATAAAATATGATTAAATCCATTTTGTCAGCTAATCTTCTGCTTCCCCATCAGTGCTTTACACAGACAAAACTCCTCCAGCCCATATGTAGTCATTTGGTTTAAGCTGTGGAAAAAATGTGTTGCCAGACCAAGTACTCAATTTTAACACGGTCCTACTAATACTCCCTTCTTGCACTGACTTGATGAGAGCTCAACTTGAGACATCCACTTTAATTTTTTGTCCAAGAAATAGCTGCTATCAAAATTTAAGAATTCAGGATTTGACTTATATTTTCCAAAGGATGCAAACGTTGTTTAGGATCTGTAGCATTAAGTGTGGACAGCAATTTTAATCTACTAGCTCCCTCTCCTGAAGCAGGATTATCCCTGGAAAATGGCTTTATGTGGTTGAAAACCCAGCCCTTGGATTTCAGCATTCAGAGGTAGTAAAGCACTGTACACACCCCCCACAAGCCACACACCTGTAGTTTCAGGATTCATAACAAAGAAAATGCCAATTTTTTCATCAAGAAAATGATTCTTTATAAATATTCCTTCTTTCCATCTTGTAGGTGCTGTGCATGAAAATTATCTTAAAATTACTTATTTTCAATTTTCACTTCTTTTAAATCCAAAGCTCACTAAAACTTACTGCAGCTCTAATGACCTTCAATTCTTTAAGATCTTTATTCTTTAAAAAATCTGGAACAAACCCAGCTCCAAGCTCCAACAGTAAATATTAAATGCTATCATAACAGAAATCCTATGCCATTGTTTTTCATTGGCTATTCATGGAAGGGAATTTGCCCACTGTATTTTAAAGACAGTCAAATGCAAAAAGTATGAAAAAAAAAATTGTGTCCTTTCCTGGAGGGGAGAATACCATGGCAGTAGAAAAAAAAGACAGAACACTCTCATGCCTTTTTTGATTTTGTCCTTTTCTAAAAGAGACTCCTTTCTTTTCGATTTCACTGTGTCACACTGCTCCCTGCCCCCACTTGGCTCCTTTGTAAGGAAGGTTTGACTAAGGGTCCCAACTTGTGCACTCTAAATTTCAGGCTGGAAGTACTTTTCCTGTGATACCAAATGACAAATACTCCCTCCTCTTCCCTGTTTGCCAACAAACCCGCCACAGTCCGTAGGAGAAGTAAGCTCCTTCAAGCTTTGGAGCAGTGATTTAAGGATCTACCTGCCAAAACACCACCAGCATGATGGAGAGGGGACATGTCTTATCTCTGAAAACAGTTATTTCCTAATTTTCTTCAAGTGAGGAATGAGAACACAATTTAAATCTCAAGAAAAAAAAAGCACATTTTTTATAACCCACTTCTTTATGTGTACACTTTTTTAAAGTAGGTAATAAATACCAGAACAAAAAATAACCACATATTGCAGTTTCTCACTTAGTATTATTTTAGCAGAAGGAGCATCTGATACTGATAATAATAAAAAACCTTTTCTATACTGCCACATGGTATGCCAGGGGTTGAACATACAGTTGATTCAAAGCAGAAGTAGAAGCGTATAAGTTACTCCCCAAAACTTCTGAATTGGCAGACAATAACAGAGATAATTGCAATTTTACCACGCTGATGAGGTTTTGCTTCACTAATAACAAAAATGCATACTTTCATTCCTGGAATGACAACTGGGTTAATGAAGTGCTGTGAAAAATACAGGGATTGGCATCACTGTACCTTGTCACTCAGAAGTAAAGTGTGATATCAGTGCAGAATGGCCACAGTGATTCCGTCTCTAAATTGCTCTTCCCTCAGAATAAAAAGAACAATAGCCCCATTTTAATTGAATTTATTTAAAGTTAATATTTTTTAATTTCACTCTTTTATTTTCTATTCTATTTCTGTTTGCTCTTCAGGTTCTTTTTCCTCTTTTGTACTTTTCAGCATAGACTCGAGACAAAAAAGAATGATGAACAAGAATCTTGACCTCCAAAGGCCCCATGGCACTTTCTAGTACCATTACTGGCTGGGACAACTCAGCAGCTCCTGCACTGACCCTGAGTCCATCCTGCTGGGAGGATCAGCACTGGTATGTATAACCCCAGTCTCAGCCTCCAACACTGCATAGTAATAGCAGAGGAGGAAACACTTGACCTGCAGATACCTCCAGCCTTTGCTAAGGATAGTGATGTCTGAAGCAGCAGCAGGAGCCACTTTTGGCTTCTGTTGCAGCCTCAGTTATTTTATGTACTACTTTCCAGTCCTTTAGGAAAAAAAAATAAAAAAGAAAAGAAAAAAAGAAGTACATGAAAAAAACCCGTGAAATTCAAGGGACAGCTCATCAAAACCATAAAGCAAATGCCACTTATGGTGTGGTAGCCTCATTGTCTGTGCTCTTTTCCTATGGGCATATTCTTTCAAGGCCAAGCTACCTCCCAGATCATTACATTTTGAGGTAGCTCAAGAACTGATTTTGTGTCTACGTACTTCATGCCAATGGATTGGTGTAACAGTGTCTAAACCCCAGTAAAACAGTTGAGAATAAATGGTGTAGCTGTGCCGAAAAGGTGCTTCACTGTCTCTAACAACTTTGATTTGCAGTGATTCATGGCAGTCTTCATTGTCTTTGTTACCCAGCCACCCATACTGGATGTTTTCATTTGACATAATTTCTACATTATTTGTACAGAGCACTCTGTGTTCATGCTCATACAGAGTTAGAGCTTACATATTTTATCATATAGTTACATCTTTAACCTGCCTTATAGAAATGGAGTTTTCTTTTTTAATGACAATTTAGGAAAGCAGTGAGACTGATGTATTTTCAACATGAAACAGCTTAGCAACTTAGAGTAGTCTGAAATGTCATGTTTCAAAAAACATTCTGCTGAATGCTGAACTTTTGTAAAGACATGGAAACTGGAAGAATTAACTGTTTGTTTTTTAAGCAATACCTGGATGAATTACATGCACTCTTAAATAATGTGAAAGCCCAGGAGAGGGATAGAAGAATGGACTCACTTCAAAAAGGAGCAGTGCCCTGGCTTATTTCCATTCAAGAACATGAGACCTCAAGAACAAGTCTTTGGTGTGCTTGTCATTTTACAGCATGAGTGCTGGGATTTCTACACTGAATGAAGGGAGAGATGTTGACATTGACTCCAATGGCCTACCTAACTACGCCTGGTAGTGCACATATCTGCACAGAATACCAAGTACAGAGAAAGAAATAAGTGGGGCTAGATTTTGTGTGTGGCCCTGATGTAATTTTTAGCTTCACAATACCTCTATCAGCTTGCATTTGGAGAGCCTTACCTGGTTTTAAGTTATTTGGACTTGTGCAGCTTCAGTGAATAAGCCAGAAGCGAGTTTGCAGTGAGTCTTTGTTCCTCTTTGGAAAACAGCAGCATTAATTAAAAATGAGGGTCTCACAATAGACTTGGTAGCCTAAACCCAAAGCAGCTTCTCATATAAAGAAACATACTGAAGAAGAGAAACAGTCTCCCTGAGAATTCTGTACTACATTCTAGTATGTTCTTGATTTTGTGCATTGACTTAAGAAGGGACAGATTCTCCCTCTCTGAATACTGGGGCTTGTGATTTTAATCTAACCTGCAGCACACGTGTATGATGATTTAATATGCCTCCTGTTTAGTTTATAGCCCATCCGCTCACTCAGAAGCAGTGAGTAATGATCACAACCCAGGACAGTTGCAAATCATATGCATTCAGTCCTAGGGCTCTAATCTCTCTTGTTAGTCACCACTGCCATGTGGTGAGGCTATTACCATCCCTGACTCTGAAGCACAGTTCACAAACTCCTACCACATGGTTTATACAGACCCCTACAAGGCTGTGCTGCATTGTTCTGCAGGCAAAGAGATGCATCAGCCTTTGCTTCCTCTCTTTTCTTTCTGTGCCTAAGAGAAAATTATTTGTCAATGTTCATTTATGAAATAGTAATTGAATCCTTCTTCTGGTGATTAAAGAAATGACAGATGTTGACAAGTACAGCTTAAATGAAAACAAAATGCTGACCAGACCAGGGTTGTGTGGAGGGACCACTGTTACCTCCTGATGCAAACTACAGAGTCCAGATGAATCCCAGATGCTTGCTGGAGTATGCACAAAGAAGACTGTGTTTATTGTCACTGCATGGTGATCTCAGCGGTATGTCCAATATAAAATGATGAAACTTGTTTTCAATCTATTTATCAGAAAAATAAAAAAACAAACCAAAAAACTCAGGAGCCTAGAAGGTATCTTGATTGACAAATGAGAATTTTAATAGGAATTATATTGAAAACACTGTGAATTTGGGCTCATTCTTTTTGACAAGAGCTCTTGTTTATTTTATTTACTTTTTGTTTGTTTGTTTGGTAGGTTCTTTTTGTGTTTCTGTTCACACTGTCAGTCTATAACTAGGATTTAGCATCCCATTACAAGAAGAGAATGAAAACTCTCTCAGGAGGAACCCAAGCTATTATTTCTGAGTCACATTAACTTTTAATGTGAAATGGGCACTTTGAGAAGAATTCAGTTCTATTTCAGTAAACAAAAAAAAAAGTTGTTTCTATAAGTTTTCAGAGAAAACAAATATGTTCTAATTTAAAAAATTACTAAACCTAATGACTGAGGTTTTTCCTATTAAAACATAGCTTCTATGGAAATACAACTTACCTACTTGTTCTTCTGAACAAGTCAATCAACTAATAAGTTAACTAGCAAGTAACTGCAAAATTGAGCAGTAATTAACTAATAAGTTACCTGCAAAACAGGAATTTTGGTAATACTAGTCAACAAAACTTAAACAATGAAGAGTCAGACCTCCTTCTGGTAATGACTAGAAGAGATCTGCTGATTTACACTAGCAGGGAATCTGTTTTGTAAATTTCTCCGTTACTTTTACTACAAAGAGAATTTTTTTTTTTAATTACATTCACTCTCTACACTAATCCTCACTCAGCTTGCAAATCCACTGGCAAGATTTAGGCTGGAACACATGCTCAGGCACCAGGAACATATTTTGGAGACGGAAGCTTTTATAGTGGAAAGCCTGAGATACTTCAAACTATTCACAGCAAATGCAGTGGAATAATGGAAAGGGAAAACATGTAAAGAACAAAATGTATTCTTACAGGAAATTCCATTAGAAACTGCATTCCAGTTAATACTGGATAATCCCAAGAGAAACCAATTTAACTTAGTATTTTCTTGCCCACTGATACCTTGCTGCTGTTAAAACTTGGTGTCAATCCTATGTTTCGGGTTTTTTCCACAGATACCTTTTGACAGAATAAACATCCGAAGGTTTATTTTCCATTACCAGTATGCCTGGTATTTGATTTCTTCTTCCTTTTGTGGGATTTACAGTCAAGCTGCAGATTTTAACCTGGTTCAACTTCTAACACTTCTGAAGCAAAGTTTACTCTGCCAATCAGAAGACTGGAGTGCTTTCTGGCTACGTTTTGCCTTATTTTGTCTTCAGTTCAAAAGTGCTTATTAGACAGTAGAGGAAGAAGGAAGGTACTGCAGCAATCTGCATGTTGAGATTGACTCAGATGTCTAAAAAAAAAAATTACAAAGAAGGAAGCAACTATGCAAATATTTGTTAGTAGCAAGGATTGAATAATCAATTATTAAACCAGAAAACATTGAAAACTCTGCTCTTCCATTCAATAACCTGGTTCAAGTCACCAGGATTGTATTAAAAAGAATAAGGAAAAAAAATTAAAGATTTGTAGATACGCTTTCTGTTTCCTCTAAAATTCACCTCTTAGCATGAGGAAAACAGTAAGGGCTGTAATTCTGTTAAAATTTGGAATAAGTTTTTAGAAAATTATCATTCTGTATGTGCATTTTGTATTTTGTTATGTTATATTTTATGTGTGCTTGGGGATATTTTAGTTAATTTCTACAGAGATAATCAATTAAATATTTGGGTTGGAAAATATTTCTCGGGTTGGGGGGGGGTAAGCGCTATTTATGTTTCTATATTCTTTGACTTTTATGAAGGGACTGATCTAAATACAGAAAGGGAGAAGCATGTTCCAGGCATTATGGGTCTTAACAAATCAGAAATGTGCAAACCATTGCAAACTCTTGGGAGTTCAAAAGCCTGAGTTAAAGTAAGCCTTACACAAAGGATTTTGAAAGCAGATTGTAGGTCAACTGTCAACTACAGATGCAGAAAAAAAAATCAGCTGTAAGGCAACTGAGTCCTAGCTGCAGAAAAAAGTTTTGCCTTGCTGTGAGAATGGGACTGGGCCTGTCCTTCAACTGTGCTGGAAAAGTTTCTGCTTGCCAACCACCTCTTCACATCCCTGCTTTGTCCATCTGCATCTGGTCAGAGTCACCTAGGCAGCATCTTGGTTCTCCCATTGCTGATGCATAAGATAACCCAGCCTACGAGATGTGAAGAGACAAGCAGCTGTGGACTATGCTGCCACAACAGTGGGAAAGGGAGTCAGAGGACAATAGATTAGCAGTTTCAAGGAGAGGATATTCCCATTAGCCATGGAAAGTGTTTTCCATAGCAGTCATGGACATTAATAACATTGTCAATTACATCAATTAACAGCCTTCCATGGTGATATAAATTACAATTAGTAGGAACATTCTGCTAATTAAAACTTGAATTACCCCCAATATCAGCTAATTAAATTAGAACCACAATCAGTTTACTTTGGAAAAAAAGTATAAAGCTGTTTTCTCCCATCTTATCCCATATCTCTTCCTCCCACTATGCCCCCCTCCTCCAATTCTGTCACTAATCGTCACTCTCCATGGTGCCCTTTCATATGAGCCATGTACAAGGTTTCCCTCTGCTCTAGTGTTGCTCTCCCAAGATTAGCCTGCTTAGCTGTACTATCAGTTTCACGGTAGCAATACAGGGCATGGCATAAGTAGATTTTTTTCTGTCAATGGGGCATGTCTTAGGACAGGGTAAAGTGAGCTGCAAAAAACTTCCTTCTGCTGGCATAGCTACATTAATAATGCTGGTTTTCTTTTGAGTTACTTGTTGTCATTGCTGTTGTTACTGTAAACTGGAAGAGTGGTATTAGCCAAAGGTGTATATTTACAGCCCAGATCAAACTTCATGCTATTAGTACACTTTGTAGCATTCTCTGGCACTGAGACTTTTGTAGGTCGAGGTGACTGTCTTACTTTCTTCTGTCTCAGCGTTTTCCCACCTTTGTGCATTTTCTTCTTTCATTGCTTTCCTCTAGGAGCAGCATTCAGGGGCATCAAGGTAAAATCACGGATGCTGTATTCACATTCTTGTCCTGTCACTGCATGATTCTCTCACTACCAGCTTCATCATACTTGAGTCAGAGCAGTGGTAACAACCACGTTTATAAAATGTACAAAAGTAGAGAAAATTGTTATTTCAAATTTGTTTCTTCTATGTCCTTCAGAAATAATGACTATATATAACAATATAACGACTATAACAATAATAAATACTCCTCCTGTTGAATTAGACTTTTTTTAACATTAAAAAATGGCAAACTATTTGGATATGCTTATTACACAGAAACAACAGGTAGAAGAAAGGATTTTGAGACTTGCATACTTAATGTTAATTTTGATAAGTATAATCAGTCAGCTTGAACAGCTGTTAGCTCAGAGAATTAACGTGTCACTTATGAAACAATCAAATGGTTCCTTTTTATTTACTTCAGATCAGTAAAAGAGCACAACTGCAGTCCCTAGAATATTACAACTGTAGCGTATTTCAGAAGAATATTGGAAGTGAGAAAGTCTTAAGTTTTTCAAGGATAGATTCTTCATTTGCATATCCAAAGAAAAGTTATTCCTCCCATTTTTTTTTAAAGAAAAAGCAATTGATGTTCTATATTCTTGTGACCTGACCTGCCTGAAATAAAGTCCACAGTGAGCAAAAGTACAAGGAAACAGAACATGTTGTTCCAGGAGCTCTGAAGTGAGGAAGATTTTAATCTTAGAAGCCATTTAGATGTCATGGACATGGTTACCATAACATTGAGACTGTGTCAGGTGTAATACCTGTTTCTCTTAGATGCTCAGGAAAACACATATCACTTTTCTATCAAGCCAAGAAAGCACAGCAATTAAACAGTTTGGATAAACAGTTCCTGTGTTTTCATGAGGATATTAATATCTTCTTTGTCTTCAGTTGCCCATTTACATTAAAAGCAGTGGAATTTAAAGCTCTCACACAAAATGGAAACTGTCTCTGGGTGGGAACTGGCACATCTGAGAAAGATTTCCTTATAATTTGGAATATGTACCACACACTTTTGATCCTGATGACACACACACAGGCATTTTTCAAGCGATTATGCTTGCTTCTACCCATTGCCCAATCTAAACATCTATTAATGTCAAGAAGAACTCCTCATGATTTCACTGATCACAGCACCCCAGCCTTTCTCTTGTAAATGCCTAATCCCTTAACAAGTTTTAATTCTGAGCTAAGCTTCCTTACAGTGTATTAAGTGCAAAGATTTAGACCACCTCGACTTTGTGGAGCATAAAATTTGGGACTTGATGAGTGAAAATACACATGTAAGTGAGGAAATCAGATATATTAATCCATTATAATTATGCCATTCACCAGCTCTATGGAGCTGGCAGAAGAATTAGAAGTGAGTCTGACTCAAAACAATGAACTGTTTCAAAGCTGATTTCCTCAAGGTTAAGCAGCACTAAAACTGACAACAGGTACACAGTTGAGACATTGAGATATACTTGTCATTTTGGCTGGTGTCCAATTATAAAAACCATTTTTCTTGAAGCTTGGCAATTAGTGGTGGTAGAAGTAATTCCACAAAGAGATGATGGCATTTAGACCAGTGTGGGGAAGTGAGAAGGGATGGGGGCAGATTGTTGGCTAAGCAAGCAACAGAGTTCCTTCAGTATGTAGTTACTTAAATTTTTGCTAGGATGAAGTAAAAAGGAAAGAACTCTTTTACTTTGACTCACTTCTGAGAGCACACACAGAAGCTGTAAAGCTGTTTCAGATGTCCATGATGGTGGAACAGCCAGTTCCTCTGTTTGAGAACACAATAAATGCTCCTCAAAGAAAAAGGTCCTTCTACAAGCTCTCATGTGGTGACCAGACTGAAGAATTATAGCACAGGTCATGTCAGTGTTTTAAATTGCCTCAGAGGTGATGAGAGCCATCCTTAGTTCAATGAACAGTAGGCCTGTCCCCAGGTGGGCAGAGAGCTGGGAAGGGTGTATTGGTGGTCAGCAGAGGAACAAATAACCTTCAGGGGAAGGATGTAGTCACGCTTACAGTTTTCCACCCAGGGAAATGTATCATACAGTACAGTAGCATGGAACCACCTTGTTAAGCATCCCAGCAGCACCATTCCTGAGTACCAAATTATAAGATAGGCCATCAAAAGGAAAAAAAGGAATCTCTTCCCTCATAGGCATCAGTATAGTTGGTCAGATACATGTAAGTTGGCCTTTTTAGAGCAAAAAAAGTTCTACTGCAAAGACATAATTGCAGACGTTGGCATAATGGTGAGTTCAATCATCAGAGTGATCTCTATTCTTCTCTTTGTGCATCTATTTTTTCATGTGATCAGTAGAAGTACAAAATGTGGAACACAACTTGGAGGACTAGGTCACCTGTCCTTTGTTAAGATACAGCCTCAGACCTGGCACATTGATTCTGGGCCTCTAGGCAGGTGAGACTGTACGACTGGTTGGATCAAATTGTCCAAAAGGTGTCAAGACCCATTTCTGTTCAGGCAATAGAAGGAACCAGGCAGAAACTCAATAGAGCACAGAAGGAAGTAAGGGAAAAATAGGGAGCTTCAACTCTGTTGTTTTATATATTTCCATATTTCTATTCCCATCCTTGGGTATGGCCTCCTGTGAAAGCTTTGTTTTCCTAGATATCGATGTTTGCCCAGCTTCAAGTTGAGATGTATTACTATATTAATCTATTTCTTCCCACTGTATGAAACTGGTTCATATTATCATCATTGCAATAGGTTTGTTTTTTTTTTCCCTGCGAAATGCATATGATACATGAAAGGAAAAGACCTTGAACTGTGTATGCTTTCATGGAAACCAGCATACTCTGCAATTGCTGGTCTGCTGGGACTAAGGGTCCTCTAGAGGATTGGACCATGTCTTTCTTATCAACAAACATGCACGTATCTGGATACCAGTATGTAGTTGAACATATCCAGAGACATTTAACTTTATTGGGTGAAGGAGCAGATGCATAGATATTGAAGGCAGAATTAGTATTGGAAGCTGAAACAGTTTGGTGAAGAAAATGGTAACAATATGTTTGTTCAATTTTTAAAGTATGTGTGCCTAGTTTGGACTTGCCTCTTCCTTGATGTAATCTTCCATTTCTCTTATATCTTACCTGGTCTGATTTTCAATTCCATGAGACGTCACAACACAGGAGTGCAGAAGAGCCTGGAATACATCAAAGTGAGGGTCCATCTACTCTGATATCTTTCAGTAGTAGCCTAGGTAAAAGTGAAAATAAAGGCAGAAGTAAAGGCTATTGACCACTGCCTCCCTGTGCAGTCTCCCAGGCAACAGCTACTTTCAGCTTAGGTTTTTCCTGGGTCACATGGGGACTCTCTGCTTGTGGTAAGTCCTCAGCTTCCATGAACCATGAACAGCTTCCCATCTGCTCTTGAAACCATACCAGCATTCAAAAGCCATGATCTTCAACTTTTTGTGGGCATCTCACAGCTTCATGTTTTGAGGGAAGATGCTCTAGTGAGGCTTCTTCCACAGTACAGGTGTTTCCAGGATGTGACCTGTCTCCTCTGAGCCAGCCTATTCAGGAAACCTCAATTCATTAGTTATAGGTGGAAAACCTGCATCTTTCAAAGACAAGAAAGCATCATTACATTGTCACAAAGCACCGAAGGGGAGATACTTTGATATTGCTAGATCCATTCTGTCTAGGCCTGTGATCTGTCCTGCCTACTCAAGAGGTTGTATGCCACAGACAGAAAAGATGGGAAGAACTAGTTCCTCAGGCTGTGACAGAAAGGGTGTAGAAAACCCCATAGTGTCCTGGCCTTTGGACTTTGTAGATCAAAATACAGGTGGATGAAAAAGCTTCCCATTAGAGGAGTTGGATCCATCAGTGCTGATGACAAAAAAGTGGAATCTATGCAGGGAATTTTCTCCTATTGAATAACGCTTTCAGGGAGAAAAAAGCAAAGCTGGATGGTAGCTGTCACGGCTGACACATGAAGACTTCCTTTCTAGAGAGTCAGAATTTATCCCCTGGGAGGCTACTGGTTTTCATAGCAAAGGGAGAATGAATACAGCACATTCTATTAAGGATTCTGGGAGGGGGGCAAGGCTAGACCTGCGCTCAAATAGGGTCTTCTTAAACCTAGAAGGCACAGAAGCCCTGGTAAAACATAGTAATGTAACCTTCTTCAAAGACATAGCCATTGTTTGTCACATGCTTCTAGAAAGGAAATAGAGTGAAAGTGTAGGAATTGAGAGAAAGTAGGTCTCTAGTTACTTAATTTGGACACTATTTTAGCTTCTTGTGTTTCTGGCAGTAGTCTGTCACATCTCAGATGTTTTCAGGTCTGAATTCCTTTGATGATGTGTTTCTCATGGTCTCAGTCCAAACTACGCCACACCAAACTACACCAGACCTCCAGGTAAATTTAGGCTATTGACTTCCAGTGCTGTCAGTGTAATGGCTTTCACTGACACAGATTTATATTTAAAATATTACACTTGTGATTTACACACAACTTATATGTCTGTATATGTCGAAGCAATCTTTATGTTAAACACAATGCCATATGAAATATTTACTTCTGAATTATTATGAAGCTGGGCCCATTTTATGACTTCAAATATTTTCCACATTATCACATGTTTTGGACTGCATACCCACAGGAAATTAGTAATTATTTTTAATGGTTGTAGTTTCCCTTCCTCTCTTTTTTTTTTTTTTTTTTTTTTTTTTTTTTTGAGAAGCGGTGGAATGGGGAAATAAAAAGATGCCAAAGTAAGGAGATAAGATATATAATTTTTTTATCCCATTAAATTATATCTAGAAAGCCTTTACATTGTCCAGGAACATATAGTGTAAAAAAATTGAAGAGAGTTATAACTGCTATTGTGAATTTAGTATTTAAATAACAAAATATCTGACTATAATATCAACATCTGCAAAAGAACCCAAGTCCTTTTTTAATTGTTACTCCCATTTAGTGAAGTAATTACATTATACATATTTCTAAAGGATTTGATATAGTTCAAAAATAAATCAACACATGATACAGAAATTACTTAAATTCAACATTGTATGCTGCATAGAAATTTGGACTAAATGATCATAAAAGCTCTTTCTGGCACTCAAAATTTATAAATATCTGCCTACTTCTAGTGATTCCTTAGGAGGAAAATTTAATTTGTTGGACACGTGTCTCAGTCTCAGAGTGGATGGCCTATTCAGGCAGAGACATATACAATCTGGCACTGATTTGAATATTGGCTCAATTATTAAGCTCAAACAAAATTTAAAATAATGCTTTTGGCCTGCTTGAGATTCTGTACAAGTCAAATGCCAGTTGCAGAAGTCTGTAATATTAAACATTAAATTTGACATACCATGAGATACATACTTTAGTAACTATCAGTTGAGAAGCATAGTTGGAAAATATCTGAACATATACAAAATACTTTTCTATGAAAGACATTAAAGAAGTCTTTTTTTAAAAGCCCAGCAGTTTACTGTGGTTATGGTGTCTTAAGTCTTATGGGATGACCTATCAGTCTGGAAGGGAAGAAAACCTCAGGTGGCTTTGCTTGTTTTGCTTTCTCTTTTCCTAGCAGTGAGGAAGGGATGATTTGTTCAAATGTTGCAAAGGTAACCAAGCCATCATTAAATTTCAGAGCCATTTGTCAAGTTCCGTTCAGGCAAAAATGCAAACAAGACTGACTGCAAATTAATTCTAATCATGTTTTATCACAGAGAAGAAAGCACATTCTCAGTAAGAAGAAAGTAAGAGTCAAATAATACTTGTGCTGAGCTCTTTTGGAACACTGCAAGTATTTTACCTCTTCTCCACGGGAAAGTTGTTAAATATGGCCATTTTGAAAGAAAAAAAATTAAAAGAGATGTACAAATTTTTCTGGTTTGGTAAGTGAAGAAAACTATTTCAATTTTTTTTTATATGTATATTTTCAAGTCAGCTTTCTGTAGGAGTGACATCACCTGCATCTCTCATACTTCTGCAAATGCAAAGGTCAAATTTTCTTGTTGATATTGAGCTGCCTCCAGATTAAAGTTCTAGCTCTAAAATGCCTCCTTATAAATGATCGACAACTCATTCCTAACACCTGTGGTTGATATGCACCTCAACTTGGAAGAGCTCAGACACCTGGAGCAGTAGTTAATAAAGCTGCATGTAAAGTGAGCAGTACACCAGACTTCTCCATGGACACCCCCTTGTCGTGGGGGAGAAGCATCCCCACACCACCATAGGAGAATCAGAGCTTAAGTCAGTCCAGCAGTTCAGCTATCTGGGAAGCATCATTTCCTCAGATGGTAAGA